>MU225692.1:3331166-3405914 GCA_018584345.1 Thuja plicata
TCAATATGTTCATTGGAAATGGTGGAAGGGATATCTTGATCTTGCTTGGGAAGTGGACTAGATATCAAGCTTGGAAGGACACTTTGTTCTTGACCTGGAAAGATATCATCTTGGAAGAAATGAAAGGGTGCAAGAGGATCATCACTGGACTCTATGGATATGGGACCTTCATGAAATATGGGAGGGGATTGGATAAAATCTTGATCTTGATCTTTATTGATACTTGTTTCTTTTCTCTTTGGATTATCCTCTTGACATGGAGCCACTTCTAAGAACAAGGTAGATGTTTGGGTATGCATGGGGAATGTTTGGAAGAATGGTGGAGAATCCTTTTGAATAGGCATTGAAGCACATGGAAGCTTAGGGTCTATGACCTTTGAAGCATGAAAATTATTTGTAGCAAGATGTAAATTAGCTTGGGTTTCTTTTAGAGGTATCCCTTGAGGGTAGACATAGTAAATGTGAAAAGTATCATCATTAGGCTTGCTCTTTGGTGGAGGAATTTTGGATAGTTGTGAATTTTTTTGAGATGGACGAAGGATGAAAGGCGTAAAGGCTATGGGAGAAACCTTGCTAGATAGGGGTTTTTGGTTTAAATCTTGCTTGAGAGTGAAATCTTTATCTCCATTCACTTTATCACAAATAGGGTGGTCATGAAATTTCCCTTGATCCAAGATAGGTTTGTGGCACTTAAATGTTTCATTTCGTAAAGAAGATGAAGATACAGATGGCCAATCATCATAAAGTAAAGGAAAAATTGATCTTAATGATGGCTTGTTAGATGATGTATCCTTTTGTTTTTCCTCATTTTTCCTTAAGGTTGATATGTCATCATTATGAGGAAGGGTTGCTCCTAATTGAGCAAAATATGCTTCTTTATCCTTCATCAAAATTTGTTCCATGATTTGAAGGAATATGGGATCTTGGGATGCCTTCAATATTGCATCGTCAGTTACTTCGTTGTATGAAGTCCTATGGATATTTTGATCTTGATTTTGATAATTATTCTCCACCATAGGATTGATTTGTTTCTCAAATAGATTCATCATTATGAATGGTTCATGGAATATGATCTATTTGTTGCACTGGATAGAAATAACTCTGAAAAGGGTATCCGAATATGATTTCAAAAACTTTCCAAACCCTTGGGAAATGCCCCCTGTTTGCCCTTCTTTATTTTTGGGCGGCACTTGCCTGTGTGTAGGCGGCCTTTAAATGTTGGTAAGCAGTTACTAGAATTACTCTATGTGGAACTCTGCAGTTTGTAGGCAGCACAAAATTATTTGTAAGCGGCACAGAATTGTTTGTAGGTGGCACAAAATTATTTCTAGGCAGCACAAAATTGCTTGTAGGTGGCCTAGAATTGTTTGTAGGCGGCCCAAAATTATTTGTAGGTGGCCCAAAATTATTTTTAGGTGGCTCTTTGCTGATCAAAGTTGAAATTTTCAATTTTTTTTAATTTTTAAAAGTTTAAAGGTTTTGATCAGACTTGTTACAGGAAATTCTTGCATGAAAATGAAGTACAAACTCAACACACACATCAAATTTGCACCATATCCCTAAAGCAACACTAAAATCATAACAAGTCTTCCAAGAATGTCTTCCACAAGAATGTCCTCCAAGCAATCTACCCTAGCCTCAACAAATTTGGCTTTTAAACATGGCTCTAAAAAAGGGTAGGTCTACTAATTTATTGGGTTTCAACCTATTCCGGTCTAAACCTTGTCAAGATCCTTTATCGCTTTGAGGATTTCCCACATGCACAAAAGTACAATTTTGCACAATCTCGAAGGACTACTAGAGGAAGTGAGGATGGCTTGCACAAGTTTTAGTCACTTTCTGATTAAGGAAAAGTGCATTATTTATAGTGGGTCGGATGATATTGCGGTAAAAGCAAGTATCTCCCACTTTGGGTCATTCCCTCTCACCATCCTTGTAAGGAAATTCTTAGGAGGTAGGCCCTTTAAAGCTCTAATTTAGCTAGCATGTTCATAAAAGTGGTAATTTAAACTTGGTCCAACAAGTTTGGGAATTTGATTCACTCAAAGAGTGAAGAGCATATCCCTATTGTCTTCCTTTCATTCCAAACACTTTAAACAAGTTTGTTCATTTTCAACCTCTTAACAAGGAGGTTCTTAGAATGGAAATGTGTGGTTCAATTTGCCTATCCTTTTCCTTCTACCAAATTGGCTTTGCACATTTGGCTTTTTGATTCACTTCAAAAAGTGAAGAGCATATGCCTAATGCTTGTTTAATTTGGATGAAAATAAAGGATTTTATAATTATTCTAGATTCAAAGAATACCACAATTTAATCAAATGCAAGCTTGATGAGTGAAATACCTAATTTCAAAGCTAGCAAAAGGGGTAGGTGCATTTTTGAGTTTTTGCTTGTTTTTCTACTCACCTAGTGGCGATCATTCCCACTCCATCTCCTCCAACAAAGTTAGTCAACACAAAGCACAACAAAGTGAAGAAAAAATTGAAAAACTTTACAAGACACAAAAACTCCTAAAATCTTTTTCAAATGAAAGATTTATTAATGAAAGCTTTTAAAGAACATAAGAATGAAAATTTACTCAAAGAGTAGGAAATTTTCTCTTATAAGCAAAAAACACTTTAATATAATGATCATATAAGTGTTCTTCTTCAAATAAGCTTTCTAATAGATTTGCATTATGAACTTGTTTATCATTTTTGGTCTTAGCCCTTACCTCCTTGCTAGGCCTTGTGATCTGCTTCTCTGGTTTTTGCACTTTGGGGTGATTTTCATCTGTAGAAAAATAAAACACAGAGAGTTAGAAAAGTGATAGAATCAACCAAAAATTGATTTGAAGCAAAATTTACTACACGACATTTAACAGCTAAACAACGGCTATCAAATTTTAGCAAGCGTCACTTTAAACTTTACAAGTGGCTTTTAACTATTACTACACGGCTTTTAAAATTTTCAGGCGGTAAAATAAAGATATCAAGCGGCATAGAAATGATAAAGTGCGGTCAGAAAGTGCTGGTAAGTGGTTGTTGAACGTTAGCAGGCAGTGCACATTATCTGACAAGCATTCCAATTTATGTGACAGGTGGTCTACTTTATCTCCCAAGTGGCAACAGAGATAAAGGTGGAGATGATTCATGCTTTTCAGGCGGCATTTTGATATTTGTAGGTGGCACTTTGCATTGTATACACGGATCTTCTCCTATTTTCTGCAAGAAAAACACCAAAAACCAAGAAAACAAACCAAATGTTAGAATAAAAATGTTACTACAGAGGCTTAGAGCCCCACGGTGGGCGCCATTATGTGTGTAAGAAAATACACCTTCATGAAATTAAGATAAAAGACAACAATTTTATGGAAGATAATACAAAACCAATCTAAAGAATTGAAGCTAAATCTATATCATCTCATGGTTCTCTATCCAAGCTTTGTTAAGAGAGCTCTCAGGCTTAATCTCTCTCAAGGACAATCCTAGAATGAGATATGTATGAAAGTCAATGCTCAAATATAGCTAGAATGCTTAAAAATGTTTAGAAAGGCTCCAAGATCATGAAAGAAATTAGCAAATGCTCCTAAACATGATACTAAATGATGATGCAAATGCTAAAAACTCTCTCAAATATCTCAAATGCTCCTCAATATTCTCTCAATATTGCTCTCAATATGCCTATAGTAAGGATGATTTTGCTCTTGAATTCTTGGATTCCAAACACAAAGGAATTTGCTTGTATTTATAGCATTTTCCCAAGGGTAGGGGGTAGAGTGAATTGATCATGATCAAAGCTTGGTTAAGTCAAAAGATTTGAGGCATTTTCAAATGGAGGGAAATTTTGTTGATCTCAAAGATATTAGGAATTAAATAATTCCATCTTTTAATTAATTTAGCCATGGAAGGGTGATTGGGTTGGATTTGATCCTTTTTGATTTGAACTATACAATTGAAAAATCAATTGCATAATTTGATTAATCCCTTTAGGCTTGAATTTAATTAATTGATTTCATGATTTAATTGATCTTTTAAATTGATTTGAATTTTGTCCATTTGATTTTCACTGATTAAATGTCCATTTGATGATATTTTGAAGAATTTGGCTGAGATTTATAATTTGGAATATTTGAGGTACACCTGGTAAATTTTAGGTCTCTACAATAATGTTGTAATAAGCTCCTAACAGGGCTAAATCTTTTAATAGGGATACTATACTCTCGGTGCATTATTTGTGGGTGCTAATTCCCTCTAGGGTTTTACCTTTAATAGGGTTTCCTCAACAACAAGTGTTGTGTTGTTATGTTGGCATTTACTATGTTATCATTTGCATTTAAGTTTTGGTTTACAAAGTTTAAATTTTAATAATCTATATCGCAACTAATTCACCCCCCTCTCAGTTGTCTTGTGGATTTTTATTCCTAACAATAGGTATCAGAGCTACTGGTCCTTAGAGAGAAATTTTAATAGCTTAAGTTGATCATGAAGATGTCTTAGTGCAGGAAGGATAGTTCAAAATTTGATGCTAAAAAATTTGACAGTTGGAAGAACAAGATGAGAACATATTTTATAGCACTGTCCTTAACTCAACCCATTCTTAACCATGGAGAATCTAGAGACTCATCGACTGAGTAATCTTGAAGTCTCATAAAGGATTTCTAACCTTGAAGTTTATCACGAGACCTCCCGACTGAAAAGGACTTAACCCTATCTTGCTTTTACTCAAGTTACACCCATGGGCTGAGAAAACACTTTAGTCACAGGATCTCATGACACTTTATTAACCTTGGGTCATGCTAGGAGACTAAGTGACCAAAGGAAATCTCAGGGTCACCGGATAAAATATAATATGCTTTTTCCCTTATGTGACTTAGAGACAAAAGGTAATGCTAAATGTGCACCTGGAATTTTAAAGGAACTTAAGTGACCCGAAAAGGTAATGAGAAAATAGAATGAGAAATGGCCAAGTTAGGGTTTTACCATGAAACACTTAGGATTTTCTTACTTAGGTTATTTTTGCATAGACAAGGCAAAAATAGGGAACTAAAAAGATATGCAGAGGACACAACCAAGACCAAAAAATTTAAGCTCTTTTCCATAGGCTGGGCTCAACCCTCATGGGAGCCTCATTTTACTCCACCTTTAGCCAATTTTACTAGATGAGGAAAATTTGGGTAAAATTCTTGGCGATTTCTACGGGATGTCTTCCTACTAGACATTGAGAACCAATAGCCTCTGAAACATTCCATTGGGCATGGGGTCATTTCAGCAAACAAAACCTTCCTCTGATAGAGAAACAAATCTGAAGAAAAAAATATGTGCATGGGCACTTCTTGAAAAGATGGGAAGTTAGACTAGAAAGTAGGAAATCTAATCTACCCTAAGCTAACCAGTGAAACAAACTTGGTTTAAACAAAACCATTCACTAGACTACTAAACTAGATCCCTTTTCTGAATAAAACATTTTGTAGTACATGCATAAGGACAATTAAAAGTATATGAGGCATGTATAGATTTGTCAAACAATGATAAGTCACCTCTACAAAAATGAGATCAGATTCACTTACCTCAATCTGATCATGTGAAGGTACTTTAGCAACTCCATCTAGGCTAGGTATATGATAGGAAAGCCCCTTGATATTTTGAAAGTAGAAACCTTCTTACTGGCATCTTCCCTCTTTCCATGATTTTCATATTTCACTATCGAAAGCCATGTCATCTCCTCTTTAATGGTCAAAAAGCTGTCATCTTCTTCCCTTAAACTGGCCAAAAGCTCATCAAAGCTATCAAGATCCTGAAGATCTGAAATTGGCTCCAAATTTTGCTTAGGTGGCAGACTCCTTGAAAGAGAGTAATCCAAAATTGGATCTTCCACAATAGGCGCAAAACTCTAAACTCCGACTCCAAGGAATAGGGGTTCATCATTAAGCCCTTCACAAAAAATCCCTATGATCTCTGAAAAATCATACTCTTCAAAGCCTTTGCCAATGTTCTCCTCTTGCTGCTACAAAGTTGCAGGGGTATTTATGAAAATAAATTCATCATCCTGCTCAATAAAATTAGGTAGCTCATCCACCAAGGTCATATCATCTTCTTTGATATCCACTATTTGTTTATATTGCACCTTTTTCCCTAAATAATTTTTTGTCATAAGAAATGACGTAGTCTCTGATTCCTCATCAAAAAAGAGGGGCAGCCCCTTAGATAGGTTCACCAAGATATCAGCTTGAATATTCATCTCTACCTTATTATTTTTCTATCAAATCTCATCACATTATTTGTTGAGCTCTGAAGTCTCTGACCTTATCTCTTCCACATCATCACAGAGAAGCTTATCAACCACAAGCCCCTACCCTGATACTGAGATAGTATCTTTGCAAAGGCTTGGCACTTGACAACCAGGAGGTAGAGATGGCCATTTCCATAGAATTTCATCACCCTGAGAGAGAATAGAGGTCTCTTGGGGAGAATCATTTCTTTGAACAAATTGCCTCTATAGGTTAGAGGACTACTTTTCAATTATAGGCTCTTAGACAGAAGCCTTTTCCTTAAAACTTGGAATATGTGGTTGAAGAGGCTTAAGGGGAGACATAGAAGGCACATCTACTCTGACTCTTGTTAAGTCAAATCCTACATCACTTTGGTGTTGCTCCACCCTTGTTGCAACCACCTCCTTAGGATGTTGATGTTCCAGAGGCGATTGCAAGTGCTCTGTTGGCTTTTGTGCTCCAAGAGGATTTTTGAAGCTCAAAAATGAATGCCTTGCAAGCTCCTCATGGATAGGCTATGGGAGAAAATGATACCTCCAATTTGGAATCTCAGGCCCAAGGGCTTCCCTTTCAGTAATTTGAGCTTTCAACTTTGCTGACATAACTTCAGCTTGGCAATTGAGCTCTTCTTCAAATTGATGCCCATGAAGCATCCTAATCTCTAGGATATATTCTTGTAAGGTTATTGCTTCATGGTAGGGGGTTGACCCTTGAAAATAGCCATGAGTTTCCATATCTTTCTTCTCATAGGCTTGAGTTTCCATAAATTTCTATGAATTCTTTATCTCAGATATTTGCTTGATCATGTCAAGCACTTTAGCTTTTATCTTTCCTTGTTCTCTCATAAAATATGAGATATGAGGTTTCTTCCAAATGGGCTGAGAAAGGAGGGTTGGGAGGTAAGAATGGTGAGCCAATTGCTTATGCATTAACATCTCTTGTTGTGCCTTTAGTGCCCATGGGTTTTTCTCTTTGGAGGGCTTGCTCATAATCTCTTACAAGAGCATAATCATCTGGGACATGTTGGATATATTGATGGCCTTGTATTATATGGAAGATTGGGGTAAAAGTAGGCCTTGGAGGGCTTTGGTATGGCTGATGACTAGCCCACTGAATACTATTATCATAATAAGGAGAGTAACCTAACTGTCCATAGTGAATTGACATGTCTACTCATATAGTTAGCTGGAATTTTGAAAAATATGTAAAAACTTGGAACATACCAGCACTTTGATCTTTGAAACTAGTAGACCTTTGGAGTCACCAGATATGCAATAGAATGACATCTTCTAGGTCTGAATCATGTCATCAAAATATCAGTGATATCATGACTTGCAAGATAAAATTCCTTTATGGAGTCCCACCAGGTGTGCCAGAACTGTTAGACACCTAGATTTCCACCCTTACCCAAGATTTTGTAGTCTTGGTAATCTCGTGTAACATGGGAATCATCTCAAGTTTGTGGGATGTTTTGCTAACCGAGATGAGACCTCCAGATTCTAGGCTGATTCCTCTTGATATGTCACCCAAATTTTCTTCTTAACATGAAAGTAAATTCTTGAGGGAAAAGGGATAGAAGGAATGCATGAAAGGGAAATAACTGAAAGAAAATTATCCTACTAGGTGATACACCGAAGGAGACCTGAATCATAACACATTAACTAATCTCAGTATGAAACCTTGGAACAAATAGAACACAACTTTCTAGATAGGCTTGCATAAGTATTTCATAGAGAGTCCTGAGACAAACATAGGCTATTTAGGGAAAGAAGTAATTTCACAAACAATAGCATATTCACTATAATTAGACATGGACTATGACCTGCAAACAAATATCCACTTTTGCAATTGGGCACAAGAATGAGACAAAATGATAGGGTACTATAGAATATCCACAAACTCATCTAAATCAAATCATCCACAGTAGTACACACTATTGCAAAAAAGAAAGAGGGCTCAGGGAGTCCAATGTTTCTCTAAAAATCATTCAATATATTCTAATTCAGTAAGAGAAATTCAAACAAGAAAGCCCAGGGGCAAAAAAGATGTCACAAAAAGCTTTTGCAATATCTGAATATCAATGATAGATTACAAACTATGGAAATTAGAGGGCAGAAAGAATGCCACAGATAACTTCTAAGTAAGGAAAACTCTGAGCTCTAAAGCTCTAAAAATTGATATATATACTCCCCAGCATGCAGGCTTGGAGTCAATCTGATCTTGTTAGGGTTACAATTGATTGTAATATAATATTTTAGGAAACCCTAACAATGTCCCATCTGTCAGAAGAAATTCTGGAATTATCTATTGAAGATCATATCTATATTTGAAAAGTAGCCTTGCTACAAAAATCTCTGCGAAAGGTCGGTGAATCTAATATGAAAGAAGACCATTTGAAATACATAGAATGAGGTCCTAATTAAGAAACCTATCTTGGGTCGATTTGACCTTTACTATTTGTAGAGAATATTGCTAGAAATTAGATTGCCCCTTCGAAAAAGATAACTCAACCCTTACTCCTCCTAAAAGGTCACCCCTTATCCATCTAATCCTTTGCCAGTAAGCTCTATCATAACTATTTAAATCTAATCTGCAAAGATATTTGAATTTTTTAAATATTTGCATGACAACGGTCACAGTTGGCGCGGATATCTTCATCAACTATTGAGATCAAAATCTGATTTTATTTTAAAATGTAGCCACAGATAACTTACTCTACCTGGGCTCCGCATCATAATCTTAGGTTACCTATCCCTCCTTGTCATTGAATCTCCCAACTATTCCCTTTAACATGAGTTACATCACAAGACTCGGCGACAATGCAGTCTCACAATCTCCTTACCTTTTCATTAACTTTGCATCCTTTCAGAGACCTAGTGACAAATGCAATCTCATAATTGCCAAATAAAATGGAGTATCTCATCATGGTTATGAGACTTAGAGACTAAAGGAGTATAAAACATGGGCCCATCAAGACACGTGCCCCCCTGTTATTTGTTTACCATCGCCCTTGTCACCTCTATCACTTACATTAGCACTGACCTTAACGCAACTCATTCTTAACCATGGAGAATTTGGAGACTCATCAACTGAGTAATCTCAAAGTCTCATAAAGGGTTTCTAACCTTGAAGTTTATCACAAGACCTCCCGACTAAAAGGACTTAACCCTACCTTTCTTTTACTCAAGTTACACCCATGGGCTGAGAAAACACTTTAGTCACAGGATCTCATGACACTTTATTAACCTCGGGTCACGCTAGGAGACTACACGAATAAAAGAAATCTCAAGGTCACCGGATAAAATTGAATATGATTTTTCCCTTACGCAACTTAGAGACCAAAGGTAATGCTAAATGTACATGTGGAATTGTCAAGGAACTTAAGTGAACCGAAAAGGTAATGAGAAATGGCCGAGTTAGGGTTTTACCATGAAATGCTTAGGATTTTCTTACTTAGGTTTTTTTTGCATAGACAAGGCAAAAATAGGGAACTAAAAAGATATGCAGAGGACATGACCAAGACTATAAAATTTAAGGTCTTTTCCACAGGCTGGGCTCAACCCTCATGGGAGCCTCATTTTACTCCACCTGTAGCTAATTTTACCAGATGAGGAAAATTTGGGTAACAGGTTGAACTATGAACTTCGATATAAGCTTGTTAAAAAATTAAGTTCAATGGGTAATAAGTCATTACTTCCTTTTGGTGTGTTTATATAAAAAAACATGTGAGCGGTGAAAAAGACTAGACTCAACTACGCTTTATGAAAGATGAAGACCGGAATTGAACCTTGAGCTAGCTAAGTTCAAGATTTAGAGTTCAATGCTAGATTGGACTTTACAAACTACACTGCTCATTTTCACATAAGAGAGAAGAAAGGAAAAACACATCACAAGGTGACTTTGAAATTTGAACCTTGAACTAAGTAAGTTCAAGATTCAAGTTCAACTAACAAGGAGAAAATGAAAACTAGAGTGAAAGGTAGATGACAATTTTACTTTTAAGATGGAAAACTCCTGATTTTAGGAAATGATAAAATGTAGGGTATGATTCAAAAATCAAGGGTAACAATGGCTCTGACTGGGGACAAGGAATCTTGAGGATGCAGGATGAACTTAGTAGCTTGGGTTTCACAGACTAGGGAGTCAACCGAAAAAGGACTCCAAAACTAAAAAGAGAGAACAAAAAGTGAAAAAGAAAAGAAAGAAAAACACAACAAGGAAAGCAAGCAAAAAAGATGGAAAATATACAATGGAGTGAGAAAAAGCTAATTACATTTGGTACAGCTTAGATCTTGACCATTAAAGGTCAATGGTAGAATAGTGCCATCTTGACACTCAAGAACAAATGAGTTACTTCCCATGGACTTGCTGATAATAAAGGGCCCCTCCCATAATGATTAATATTTTATGTGAACACCTCTAGGTTTTCTCCCTTTATCCTTGAGAAAAACCTGATCTCCTTCCATGAAATTTCTTGGCCTAGCCCACCTATCAAAATTTTTCTTCACTCTGGCCTGCTGTAATTCTATTCGGTCCACCAACTCTTCTCTTTCCTCTTGGATCTTATTGGGATAGATAATTCTCTTTTCTAAACCATCCTGGAAGATTTGTTCCTCAATTAATTTATGTAGCTTCACTGCTGCCATCTCTAAAGGTAGAGATAATTGAGCTTCAACACCGTACACTAACTCAAATGGAGTCATTTTGATTTCCATTTTAGGAGAAGTACAATCCACCTAGAGAACCTTGGACAACCTCTTATTCGAGTCCCTGGCATTATCATTCACCAATTTCTTCATAATTGATATCAGGCTTTTGTTGCTCAATTTTGCCTGATTGTTCCCTTGTGGGTAATAATTAGATGCATGTGAAATATGGATACCATTATCATAGAAAAATGACTTTATTTATGAAGAATAAAAATTGGTAGCATTGTCTATGACTAATTTTTGAGGGATGCCAAACCTGACCAAGATATAATTTTTTAGGAAATCATATACTACCTTTGATTTCATCTTCCTGACTAGAACCTCTTTGACCCATTTAGTCAAATAATCCATAGCATTCATGATGTGTGTGTGTCTGACACTTGAAGGAGGATTGATTGGACCAATGAAATCCAATCCCCACTATTTAAAAAGCTCTTCAATAACTACTGGCCTCAGCAGGAGGGCTGCCAATTGTGGTTTTCCGCTGAACAACTTGCACTTTTCATAGCTAGCTTCCCATTTGTATGCATCTGCGAACATCCCGGGCCAGTAATAGAAACTTCTTAGAATTTTTAAAGTAGTTATAGTTAATGAGAGGTGACCACCATAGGCCTCATTATGAAACTTTGTAAGAAACTTCTTCTATTGTTCCTTGTCAACACACCTTAAGAAAGATCCATCAATTCCTTTCTTGTATAGGATATCATCCACAATAACATAATTTTAAACCTTGATTCAGAGGTTTATTTTCTCCATAGGGCTTAGATGCTCTAGACAGTCTCCATATGTCTAGTAGAAAGCCACATCTGAAAACCATGAGTCTCGTAGACTAACAAACAAAGAGAGAGGAGCATCATCTTCAGGTACATTGTGAGCCATCAGTTTGCATAAACCCTGCCCTCGAACTAACTTAGTTGGTCGAATATTTAAATCAATTTCTTGAATCCTTGCCACCCAAGTATCTTTGTTGTTCATGCCTATGTCTTATTGAGTCAAAACATCTTTGACTACTAAAGAAGGTACATACACAGTAGAGTGTGAGTGTAAGATATAAAATCTAAAATATTTCACAGCTTTCACTACTGCGTATGATTATTTTTCAACCATAGGATAATTTATCTCATGATTTTTTAGGGGTATGCTCATGAAAGCAATGGGTACTTCCTCTCCCTTATCATTCTTATGCAATAATATCCCAGACAGGGTATGCTCTGAGGAGTAACAATACATAATGAAATCTTTTTTATAATTAGGGTTGATCAACATCAGGGCAGACGCTATGGAATTTTTAACATCATCCAATGCTTGAATCACTTCTAAACTCCATTTGAAAGGGTCCTTTTCTCTTAAGAGACTCACCATATTTTTAGTTGTTTTTGTGAAGTCTGGAATGAACCTCCTAAGAAAATTAGTCTGGCCAAAGAAAGACTTAATTCCTGTTAGGTTAGAAGGCAAACCTATTTGCTGGATAGCTTTTACTCTCTCAGGATCTATCTTAATTCCATCTTTTGAGACAATGTGACCTAACAGCTTCCCTTCTATAACACAAAAGATTGATTTTTTAGGATTTAACGAGATCCCATGCTCTCTACACCTCTGTAAAACAACTGTCAAATGCTTCAGGCGATTTTTATGTCTTTTAGAAAAAACTATCAAATCATCTAGGTAGATGACAATCACCTTTCTAATTAGATGACTGAAAGAAGAATCCATTTCTCATTGGAATGTGGCACCTGCATTAATTAGCACAAATGACATGAGACTATACGCGTATGTACCCCATGGTGTGGTGAATTTTTTTTATGTTGATCCTTGTCAGCTACCTTAATCTAGTTGTAACTAGAAAAACCATTTAACATGGACATCATTTCCATGCCAGCCACTATTTGCAATATATGATCCATCATAGGAAGACCATAATTATCCTTTAAACTGCTCTGGTTCAGATTTCTATAATCCACACAAATCCTTAACTCACCATTCTTTTTCCTCATAGGCACTATGTTGGCTATCCAGGTGGAATGATGAATAAGATATATTATTCGAGCTTGCAACATCTTCTCAACCTCTTTTTTATTTTTTTTGACACTTTAGGGTTATAGCTTCTCAGCTTCTGCTTAAATGGTGTGGTGCCCAGCTGTAAAGGGATGTGATGTTGAAATTTACCTCCTTTGAAATTATTCAAGTCCTAGTAGGACCAGGAAAAAACATTCTTATACAACTTCAGCAAATCAGAAAATCTTCTCCTCTCATCAGATGTACAGCATATTCCCAAGTTTACAAACTTAGGGTCTTATTCATCGCCTATATTTAGTTTTTCTGAGTCACCTTCATCAAAAAGTTCATGAGAACTGGGTTTTTTCTTAACTACATCAGATCTATCAAACAAATTCTCTAGAGAAACTAGGCCTTTAGCAATGTCATTTCCTTTTAACTAAACAATTCCTTCTTCAACAGTCTTACCCAGATCAGGACAAAATTCTTCACAAGTTGACTGAGATCCCTCAAAGTAAGTAGTGCTAAAAACTTCTACCATTTACAAAAATTTATCGATTTGTTTTTCATCTTGGAAAACTTGCCAGTGCTTGGCATTATCAGGTACCTTAGGTCTGTATACCATTTCAATTTTATAAATCATCTCTTTGAAATCTGGATGGGGGAGCAACAAAGATGCTAAGATTGCCAAAGAATCAGCTCTTCTATTAAGGTTCCTAGGAATAGCTTCAATAGTAAAGGCCTCAAATCCTTCAATTTCATCCCAAACATGGTTTTTATAATGTTTTAGCCTCTCATTTTTCACTGGGTACCTTCCTCTTACTTGTCTCACTATCAGTTCTGCATCTCCTTTAGCTCTCATCAGTTTTATTCCTTTCTTTTTAGCTTCTTCAAGACCAAGTAGAAGGGCTTCATACTCGGTAGTATTATTGGTATTACCAAAATCCAACTTAAAAGAGAGGAAAAATATCTCCTTTTGGTGATATCACAACAATCCTTTCTCTAGAGCCAACTAAGGCACAACTACTAGCAGAATTTAAATACCACAAAAAATCTGACTCTTCATTATCAACCCTTTCTGAGTTCACCTCTGATGACATCTTATAATTTCCAAATTCACATTCATGGTATAAGATTTGAGATTTCGAGTCTTCTGATGGAAAAATAGTATACTTGGATTTTCCCTCAAGTTTCAAGATAATAATTTAGTTACCAACAGGGATTGTCACTTGTGACCAATCCAATTTGATTTCTCCCCCAAGGTCTCTACAAAAGGTTCTACTAAGCAACATCCCATAACTGGCGGGGATATCAGCTACCAGAATGGTTAGCTTAAGTTTTTTACTAGGATGAGAATCCAGGGCCACCTGAGCATCTTTAATCTATCCTACTAAAGGGACTTGTTTGGAATCCATGGAATAACATCTCCTAAAAGTGGTTGTCAGAGGAAGGTATAGAGCTTTTGCAACTGAAGCACGCATCAAATTATCAGATGCTCCAAACTCAATAATACAATTATTCAATTTAAACCCATGAATAAATAGAGATAGATAGAAAGGCTTTGTTTTTTGAGAGACAAAAGGACTTGTACCATTAGAGGACTGGGTAGCCAATGTGGGTTGGTTTTCTTCTGGAAAAATAGCATGTATGGTTTCACTGGTTGCAGGACTTAAAGAGGTTTGACCTAACTTCACATAACTAACTAGTCTTTCGAGTTCTTTAGGATTCATTCTAAGATATTCTACTGGTGACACTTGGATTTTTGAGGTTTTACAAAAAATTACAATGTCAAAAGAAGAATTAGCCGAAGAGTCTTGAAAAACTTCAACCTCCTTAGCATTTGAAATTTTGGAAAAAGAGTTTTTGGGGGAAAAATCCTTACCTTTATCCTTGTCCCAACATTTAGAAGTTGAAGGAGAGTCATTATCTTTAGAAATGTATTGATTTATGGTCATGATAGAACATGTGGGATCTTCAAGAGTTACCAGAATATTTCCTCCTCTTTTAGAGTCTAACTCGTATTCCATAAAATAACTTCTGGAGCTGCCAGGTAACAAAGAAACTTATACATGTTCAGATGGATCATCAACTAATTCTTTATTAACATGCATCTACATTGATCTCATCATCTTAGGACAAGTTTCGCCATCATGCTCATTAGTGAGGTCAAAGGTACACATATTTTCTATTTTAGGAGGGACCTTTACTACTCTTTGTTCATTCTATAACTGTCCCAGATATCTGTGGCTAGGACTTTCCTGATCAAGGTTTCCTCTAGGAATATCTTTGTATAATTGAGGGGAATTCACATTTCCCTTAGGAAATTTCCTCTTCATAGTAATTACATCATTCATCAATCTTTGCAATAGGAGATCAGAGGAAGTAGCACTTTGAGAACTTGGTTGTCGGACATCTTTCCTCTACTTTCCAGTTGTGATCAGATCTTCTTCTAATTTAACAGCTATAGTCTGAGCCACATCTAAATCAGCTACCCTCTCTCATCTTAAATGAAAACCAATGTCTGGGGGCATGGCATTCATAAAAAAATCTTTTCTATTTTCAGCAGTGGGTCTTTTTAGGGTAGGGATCTTATGAATAATCTTATTAAACTTTTCCACAAACTGTCTCATGGTCTCTTGGGCTCATGTATTTCTTTCTTCAACTATGTCAACTGGTCAAGAAGATCATGTTCACTAGATATACTTATAAAGCATGCTTTAAAACCAGTTTTCATAGTATCCCAATCGGTAATTCAACCATTGGGAAATTGATAGAACCAATCGGCCACTGATTCAACAAGTATTTGAACAAACAATCTAACCGCAACATCTTCATGTTGAACAACCAAAATTCCACAGCCTGTATTAAATGCATTAAGATGATCTTTGATAGAAACCTTTCCATCACCATAGAATTTGGGAAAAATATTTCTAGCTCCTTTAGGCAAGGAATGATTTCCTACCAGATTAAGAGGCCCAATGACATTACCCCAAAGTTGTGCCATGACTGAAGGTGGGTAAATTGTCTGAAGGGGAGGTGCTTGAATTCCTAAAAGAGTCAAGGCTTGCCACTGGTGAGAAGATGAGGATATGTTAGAACTTGACTTCTTAGGAGAAGGAGGTCTACTTTTAGCCTTCTTCTTTGGGGTTTAACTGGTAGGAAACTGAAGGTTTTGAAGTTCCTGGAAAAAACTATCAAAGATACCCTCCCTTGCTTGGAACCTGGTAAAAGGTCATGAATCTAGTCTTGCAAATAAATTTAAGGTCTCTACACAGCTCTATCTACAATGGAAACTTCTTGGACAATTGGAAGACCTCTCAACCATTCACCAATTTCTTCTTCCTCTTCTAACACTAAGCGGTCTTGTTGATAATGTTGGTCACTTTTCCTCACAGCCTAGGCCACTTCATGAAGATCAGATATTATGTCTTCCCTGGTATTTAAAAAGTATAATTCGGGATGAATAACTGGGGGAACTTCTTCATGACTAGGAATTATGAGAGAAAGAAACATCATTGTTTCTCATTTAAAGGGAATGACTACTGATACTTTGTGTATCGACTCCCAAGTAGAGTCGCCAAAAATATGTTAGCATACAGATTTGTCTTTCTATTAATTATCAATTACTTACTCTAAGCCCATGAAAAAACAACAATATTGAATTATAATATTTAGATTTATAATTCTCTAAATTTAGGTACAGCTCCCTATTTAATCTTCAATGAATTCTGACAATCACAAATTGCTTTCGCAAACACACAATTTTAACTAGAAAGTGAATAAGGCTAAATGGCAACCAACCTCAGCTATAACATGCAAATCCAGAGCATATCTTGGAAGTTTGAATGCTTTTCCTTTGAATCTTCCAACTCTTATGTAAGTAAACCCTCTTAATTGTATGAAAAAGCTCCCAAAAACATTAACAAAATTCTTAGCATCCTTTGACATTCTCTGTTCAATGTTTCCCTGTAGTTCATAAATCAACCTTCCCAGGAAAATGCAATTTACTTTCATAAAACCATCAACATGGAAATCCTTCTATAGATGAGGATAGTAATAATACACCTTCATATTGGGGATAGGTAATTCATGATACAAACCATCCCATTTTCTATTATAGGCCAACACATAGAATAGATAAGAAGACATATAAAAACCATTGGCCCTTTCTAAATAATTTTCTAGTTGATGATGAAGTTCTTCAGAAATACAATCTTCCCAACCAATGAAATTTTCCCCTCCCAAAGTTATTTGGATAAATAAATACATCCAGTCATGCCACTAATAAGCGTGATTATTACCTTTAATCACATTCAGCAAAATCACTAACTCTACAACCTCAGGCTTGAAGTGATCTATTGTAAGAGATTTGGGCAGCCTTGACCCTCCCCTTTTTGCTTCCAATAACCATTTTTTGGAAATCCCATTTCTATAAACATGTTTCTTTGTCAAGAATATAGAGTGGGAGGAAGAAATGGTCCATCCTTCATAAGGGTCCTTTTCTAGAATGTCCATTGTTGTAAGGATGATATCTGTGTTTATAAAAGTCAGTGGGCTTCCATAAATCTTCTTAATACATCTCTCCTCCCTATTATACCTCTTAACACACTCCATCACTAACTCTGGACAAGGGCCCACTAGGGTAAATGCTACTGCATCAGCTAGACCACTTAACACCACCTTCTCTATTATAGAACCAGAAATAGGGTTCTTGATTTTACTTTGAATTTCTGCTAAGTCACCCATTTTTATCATCGTATCATCACACTCAGGTAGTGAACTAACCAAAGGAGAGGTTCATCTAAAATTTGGGAGTGGGGACTTCATATTTCTTAAGGAAAATACTTATAAAAGACTGAGATTGCAAAAGGAAAATAGAGCCTTTCAATATCAAACTTTTTCAAATGGCTTCAATTTTGAACAGGGACTCTGGAAGAGAAAAACACTAACCTGGAGATTCTGCACACTCTAAGCCTCTTAGGATGAGAGTATAATTTCTACTTCTCTGCCAATTTGACTTCAACAGAAAAAATTCACCAGAAGACTGATAGCACAAACTCTCATTTTATAACTAATTTTCTCACAAAATGCGTAAGATTTGCATTTAATGACAATGCAGGCTCTTAATTAAATGTGACAAGAGTTCTCACCTGATGTGATCATTAAGTATTGCACCTCTTAAATAATTGAAATGACATATAAGTGTCACATCTAATGATGATTATATCCACAACACATGTGGGTATAATTATTTCCTGCCATCTATTACTTTGATCATGTCACCATTGTCCTTTTCCTTCTTCAACACGCAAGCTTTGGTTGAACTATGAACTTTAATATAAGCTTGTTCAAAAATTAATTTCAATGGGTAATAAGGCATTACTTCCTTTTGGTGTATTTATATAAAAAAAAACACATGAGAAGCGAAAAAGACTAGACTCAACTACGCTTTATGCAAGATGAAGACCCCAATTCAACCTTGAACCTTGTACTAGCTAAGTTCAAGATTCAGAGTTCAACGGTAGATTGGACTTTGCAAACTGCGCTGCTCATTTTCACATAAAAGTGAAGAAAGGAAAAACACACTGCAAAGAGACTTTGAAATTTGAACCTTGAACTAAGTAAGTTCAAGATTCAAGTTCAACCGGCAAGGAGAAAATGTAAACTAGACTGAAAAGATAGATGACATTTTTACTTTTAAGATGACAAACTCCTAATTTTATGAAATGATAAAATGTAGGGTATGAGTCAAATATCAGGGGTAGCCTATACATAATTATACAACATATACTTACAAATTTTTAATACATCTGAGAAAAAATTTATCAGAGCATGAAAAGCAGTATCCCAGTGTTTCTTTATGATCCCAATTATCTAAATCTACCCACAAATAGAATATGCAAGCTTCTTTGTAGCATCAAGATCTGATACATCAAGATGAGAATAAGTTGCCTCTGCCTCCTTTTGGCCATTGAATAAGATGTCCAACTTCATTTTGATTTGGTTTTGAATTTAATTGATCCTCCGTTTCATCTCATCCTTCTCTACAATTAATGTCTTGATTTTTTTATTCAATGATGTAATGTGTACTACATGACTGAAAGCTTAAGTTGTCAGGGGATCATATGATCTAGACAACTCACCCAACTTATCTTCATTCTCCCTTATGATATTCTCAATATCATAAACACACTTAGGGTAATAAACACATGCTCTAAATATGTTTCCACCTTTGGTTAGAGCATATTTCAATCATTGAATACCAAATCCCAAATATATATTATCTTGTACAATTGAATAAATCAACTTATCATATCTCATTTTATCAAAATCATTTTGTACCTTAACAAAAGATGAGTTCTCCAAAGAATAAAAAAGTGAACTTACAAAATTTAGTAATCCTTAAAGCTAACCTAATAGGGATGTTGAAGACAATTATTGAATTGTGTATTGTCATTAATGTATAAACAAATGTAGTGATGTTATACAAATGTTTATACCTAAACTAAGCACATTCAGTGTATTCCATGCTCTCTTAGGCATTGAAGAAGACCAAAGTGATTTTCAGTTCTAACCGAGTTCACTTGGGCAATACAGTAACGGTCGGGAATTTAAGGATTAAAGTGTTAACCAAATTATGCATTTAGTGCTAGCTGACTAACAACAGTTTACACTTTATGTTTAATTGGTTATATGTAGCTAACAGACTTAAATTTTATTATTTATTTGGAAGGTTATTCAAGCCGACTTGACAAGGCCTATCATATATATACAAGGTCAAGTTTGGATGGAGTGTGTGTGAAGTAAAAAATAGAAATATATGGCAGAATTTTGATATGAAGAGTGAAGGTAAAATCATATGGGATTCTGATTAAGGACAGAACATCTAGATAGAGCTGTAATAGAATATATGATTAGTGAGGATCCATTTTAAAGCCAGAGAAAAGATCTGAATCAGAAAAGATAGTTTCTTCATCAAATAGGTCAATCCATTGTTACTCTCTAACAATTGTAGTAGTGATCCAAATCTCTTTACAGAGTAGACGTAATAGTCTTTCATAAATCCTCTCACAAGGTGACATGTCTACATTGAAGTGTTTGAAGACCTCTAAAAAGGCCACTCCTTATAGGGTGATTAAATCCTCTAACAGGGTCACACCTAATAGTGTGTTTTGAAACCTTTAACAGGGTTGGCTCCTAACAGGGCTCACTTCAGAAGAGTGAAAAACAATAACTAGCTACAATTGGTGGTTTTTCCCAAATTGGGTTTCCATGTTAAATCTTGGTGTCATCTACGTAAATATTATTTACTTTATGCTTTATGTTTCTACACTTAATCACTAAAGGATAATCATAGTTAAATATCTTAAGATTGCTTTGTTAACCGAGTAACAACATAATATCTTTATTAACCGAGTAACAATGATAAGTTTGATTAAGACAACTAAGGGACTTGGATTTTTTATTATGGTAACTGATTCACCCCTCCCCTCTTAGTTACTAAACTTATTTCCAAAAATTGGTATCAGAGCATTTGGTGGTTTCAAGGAAGGTTTCAAGGCCTAAGCTAAAGATCAGAGATGTCTTATAGAAGGGAGATCCCCAAGCTTGACAAAGACAACTTCACTGCATCGCAAGATTTGATGAGGCTACATCTATATACTATTGGAGATACTAGTTTGCAATTCTTGGATCACAAGTATGTGGATCAGATGGTGGACATGAAGAATCATAACATAATGATGATTAATATAGCTTCTTCACTTATCTATTCATAATTTGATGAAGTCAAGGAATTCCCTACTGCCTATGATATGTAGAAGAAACTACATGATATACATGGAGGAGATGATAATGTAAATAAGCCAAAGAAGAAAGTATCAGAGGTCAATTTGATCAAATGAAAATGAAAGAAGGAGAAGACATTACAAAATATTGTACAAGAGTCAAGAAAAGTGTCAGTGCCGGCAGAGCTACCGGTGGAGCAATTGAAGACAAAATTGATGAACTATAATTGATTGAGTGTTTGAAGATGTTAAGTTGATGATCATCGAGCTACAAAAAGTTAATGCAAGACATTAAATCTATGAATGTATTGTATTGTCATTGATGTCAACTTGATATAATATGATTGGTTATATACAAAGTGTCAAAGACTTTAGAGAACTAGAGAGATAAAGGTTATGCTTTCAGTAATGCATAAAGATCAGTATTCACTTAGTGACTACAAACACTGATGGCCAGTGCACCTTGACAGACAACGATACCCAAGAGGAAAGTCACAGCGATACCCGAGAAAGAAACCCGAGCTAAGAAGGACTTAAAACATCAAAAATAACTGAAGTTAAGAAATGAAAAAAGACTTAGCTGGCAAGAGCTAAAGAAGGAGTTAACTGATTGTTAATATTTTTTTCATCGACAAGCTAAAAGCCAGAAATAAGAGAGATTTTTAAATCTATCTTATTCCAATTGTCGTGGAGAAATCTGCGGGATAAAACTGAAGTATAGTTTTAAAGAAAGATTGGTTAGAATTGCAGATCACGCCAAGAAAAAGAAATTCAAGAAATGAGAAATGGTGAAATCATGTCAATAAAGAGACAAGCTAATTCATTGTGAATAAAGGGTTGAATAAAGAAGAAGATGCTAGAGAGAAACTGGTGAAGAGAAACTTCATATTGTCCTGATCAATCAAGCTAAGGAAAGAGGTAAATATTTTTGCGGACATCAAGCAATAGAGAAGCACATCATCACCAAGCAGGAAGAAGTGGATCAAAGGTATTGAAAAGATATATTGGTCAGAAAGGTATTATGAGCTTTCAATAGATCTGAAAATATGCAAAGTACAGTTGTATATGTGAACAAGTCATTTAATGTTTAAATTTAACCATTGGATCATAAATTCTATTAACTGAGTAGAATTTAACAATCCATTATATATTGAGATACATCATAAGGAGTATCAAAGGGTTTGGTCATGAAGATAGCATAGAGATGCCAGATATCAAGTGACAAACTACACAAGGTTTGGTCATAAATATAGAATAGAGATGCCAAATATCAAGTGACAAACTATTCTATTTAAATCCTCTAACAAGGTTACACTTAACAGTTTGTTTGTAAACTTTAAGAGGGTTGGTTGTTCACCGAGATCACTTCAAAAGAGTGAAAATTTTGGGTTATGGGTCCCAAGTGGTTTTTCCCTTAACAGCGTTTCCATGTTAGAAATCCATGTGTCAATGTGTTTATGAGTCATTACTTTAGTGTTTTTCATTACACAATAACCAATCTGGATTGATCGGTATACACTAAGTTATTTACTGCATTTCGGTAAATAAAAGACCACTAATCGGGAAACAGTAAGAATAAGGTTTAACAGTGAACTCTGAGCAGTAGTTATTTATTGAGATTATATCAAGGCATTCATATTGTAGGAATAAAGATAACTAGAGGCTTATACTTGTGGTAATAAGTTTTTGGGTTAATTTATTGGAATATTTTTGAGGCCACCGATTCACCCCTCCCCTCTCAGTTATTCTAAGAATTGGTATCGGAGCTTATGTGCTTAGAAGGAAGGTTTCAAGACCTAAGCAAAAGATCAAAAAATGAGCAAATGAGATGTGCCCAAGTTGAAAAAGGACAACTTTGCATCATGGAAAAGTATGATAAGAGTCCACCTATCAAGTATTATAAATGATGTTACTCAATACATGGATACTAAATATGTGTTGCTAGTGCAGAAGCACCCTGAGGTCTTTAGGAAGATATTTAGACAATTTTGGCTTGTAGGTTGGTTTGTCCAACCATGCATTAATAAGGACTATGTTATAAATTCCCTATAATGTTTTAGGTGTGTTTAGTGTTAGGGGAGATTAGGGTTTCTGTGTGGTTGAGTCAAGTTGATTCTAGGGGTCTAGCACATAGAAGTCAACCAAAAGGTCAAAGAGTTGACCAAAATTCAAAAATGGGAATATTTTTAAGTTTTTAATGTTTTCAAGTCATTTGAGGTCATTTGGTAAGGTTTGAAACCAAATAATACCATCAAAGTGGAGAACATGTCAATTTGACAAAAGTTGTCATGACAACTTTTGAAAGTTTTCATGACAACATTTGCTAGATTTTAGGAATCGGCTCTTATGATGGCCAAATCTTGACCACAGGGTCTAGACATGAGGGATGAGGGTATATAAGGTGAATTAAACCCTAATCTCATAGTTAGATTTGATATTGTATAGACTGGTTATTGAAAAGAACTAATTTACACTGTAATTAACATACAGAGCCGTCATCCATCACTTTTGTGGATTGAATGGATTGAAGGAAATCATGGAGAGTGTTTTAAATGTAATTCCTTAGATATCTATGGAATTAAATTAATTAATTTTTCTTTTTGGTTATCTTTTCTTTAATTACTTGTATTTTGTGAGTTCACTGACCAGTTTTGGTCCAGTCATGTAAAAGATGGATTTTCTTGGTGTTCCCGTGGTTCAAACTCCATGACCACTTGGAATCCATTAGAGCCTTGTATATAATTTTTAGATATGGATTTTGGAGTGTGTGTGTACAGGGGAAGCTTGAGAACATTCAGGTCCTAGGCGAGTACTGGTTATTCTGGCTAGGGTAACTGAACAGTGCAGAGGCAATGGAGGTTGCTGAGTGATTGGTACATGCCAATCAAGGTTAGAGGAGTGTGGTGGAATAAAGTGCAGACCTTATTATGGAAGGATAATTTCTAAGGAACTCAATTGATCAACTAAAGAAGCCCAAGAAACCAAACTAGTCTTCATGCCCTAGAAACCCTTATTTTTAGGGGTTTGGTGGAAATCCATTGTACGGATAGTGTGGGAATTAGACACCTAGAAAATTTCTAAGGTGAGGAAAAACCCACAAATATTATGAAATTTTTTTCTATGGGTGTTAAGGGATTTTAGAAGAAAATCCATCTTTTCAGTGATGAGGAGGGCTAATAGGCCTAAAAAGGCTACAAGGCCTAACAGACTAGTAATTTGGAACCCGATTGGAATATGGGTGAAAGATCCACAACATTGGATCCATAGGGGTTGGATTAGACCTAAGAGGAGTCATGAACCAATCCAAAATAAGTAGACACCATTGGAATGGTAGCAGGTTAGGGAAGCCATGAATGTGTGAAGGTTATGGAGGAGAGTTTAGTGAAGAGTGTGAAGTTGGTGGAGAGCTCCTAGTGAGTTAGGGGATTAGAGAGGAATCCTCTAGTTAGGGTACAGATAAAGACTATAAAAGAAGACCAAGAGAATGTCTTAGAGAGAGCTAGAAGGGTCTAGGAGAGGAGATACCCATCAGTTTCCTATAGGACCTCACACACTTGAGCAATTAAGTGAAAAGCATGAGCATAATTCTATGATGATAGAACTTGCTTCCTCACTCTCCGATGCTGAATTTGAAGATGTCAAAACCTTTACCTCTGTGAAGAAAATGTGGGAAAAATTGAAGCTAGTACATGGAGGAGATGATAATGTACTAAGAGCTAAGGCAGAAATCCTAAGAGGTAAATTTGATGACCTAATAATGAGAGAAGCATAAAATATCACTCAGTATAGTTGCATAATAAATGAGGTAGTCAATTCAATCTGAGGAGTTGGAGGCATACTTGAAGAAGAGACAATGATAAGTAAAATCCTAAGAACCTTACTACCTATATATGCTATTAGAGTATCTTCTATAGAAGAAATGAGAGAAGTAGAAAACAATAATTTCACTCTAGATAGTTTGGTTGGTAGGCTGATTTCATTTGAGATGAATAACTTTGATAGCAGTGTCTTACCATCTATTGAGTCTACATTCAAATCTTCTTTGAAAATAACTAAGTTAAGTCATAAAATCATTATTAGAAATGATAGTGATGACCAAGATCTTGATGAGATTGAAGCACTAATGGCTAAAAGATTGCAGAGAGGAAAAGGTAGATACAAAGGTAAATTACCACTTGTATGTTTTAATTATAAATAGATTGGACACTTTGCTGCTAGATGTCCTAATAGAAGAAAAGATGATAGAAGTAATGACAGATCATATGAAAATAATTTTGATAGAAGTGACAATAGAGATTACCGAAGCAACTAACAATCTGACAGAAGAGATACCCGAGACTGCAAGGACAAAGGGAAGAATACTTGTTACCCAGATGAGAACGGAGCTGAAGATACTGACACCGAATATGATGAAGACATTGAGATGGTATTTGTGGCCATGAAGGATGATTTAGATGAAGACAAAAGGTATTTAGAGACTGCACTCATATCTAAGGTTAGTAAGAATGATGTCTAGATTATAGATAGTGTCTGCACTCCACATGACTGGTGATAAACAAATGTTTGAAACTTTTGAGTACTATAATGGTGGATCAGTAAGTATGGGTAATGACACACCTTGTCCAGTTGAAGGTAAAGGAACTATAATGTTGAATAACCTGATCAAATTTGAAAATACATACTGGGTAAAAGGACTTAATTATAATCTATTGAGTTTTTCACAGCTAAATAATAGAGGTCACCAAGTAGCATTTGAAAACAAAAAGGTAAATATCTTTAATGAATTAGGAAGGTTGATCAGAACTGATGAACAAAAAAAAGGTAACCTATTCTATCTTGATGATATTAACTATTATTAAAAGCAACCAATAGATTAATAATTAATTAAAACCTTGTTCCCCTATTATTGAATCAATATGTTATTTATGTAATTCAATTCATTAATATTCCCTTTAACCCCTAACCTAACCTATCCCAGCCACCTAACCTTGAGTTCTAACTCAAGCCCAACCTCTTCATGTAATGCCCACCCTAGCATCTTTCTATGTTAGATTGACGGGACTTTTTCTTTGACACTTTGGATTTTATGATGGACTATGATTATTATTTAGTTAACATTTTATGAGACATTTGAGCATATATATTTGGTTACTGCAGTTTATTTGGAAATATTAAAATAGCATTTAATGATGAATGGTTAGAAATGAACTATCAGTAAAATGTTTTATATTGATTTGTGTTATGATGTTTATATTATGATCTAACCCTTCTGACCCCATTATGGTTTGACATTTACTGGTTGATGTGAGTGTAGGATGAGGAGGGGCAGTTGTAGTTACTCTTACAGGAGATCCACATGATGTCGCACTCTCCCTCCTTGTTTGTCACTGCATGTTTATATATATAGGTATATGCATATCAGTTGGTGATGCAGGGTGCAGGTACCAGGCATCATCTCCACCTAGCTACACAGGTGTGAGTGTGCCTTCAAAATCCTTGAAGTGTTGATGTGTGGAGATTTAACCAAGTTACTCTCAAGGTTACCAATGGACTTAGAATTTTGTTTAGGAAGTTATCCTAGTTGGGAAAATAGAATACAGTTTATGTTATGAACTTGATTTGATGTTGGTCTGAGTTTACATTATGAGTTAGAACTAATCTTTTTTATATGTATAGTAAATAATTATGTTATAATTGTTTGTATTTTATATAGGGATGTGTATATGTGGGTGCACACACATATATCCATGCTTATATAAATAATAATAATTATATGTTTTTCACTAATTGTGTAAATGGTATATTATTTATAATAAGTACATAAAGTGGGTGAAATAAAGTATATTTAATGAATCTATTAAATAAAGAGTAAACATAATAATAATAAAAGGAAAATGCCCTTTGTAGTAAAATTAGCTATCTAGGAAGGAGTTGAACTCAAGACCTCCTAGAAGTTAGGCTACTTGTTTTCCCTATTGTGCTATGTATTTTTCTTGAAAGGTATTTGTCTATTATTATTTTTATGCTTTCATTTAAAAGATATTTTAATTAAATTTAAAACCTTGTTTAAGTCTTTACGGGAAATTATTTGGTTGTTCCTCCAACCAACTATGGAAGTTGAAGGAGTTGCTTCCTGTAAAGCAACTCCTCCAACCACATAGTTGGGGGATAGATAATTAATATTTTTTGTGTGCGGGAGGATGTTAATTTTTGGGAAGATTTATTTTCCTTTGAGTTGTCTGTAATTGATTTCTCCAGAAATTTTGGTGAAAATTTATGTGAGTTTGAGAGTCTCCAATTAGTGAGGTCATCTGTGTGAGGATTGCTTGGAATTGATTGCAAGAGGAAAAGTTTCAGAAGGATATCTATTCAAGGATTGAAGTTTCGTAGAGATTATCCAGTCAAGGGAAGAGGATTCTCTGCAGGACCCAAGGTAGGGTCTAAACTGGGAAGAATCTCCATTCTTCCTCTTTGTGTATGAATGTGTTCTCTGTGTATTTTATTGTCTATATAATTTTCGGAATGGTTACGTTATACATATATATGTTGTGCCTGTATTAGTGATTTGGAGTTTAGGATTATGTTTAAATATTTTACCATGTTGTATGTATATGAACATTGCTACATTTGAAAGAGGCTGTAGGGTCCTTAGCACTCTCCTCGTATCTCCTTTCTTTCTAGAATGTCCATGAGTTCTTCGAGACTTTAGAACTACTGTTTGAACCCTACAGTTTCATTTTTTTTTTGCACCATCTTTGTTTGCCTAGATCTAGAATAGATTTGTTGGATAGATAGGATGGATTGATGGGCCATTTTTGAAGGGAAATTGGGAGTTCTAAAATGGGTCATGCCCAGATTAGGCAACCATAGTTCCCATAATGCCCAGTTTTACCCACAAGTTAGAGTTGACAGTCGTTTCCTGCAATCGGTAGAAATGTACTTTCAGTGTTAACCGACCAAACCAGTGTCAAGTGACCATACTAGTGTCAACTAACTAGATTGTACTTTTAGTGTTAACTGACAAAAATAATATCAACCGACCAGACTAGTGTCAACCGACCAGACTGTATCAACTGAGCAGGATAGTGTTAACCGAGGAGAACGAGATTTATACAAGTATAACATTTAAGTATAAGGAATACGGTACTTTAATTCCTTATACTTTAAGTTATACTTGTATAAGGAATATGGTACTTTAATTACTTATACTTTAAGTTATACTTGTATAAAGGAATTAGGTACCTTCTGGGATGATTGAGATAGGTTTCAATTTCATAGGAGTTAAGATGTAGCTTCTAATTTTGAGATTTCTTTAAAATTCAGACAGCCAAATTTCAAGCACATGAGATTTCCCTAGACTTTTTAAATAAGCTATGAAATTTTGTGTAAATGCATGTGGGAAGTTTTATGTCATATCTTATGAATTTCTATACTTGGTTTTGAGTGTAAGATTTTTTTCATACTTGGTTTTTGGTAGAGTCCATAATGTAAGGTCAGGACTTGTTTAGGTGGCCTGAGTGCACCGGAGGGTTCCCTAGACCTATGATATGGATCTTTGAAAGTACTTGATGTTTGCTTGGCTTCTATGTGTGGTTAGGGGACTAGGTACCCTAGGTGAGTGGCTCACCATAGGTGTTGGAACCCTAAAGTAGTTACCAGATGATCCTATGGGTGGGTTAGTAAAAAGTGATAACCTAGCAATGAATCTGGGAAAGGGGGGAAACAAAATATAATGAAAGAAAACATATTAATAGCCACATAGTCCTGTTGGAGTATCGGGACCATGGATAACTGCTAGGATGGATCCCTATTCATAAAGGGGGGACCGGGGTTACATGGTTGCTAGGAAGGATCCCCAAAATATAGGATATGTGATGACACTCACCTAGAGGGTATGCTAGGAACCTATCCCTTGTGATTAGTAAAGTGATATATTGTTATGTTATTTCTTTTAGTTCAAGGTTTTATGTAGCCTTAGATTTCTTAGGGCCTTGTGAGTATCTTGGTTCTATCTCCTAGCATGGGGGGTGGAACCTCATCAGTTCCACATGGTTGGGTGCCAAAAATCTTTCGAGGTCCTATTCGTGGTTCGTGACTTGGATGCGTTCAAATTTATGTATTGATGCAGATATTTGTATTTTGTATTGTATATTTTTGAAAGGAAAGATGAAGAGATATGTTGCAATGCCTTCAGGCCATTCATGTACCTTTTACTATGAGATCTATTATCAGAAAGATGTAATTGAAAAGAAAAGCAATGTAATTGGGAGGGACAGTTCTAGACTTTGTTTCAAGGGTTGTTATTTGAAAGATCAAAGTTAGAAATATATTGTGTCATGTTGAAATTATCTTTTCTATCTCTCCTTTGTTGCAATGAAAGAAAATGTTTATTATGCTAAGGCTAAAATGTAATTTGTAAATGAAATGTTATTTTCTTACCTTATCTCTTAAGTTCTGAAATGTGAAAGTAAAGAAAGGAAATGAAATTCAATTTGGATAAGGAATGTAAATATGTTAGTAAATGAATTCATTAAGGGCACCTTAAGGAATGTAAATGTGAAGTAGTAATGATGTAATGTTAGGAAAAATTTGTTAGTTGCAATTTTTGGTCATAAAGACCTGATTCCTTATGGGTTCCCTGGCGGAGACATTACACTTCACACATGATAACCTAACCAATCCAAACCACCTAAATTTCAAAACTAATCCCAACCTCTTCGTCCATGCTAATCCTAATCCTAATCCTAATCCTAATCTTAAACTCTCGCTAATGATGTCACATTCCTAATATTTAGATTAGGAATTCAATCCCTTCCCCAAAGTCAACTTTCTCAAACCATCCTCATCCAAGTGAATTTAATGCTCTTACATCCTCATTAAGGCCTCTTACACTCCTCATTAAGGCTCTTACACCCTCATTAATAACCTCATCTCCTAGAGTCTTCTTGGCTAGCTTCCCTAAATGGTCACATTCCTCCCTCTTTTCAACCTAATCATATTGTGACACTTGTCACAATATGATGCACTTGAAAAATCACAATCCATGTGCTCTCTTCTAGGTACATCTAGACGTCTCCTTAGGATTGCATCTTGACCCTTGATTCCTCACCCATTTTCTATAAAAGAAACCTCATTCCTTCATAATTTCATCTACCTTCCATGTAGAGTTATAATGCTATTTTGAGATCACAACTTGAAGCTCGAAGCACATCCATGAGCACACATCCACAACAAATGGACAAATCAAATGAATAAAATGGAGTTTGAATGAGCTTGTAGGTGGTTCACACTTTCTTCATTTAGCTTATTTCAAGTTTTCATTTTATGTCTTAGTATGTATGTAGTTTATATTATTAGTTGTTGAGTGTTTTGATTTGTTATTATGCTCCTTTACTTCTAATTTTCATAGATCACAGTAAGATGGATATAGAAATGGTTATGGAATGGCTTGAAGGGATGGAGAATCACTTCAAGTGTGATGAGATTATAGAAGCACAAAAGGTGAAGATAGCCAAGTCAAGGATAAGAGGGAAAGCACTCACATGGTGGAAGTTCTTGTAGGAAGAAAGAGAGAAAGAGGGCAAGAAACCCATAGAAAATTGGAAAACAATGGTTTCAAAGGTGAAGGAGAATTACCTTCTTGAATATTATGAAATTCAACTACATAATAAGATGTAGAACCTTAGGCAAAAAGACCTATATGTGTCAGCCTATACCGAAGAATTTAAAAAAAAATTTCTTAGATCAAGAATCCAGGAGATAGAGAGTATCAAAGTTGTAAGATACCTTAATGGATTAAAGTGTAACATTCAAGAAGAACTTAGTCTCTTTATCATGACTTCCTTTCATAGTTTTTTTTAAAATGGATTTGAAAGTGGAAGAGGGAGGATTCTAGATCCAAAGATAGAGGAGGGGGTAGAGACAATAGAGGTAGCCATAGAGGAGGTTCAAGTAGTAGAGGAAGTGACAGTAGAGGAAAAAGTGAATCTAGATATTCAGAGCAAGGACAAGAAAAAAGTAGTAGGAGTGGATACAATAATAGAGGAAGAAGTTCTTACAATAGTGGTATAGGAAGATCAGGAGGTTTTGGGAGAAGCTCTCACTTTTCTTCAATGAAATGCTACAACTATGGATAGTTGGGACACCCTACATATAGGTGTTTGGATAAACAAACATCCTCACAAGGGGAGAAGAAAATTACTTATGTCCAAGAATAAGATTGCTCTAAACAATCAGAGGTGAGTTTGGATTTAGAGAAAGGGAAACACCTTATGTTGAGAAGAATACTAATCAAGACACCCACCAAAGATGAGCACAAGCATAGGAGGGCTCTTTTTAGAGTGAAATTCAATATATTGGGAAAGGTGTGCAAGGTGATCATTGATTCAGGGTCAACAGATAATGTTATATCTAAGGAGGTAGTAGAGAAGTTGAAGCTCACCAAAATCCCACATGTGTGTCCTTATATAGTTACATGGTTGAATAAGGGCCAAAACATCTTGTTGAATGAACAAGTGTGGGTAGAATTTGCCATTAAAAAGTATCAGGATAGGATACTATGTGATGTGTTTCCAATGGATGCTTGCTAGCTATTGCTTGGCAGACCATGGTTGTATGATAGAGAAGCTATCCATAGTGGGAAAGATAAGAAGTACACCTTCAAGAAAAATGGGGTAACTTTCAAAATACAATCTTTAATAGAAGAAGACATAGTGGAGAAGGTAGAATCCAGTGCCATGTTGATGAATGAAAAATAATTCCTAAGGGATATGAAGGAAGAGGAAGTTGGCTATGCAGTCTTGTTAAAGCCAAAGGAGGAGGAGACTTATAAGCAAGAACCTATGCCAAAAGAGGTGAGAGACCTATTGGACTAGTTCAAAGACATAATATGTAAGGGTACACCAGCCTCACTACCACCAAAGAGGGAGATAAGTCATCAAATTGACTTCATACCAGGAGCATCTTTGCCAAATAAAGCGGCACACAAGATGACACCAGAAAAAAAACAAGGAGATAGATAGATAGGTGCAAGAATTATTGGACCAAGGATTGATTAGAAAAATCATAAGTCCTTGTGTTGCCCTAGTGGTTTTGGCTCCTAAGAAGGGAGGTAAGTGGAGGATGTGTACTGATTCTAGGTAAATAAATAGGATAACTAGCAGGTATAGATTTCCAATTCATAGCATAGAAGACTTGATGGATTGCTTGGGGGGTGCTAAGTACTTCTCTAAAAATGACTTGAAGAGTGGGTACTATCAAATTAGGATGAAGGAAGGTGATGAGTGGAAGTCTACATTTAAGACTACAGAGGGGTTATATGAATGGTTAGTTATGTCCTTTGGGCTTACAAATGCACCAAGCACCTTTATGAGGGTCATGAATGAGGTCTTGAAGGACTATATAGGAGTCTTTGTAGTTGTCTATTTAGATGAAATCCTCATATTCAGTAAAACCAAAGAGGATCATATGAAACACTTGGAGTTATTGTTGCAGAAGTTGCAAGAGGAGAAACTCACCATAAACCTTGAGAAGAGTGAGTTCATGAAGGAAGAGTTAGTCTACCTTGGATTTGTAGCTTCCAAGAGTGAATTGAAATGGATAAAGAGAAAGTAGAGGCCATATTGAACTGGCCTACTCCTAAGATAGGGACTTAAGTTAGGAGCTTCCATGGGGTAGCCCAATTCTATAGGAAGTTCATTAGGAGATTCGGTGAGATTTGTGATCCAGCCCTAGAGACTATTAAAGGAGGATTGAAGACTAAATTCATATGGACTAAGGTAGCTAATGAGGGGTTTGAAAGGTTTAAAAGAGAAGTAGCCACTAAACCTATATATTGTTACCTATATTTGATAAACCATTCATTGTGGAGTGTGATGCAAGAAGCATTGCAGTAGGAGCTCTCCTAAGTCAAGAAGGTAGGCCTATCGCCTTTTTCAGTGAAAGACTCAATGAGGCTAAGTCTAGGTACTCTTCCTATGAATTGGAGCTATATTCTCTTGTGCAATCCTTAAAGAAATGGAGGCATTATCTATTGCCTAAAGAGTTTGTTTTCTTTATAGACAACCAAGCATTGAGTTACATAAACACTCAAGACAAGCTTAGCTTGAGACACATGAAATGGATGGAGTTCCTACTATCATATACCTTTACTATAAAACATAAGAAGGGGGTGAAAAACAAAGTTGCAGATGCCATTAGTAGGAGACTACTCACCATTCAAGAGATTCAATTGCAAAGTATAGGAGTTGAAGGTTTTAAAGACCTATATGAGGGAGATTTAGATTTCTTAGAGATTTACAAAGTGTGCAAAGATTTTGAGAATCACTTTCATAGTGAGTTTGCATAATATACATTGCAGAATGGATTTCTATTCAAAGGAAATCAACTTTGTGTTCCAAAAGGTTCAATGAGGGAGAACCTCATACATGAGAAACATAATGCGAGCCTAAGTGGACACTTTGTACTAAATAAGACATTGGACATAGTGGAAAGGTTCTACTGGTGGCCAAAGATGCAAAAGGAAGTGAGAAGATATGTGGAATAGTGTGGCATATGTTAGAAGGCTAAAAGAACTTCATCAAATGTAGGACTTTTTCAGCCATTACCCACCCCAGGTAAACCTTCGGAGTGCATAAGTATGGACTTCATAGTGGGGTTACCTAGGACTCCAACTAGTTTAGACAATGTGTTTGTAGTGGTAGACAGGTTTAGTAAAATGAGCCACTTCATACCATGAAAAACAACACATGATGCTAGCCATATTGCCTACTTGTTCTTCATTGAGATAGTGAGGATTCATGGCCTACAAATGAGCATTGTTGTAGACAAGGATTGAAGTTCATAGGGCACTTTTGGAAGACCCTATGGAAGAGACTAGGTACTAAATTATCTCATGGATCTTCCTACCACCCTCAAATGGATGGGAAGATTGAGGTAATCAATAGAGTTCCTGGGAAATTTCTCATATGTATGACAAAGGAATATGGACAAGGATGTGAGCAAGTTATCCCACAGGAAAAATTTTCCTATAATGATAACACAAATAGGACTACAGGGAAAATTCCATTTGAGATTGTGTATGGGGAACATCCAAGGGGTGTGATGGAGCTCAGAGACCTCAAAGGATATGAGGGAGTTAGTGGACATGATGATGACTTTACACAATCAATGAAGGAAGTTCATGAACAAGTTAAAAAGACTTTAATGGAGTCCAATCAGAAGTTGAAGTCTAAAAGAGATGAGGGGAGAAGAGATTTGTAGTTTTAAGTGGGTGAGTTAGTAATGGTGTTCCTAAATAAGGAAAGAATACAAAAAGGGATACCTAATAAGCTACAGATGAAAAGGATTGGACCTTGCAAGATATTGGCTAAGTATGGACCCAATGCTTACAAGGTGGAGTTTCCCAAGGAGATGCCAATTTCTCCAATCTTCAATGTGAATTATTTGAAGAAGTGTAAGGGGCCAGATATGGATGATTTATAGTATAGGAAAGAGGTGCATAAGGATGTGGTAGAGTTCAAGACACTGGAATAGGTCAAGCCACAAGTGGAAAAGATATTGGATTCAAGAGTAAAGAAGAAGACAAGGCACAAAGTCTATATGGAGCATCGAGTGAAGTGGAGACAACAACTAGACTTAGAAGCCACTTGGATAGCTGAGAGTGACTTCAAGAAGCATGGAATTAGTGAGGAGTTCCTGACACCACAGGTACCTTAACTTCTTGTTGCAGGGGGGATGGTGTAGGAACACCCTAAGGTCTTTAGGAAGATCTTTAGACAATTTTGGCTTGTAGGTTGGTTTGGCCAACCATCCATGAATAAGGACTATGTTATGAATTCCCTAGTGTTTTTTAGGTGTGTTTAGTGTTAGGAGAGATTAGGGTTTGTGTGTGGTTGAGTCAAGTTGATTCTAGAGGTCTAACACCTAAAAGTCAACCAAAAGGTCAAAGGGTTTACCAAAATTCCAAAATGGGAAGATTTTTAAGTTTTTAATGTTTTCAAGTCATTTGAGGGCATTTGGTAAGGTTTGAAACCAAATAGGACCATCAAAGTGGAGAAAGTGTCAATTTGACAAAAGTTGTCAAAGTTGTCATGACAACATTTCCTAGATTTTAGGAATCGGCTCTTATGATGCCCAAATCCTGAATAGAGGGTCTAGAAATGAGGGATGAGGGTATATAAGGTGAATTCAATCCTAATATGATAGTTATATTTGAGATTGTATAGACTGTTTATTGAAAAGAACCAATTTACATTGTAAAATTAACATACATAGCCATAATCCATCACTTTTGTCGATTGAATGGATTGAATGAAAGCATGGAGAGTGTTTGAAATTTAATTCCTTAGATATTTGTGGTAGTGGATTAGTTAATTGTGCTTTTTGGTTATCTTTTTTTAATTTCTTGTATTTTGTGAGTTCACTGGCCAGTTTTGGTCCAGTCATGTAACAGATGGATTTTCTTGGTGTTCCCATGGTTCAAAGTCCATGACCAATTGGAATACATTATAACCTTGTATATAGTTTGTAGATATGGATTGTAGAGTGTGTGTGTAGAGGAAGCTTGAGAACATTCAGGCCCTAGGCGAGTACTGCTTATTCTGGCTAGGCTAACTGAACAGTGTAGAGGCAATGGAGGTTGCTGAGTGATTGGTATGTGCCAATCAAGGTTAGAGGAGTGTGGAGTCATCAAATGCAGACCTTATGATGGAATGAAAAGTTCTGAGGAACTCAATTGATCAACTAAAGAATCCCATGAAACCAAACTAGTCTTCATGCCCTAGAAACCCTTGTTTTTAGGGGTTTGGTGGAAGTCCACTGTATGGACAGTGTGGGAATTGGAGACAAAAAATATCTAAGGTGAGGAAAAACCCACAAATATTATGAATATTTTTTCTAGGGGTGTTAAGGTATTTTAGGATAAAATCCACCTTTTCAGTGATTAGGAGGGCTAATAGTCCTAAAAAGGCTACAAGGCCTAAAAGACTAGTAATTTGGAACCCTATTGGAAAATGGGTGAAAGATCCACAACATTGGATCCATAGGGGTTCGATTAGACCTAAGAGAAGTCAAGAACTAATGCAAAAGGGGTTGACACCAATGGAATGGTAGGAGGTTAGGGAAGCCATGGATATGTGAAGGTTATGGAGGAGATTTTAGTGAAGAGTCTGAAGTTGGTGGAGAGATCCTAGTGAGTTAGGGGATTAGAGAGGAATCCACTAGTTAGGGTAGAGATAGAGACCCTAAAAGAAGACCAAGAGAAGGTCTTAGAGAGAGCTACAAGGCTCTAGGAGAGGATCTCCCCATCTGTTTCCTATACGACCTCACACACTTGAGAAATTAAGAGTCAAGCATGAACATAATTATATGATGATAGAACTTGCTTCCTCACTCTCCGACGTTGAATTTGAAGATGTCAAAACCTGTACCTCTACAAAGAAAATAGGGGAAAAATTGAAGCTGGTACATGGAGGAGATGCTAATGTACTAAGAGATAAGGCAGAAATCCTAAGAGATAAATTTGATGACCTAATAATGAGAGAAGGAGAAAATATCACTCAGTACAGTTGCATAATAAAAGAGGTAGTCAATTCTATCCGAGGAGTTGGAGGCATACTTGAAGAAGAGACAATGGTAAGTAAAATCCTAAGAACCTTATTGTCTATATATTATATTAGAGTATCTTATATACAAGAAATGAGATGAATAACTTTGATAACAATGTCTTACCATCTATTGAGTCTACATTCAAATCTTCTTTGAAAATAAGTAAGTCAAGTCATAAACACACTATTAGAAATGATAGTGAAGGTGATAGTGATGACCAAGATCTTGATGAGATTGAAGAACAAATGTATATAAGATTGTAGAGAGACAAAGGTAGATACAAAGGTAAATTACCACTTGTATGTTTTAATTGTGAAGAGATTAGACACTTTACTGCTAGATGTCCTAACAAATTAAAAGATGACAGAAGTAATGATAAATCATATGAAAATAGGTTTTATAGAAGTGAAAACAAAGATTACCAAAGAAATAGACAATATAATAGAAGAGATACCCGAGCCTACAAGGACAAAGGGAATAAATCTTGTTGCCTAGCTGAGAATAGAGCTGGAGATACTGACACCAAATCTGATGAAGACATTCAGATGGTATTTATGGCCATGAAGGATGATTCATACGAAGAAGAAAGGTATGTAGAGACTGCACTCATATCTAAGGTTAGTAATAATTATGTCTAGATTATAGATAGTGGTTTCACTCCACATGAAAGATGATAAACAAAATTTTGAAACTGTTGAGTACTATAATGGTGGATCAGTAAGAATGGGTAATGACATACCTTGTCCAGTTGAAGGTAAAGGAACTATAATGTTGAATCACCTGATCAAAAAATGCATACTGGGTAAAAGGAATTAATTATAATGTATTGAGTTTTTCACAACTGAATAACACAGGTCACCGAGAAGCATTTGAAAAAAAAGGAAAATATCTTTAATGAATTAGGAAGGTTGATCGGAACTGGTGAACAAACAAAAGATAACCTATTCTATCTTGATGATATTAACACCACTTGTTTAATGGCTAGAAATGAATAAATATGGTTGTGGCATAAGAGATTATGTCATGTGATTTTTTACAACATGATTAAGATAATCAATAAAAGGAAAGTAAGAGGCTTACCGAGCATGTCAAAGCCCGAGCATATCATGTGTAAGAATTGTCAAAAAGGTAAGATGAAAAAGTATAGTTTCAAGAGAAAAACCCATACATCTAATGCTATTCTAGAATTAGTCCATACTGATCTATGTGGAACTTTGAGAACAAAGAGTTACTATGGTGATAGATATTTCATTCTCTTTGTTGATGATTATTCTAGAATGATGATATTTATGTTCTTAAAAGAAAAATCATAAGCATTCAAGATGTTTAAATGGTATAAAGCTATGGTAGAAAAACAAAGTGGTAAGGAAATTAAATGCTTAAGATCATACAGAGGAGGAGAGTTTGTTTATGATGAATTCACTAACTTTTGCAATGAGCATGGAATTGAAAGACAGGTTTCTACACCAAGAACACCATAGCAAAATGGGATTGCTGAAAGAAGAAATAGATCCATTGTTGATTGTGTAATAACACTAATGATAGAGAAAAGCATCACTCAAACATTCTAGAGGGAAGTTGTCAATACTAATGTCTACACATTGAACAGAGTACAATGGAAAAAAGAAAAAAAAAAGACACAAAAAAGACACCCTATGAGCTATGGTATGGATACACACCCAATGTAAGTTACTTCAGAATTTTTGGTAGTCAATGTTATATTTTGAAAGATGATAGAAATGGAAAGCTTGACTCCAAAAGTGAAGAAGGAATCTTTCTAGGGTATTCCACCAAGAGCAAGGATTATAAATGTCTTAACAAGTCCTCTAACAAATTCATTGAAAGTGCAAATATCCAAATAGATGAACATACAGATAAAAATGACGAGGAAAGTAGAAGAGAACTAGAACACTACAACAGGTTTATTTACACAAAAGAACCTGACACTGTTCTCAAGCAACAGTGTATTGCACCTAAGCAACAGAACATTGCACCCAAGCATCAGGATGCAAATAAAAAAAATCTAGAAAATCCTTTAAATGATGTTCTGAGTGATTGAGATCAAAATCAAGGTCAAGATGATGATCATAATTATGACCAAAGAAGTGAACTGATACTTTCCAAGTATGTCAGAAGACACCATCCACAAAACTAGATCATAGGAGACAAGAAGTAAGTCACTAAACACTAGATGTTTAATTTATGATTTTGATCCTAAATATGTTAATATTGCACTTGAAAATGAAGAATGGGCTAGTGCTATGAATGAAGAGATAGAAAAGATTGAGAAGAACAAAAAATGGACATTACTACTCAGACCAGATGACAAGAATGTCATTGGTACCAAATGGATATTCAGAAACAAGCTGAATGAGAATGGAGAAGACACAAGGAACAAAGAAAGGTTAGTATGCAAGGGGTATGCACAAGAAGAAGGTATTGATTATGGAGAAACCTTTGCACCCATTTCTAGACTAGAAGGAGTAAGAATACTTATTTCTTATGCTACATTCAAAGGATTCAAGGTATACCAGAAGGATGTAAAATCTGCATTCCTAAATGGAATATTAGAAGAAGAGGTATACATTGAACAACCAGAAGGGGTTTTTGATCCAGACAGAAGAAACATGGTATATAAATTACACAAATACTTTTATGGATTGAAATAAGAACCTAGAGCCTGGTGAGAAAGAATTCACTCCTATCTCATAAGCATTGGTTTTGTAAGAACAAGTGAAAATAGCAATATGTACTTAAAAGAAGATTCTGATGATAAATTTTTGATTGCTGAAATATTAGTTGATGATATCATATTTGGGGGTAATGATATGCTATGTAAATATTTTGCTAATGAAATGAGAAAAGAGTTTGAGATGTAAATATTTGGGGAGATTGAATTCTTTCTTGGTCTACTGATTCTTCAGCAAGATGTAGGTATATATATCACTCAATCCAAATACATCAAGGAAGTGTTGAAGATATTCAAGATAGAAGATTCCAAACTAGTTGGAACACCTATGGAAAAAGTATGTAAGCTGACAAAAGTAGACAAATAAAATGAGGTAAATCAGACCTCGTATAGATCAATGATTGGCAAATTGATGCATGTTGTTCATACTTGACCAGATATAGAACATGCAGCTGGAATAGTTGTAAGATTATCTACTAATCCCAAAGAATAACACATGACTGCTATCAAGATAATTTTGAGATATCTAAAGAATATCGAGGACTATGGATTATGGTATATAAGAGAAGGAAAATTTGAGCTTGAAGTCTATATAGATGCTGATTGGAATGGAAACTTAGATGACAGAAAGAGCACCACTGGAGGAGCATTCTTCATGGGTGAAAGACTTGTCACATGGATAAGAAAGAAGCAAGGATGCATCTTACAATCTACTACAGAAGCAGAATCTGTGGCTGCTGCTGCAAAATTCTCTAACATTACATGGATCAAACAATTATTGGAAGGTATGAATATGAAAATTCTTGAACCAGTGATTATCTATTGTGATAATACCAGTGCAATAAACATTTCTAAGAATCCTTGCATGCATGCTAACACTAAGCATATTGTAATCAAATATCATTACTTAAGAGAAAAAGTGAAAGAGAAATAGGTGATACTATAATATGGTCAATCAAAGGAACAATTTGCTGACATATTCACAAAGTCATTGCCTAAAGACACATTTGAGTACCTAAGAAAGAGAATAGGGGTCTAGCCCCTGTCTATTAGTCAGTAAGCTGAATAGGAGGTTGCATCAAGCTACACTTAATCAGAAGATCATTCATGTTGATTCAAGAAAAGAGATGGACTGCAAAGATACATCAGTACGCAACAAGGTACACATCTGCACCAAACACCATAGTCAATGTATTGCTGATGGAGAGGGAAATTAAAGGAGTATATTATAAAAAGGTGAAAGTATATAAATTTTTCATGATCAATGTTTACTTTAGCATTTTTGTCAAAGGGAGAGAATATCCTAACATTTCAGGATGGGAGAGAATATCCTAAATATCCAGATGGGAGATAATATCGAAAGGGAGAGATTACAAATGAAATATCCATTATGAATATCATAAGGGAGAGATTAATTAAGATGACTTGAGAGAGATGTAACCTATAAGGGAGATAATATAAAAAGGGAGAGAAGTATCATGAGGGAGATATGACTATATTGTTGTCAAAGGAAAAAGAGATGATCAAGGAGAGGAACATTCAAAGGGAGACAAAAAATTAGAGATAGAACCAGAAGCTTCTACATCTATCAAGTGAAGGGATTAAATATTTAAGAGAAGCACTCTCAAAGAAAGCAATTTAATCTATATGAGATTACCGAGAGACAAACATTTGTATTGGTTATAGAAAAATAAGAGTGAAAATTTTGGGTTACCGGTCCCAAGTGGGTTTTCCCTTAACAAGTTTTCCACGTTAAAAATCCATGTGTCAATGTGTTTATGAGTCATTACTTTAGTGTTTTGCATTACACAATAACTAATCTGGATTGATCGGTATACACTAAGTTATTTACTGCATTTAGGTAAATAAAATACTGCTAATAGGTAAACAATAAGAATAAGGTTTAATAGTGAAATCTAAGTAGTAGTTATTTGTTGATATTATTTCAAGGCATTCATCTTGTAGGAATGAAGATGACTAGAGGCTTATAATTGTGGTAATAAGTTTTTGGATTAATTTATTGGAATATTTTTTAGGCCACTGATTCACCCCCCTCTCAGTTATTCTAACAAAAATAGTGGTTAGTAAGGTATTGAGAAATTTACTTCCTATCTATGCAATTAGAGCTTTAGCTATTCAAGAGATGAGTTGCAGTAATGATATAACTCTAGATGCATTGGTTTGAAGGATTACAACTTTTGAGTTGGACAATTTTGACAATTATTCTCCTAATCCTAGAAATTTGGAGTCTGCATTCAAAGCTAAATTAAACCTTGGTAAGATGGATATAAACTCAAAAGGAAAAAATATTGACAGTGATAGTGATGATGATTCTAATGATGAAGATTTACAAATCATTGAAGCATTACTTGCAAAGAGAGCTACCAAAGGAAAGTACAAAGGAAGAATACCATTGATTTTCTTTTCATGTGATGAGGTTGGTCACATTTCTGCTAAATGTCCAAACAAAGAAGATAAAGGTGAGAGAAAGTTCAACAAGTACAAAGGCAAGAAAGATTTCAAAAGTTACAAAAGCTATAAGGACAAAGGTAAGAAATATTGTTATATTGAAAAAGATTCTGATAGTGATGAAGATGAAGATGAAATGGTTTACATTTCTATTAAGGATGAGTTAGACAATGAATATAATGAAAAGACTACACTTTACTCTCATATTAGAAAAGCTGACACTTGGATAATTGATAGTGGTTGTTATCACCAAATGACTGGTGATAAAACTAAATTTGAACATCTTAAGAACTATGATAGTGGGAGTGTCAGTTTTGGGAATGATGAACCTTGCTATGTGAAAGGTAAAGGTTGTATTACACTGACTAAAGGAATCAAATGTGATAATGCTTATTGGGTTGAAGGAATAAGGTATAATCTACTTAGTGTGGTAGAGCTGAATAACAGTGGTTTCAAGGTAGAATTCATGAATGGTAAGGCCAAGCTCCTAGATAGTAAGGGAAACCTAGTTGGAACTGGCAAGCAAACAAAAGGTAATCTATTATATCTTGATATCACTGAAAGTTCATGTTTTATTGCACAAGTAGAAGAAAGATGGTTATGGCATAAAAGGTTGTGTCATGTGAATTTTGATAACCTGGTCAACATAAGAAAGAACATAAGAGTAAGAGGTATTCCTATTCTAAAGAAACCTGAATTGGAAATATGCAAACAATGTCAAATTGGGAAGATAGGAAAAACTAGTTTCAAGAGCAAGAATTACTATACTAAAGAAGTCTTGGATTTAGTGCATACTAATATATGTGGACCAATTTGAACACCAAGTTACACAAGTGAGAAGTATTTCATTCTATTTTTTTTATGATCATTCCAAAATGATGACTGTTATGTTTCTCAAAGAAAAATCATAATATTTTCAGAAGTTTAAGTGGTACCTTTCTATATTTGAGAAGGAAACATGAAAGAAACTCAAATGACTAATATCTGATAGAGGAGGTGAATTCACTTATAATGAGTTCAATGAATTCTATAATGAAAGAGGAATCAAGAGACAAGTATCTGCCCAGGTACACCACAACAAAATGGGATAGCAGAAAGAAGAAACATATCTATTATGGATTGTGCAAGAACCTTGATGACTGAAAGGAATGTTGCAACCAAATACTGAATGGAAGCTATCAACACTAAAATTTACACCTTGGAAAGAGTTCAAATGAATAAAGGTACTAAGAAGACACCTTTTGAGTTATGGTATGGCTATAAACCCAATGTTTGTTATTTCAAAGTATTTGGAAGTAAATGTTACATCTTGAAAGAAGAAAGAAATGGAAAATTTGATGTGAAAGGTGACAAAGGTATATTCCTAGGCTACTCTTGAAAAAGAAAAGCATATAAATGTTTGAATCTTGCTACTCATAAAGTCATAGAAAGTGTACATGTAAAGATTGATGAGTTTATAGAGAGAAGTGAACAAAAGAGCAGTAAAGAGCCTAAGGACTATGGAAAATTTGTGTATTATGAACCTGATACTATAACTAAGACATAAGCAATGGTGATTGGACAACAACCATGTCAACCACTGAATTCATCAACACAAACCTTGTTACAACATGTGAACCTGAGCTGCTAACTATTGAAATCGAGTCTCAAAATGAAGAAATCGAGTCACAGACAGAGGGAAATGAGTCATAGATAGAGGCACTTGAGTCTCAGACAGAGGCACCCGAGTCTCTGACACTGGAACCTGAGTATCAGTCAAAAGAGCATAAAAAAATGTTTGAGCATGGTAAACCAAGTGGATCAAGCCCATAATCAAAGAGGAAGGAACGTGTACTTGCCAAATATATTAGAAGGCATCACGCACCTAAGAAAATAATTGGAGATCAGACAGAAGGTATAATGACAAGAAAAATAATCAAAGGTACATGTTTTCTTAGTGAAATTGAACCTAGATCCATTAAAGATGCATTGAATGGTGGAAGTTGGATAGAAGCCATGAATGAAGAGATTGAACAGATAGAAAAGAACAAAACCTGGACTCTTTTACCTAGACCAAAAGACAAGAATGTGATCGGTACTAAGTGGGTTTTCAGAAACAAGATGAATGAAAAAGTGAAGTTTCCAGAAACAAAGAAAGATTAGTGTGTAAAGGATATTCTCAAGAAGAGGGTATTGATTATGGAGAAAAAATTTCTCCTTTTGCAAGACTTGAAGGAGTTGGAACTCTTCTGGCATAAGTAGTACATTAAGGATTCAAGGTATACCAAATGGATGTAAAATCTCCATTCTTAAATGGAATTCTGGAAGAGGAAGTCTATATTGAGCAACCTGAAGGTTCTATTGATCATAAGAAAAGAAAAATGGTTTACAAATTGCACAAAGCCTTGCATAGACTAAAGCAAGCTCCTAGAGCCTGGTATGAAAGATTGCATGATTACCTTGTAAGTATTGGATTTTAGAGAGCTGATGACAGTAGTAGCTTGTACATCAAAGAAGGACCTCAGAATAAGATAATATTAGCAGAGATATTTGTTGATGATATACTATTCACTAGATATGATGATTTATCCAAAGCATTCTACGAAGATATGAGTAAGGAATTTGAGATGTTTATATTTGGAGATATCAAATTCTTTGTTGGTTTACAAGTTTTTCAATTGAAGGATGGTATCTACATTACTTAGTCTAAATACATCAAAGAGATACTAAATAAATTTGGAATGGAAGATTCTAGACCAGTTGGGACACCTATGTCTACTGGACATAAGTTGTCTAAGGATGATGACTCAAAGGATGTAAATCAAACTACCTACAGATCCATGATTGGTAAACTTCAATATGTTGTTGACACTAGACCTGATATTGCATTAGCAGTTGGTATTGTTGCAAGGTTTTCAGCTAATCCTAGAGAGAATCATTTGATGACTATCAAAAGGATTCTGAGATATCTTAAGGGTATGGAAGATTATAGATTATGGTATAAAAAAGGAGTAAACTTTTATTTGAAGACTTTTACTGATGCTGATTGGGTAGGAAGTGTTGATGACAGAAATAGCACTAGTGGTGGAGCATTATTTCTTGGAAAGAGGTTAGTCTCTTGGACCAGCAAGAAATAGAATTGTATCTCTCAGTCTACATCAGAGGTAGAGTATGTTGCTACAATAATAAAATGTTCAAATATCATATGATTCAAACAAGTATTGTCAGGTATGAAGGAGGAAATCAAAGAACCGGTTATTATCTACTGTGACAACACTAGTGCTATTAACATTTCAAAGAACCATGTGATGCATATTGAAACTAAGCATATTATAATAAAGTGTCATTTCTTGTGGGAATTGGTTCAGGATAAGGAAGTAAGGCTAGAATATGTGAATACTAAAGAACAAATTGCAGACATATTCACAAAACCTTTACCCAAGGATTCATTCTTGTATCTTAGAGGAAAGATAGGGGTGATTCCCCTAACTGAGCTCACTAATGGATAGATTAGTGATGCATCAACCAAGCTACAAAAAAGATTTAACATTTTGATGTAGATTGTGAGAGCTCATTACATATGAATTAGTACACCAGGTACACTACAATTTCATTGGATAGAGTCTTTGGCATTTGGTTGTCAAAGAGGGAGATATTATTGATGTCATGCCAAAGAAATTATTAAGGAAAATATTATTGATGATAAAGGGAGAAACTTTATCAGAAACCAAGATTAATGTAAGCGGAAGAAATCTATATTCAAGTGATTGTGAAGACAGAGGGAGTATTCTGGATGAGAATCAGAATGAAGCTAAGAAAATTAATAGAATTTTATCCTTGTTCTTGTTTCTCTATAATTATTTGTATTATGACATGTTGTGTTTCCATCAATGCCAAAGAGGGATATTATTGAAGACAAATTATTCAATTGTGTATTGTCATTGATGTATACAAAAATGTAGTGATGTTACATAGATGTACATACCTAAACCAAGCACAATCCATCTATTAAATTCTCTCTAGGGCATTGAAGAAGACCAAAGTGATTTTCAGTTCTAACCAAATTCACTCAAGCAATACAGTAATCGTCAGGCATTGAAGGATTACAGTGTTAACTGAGTTATGCATTTAGTATCATTTGACTAACAGTAGTTTACACTTTATGTTTAATTGGTTATATGCAGCCGACAGACTTAAGTTTTATTATTTATTTGGAAGGTTATTCAAGCTAAATTGACAAGGACTATCATATATATACAAGGTCAAGTTTGGATTGAGTGTGTATGAAATAAAAAGTAGAAATATATGGCATAATTTTGATATGAAGAATGAAGGCAAAATCAGATGGGATTCTGATTAAGGAGAGAATATCCAGACAAATCTGCAATACAATATATGATCAGTGAGGATCCAGTTTAAAGCCAGAGAAAAGATCTTAATCAAAAAAGATAGTTTCTTTGTCAAACAGGTCAATCCATTGTTACTCTCTAACAATTGTAGCAGTGATCCAGATCTCTTTATAGAGTAGACTTAACAGTCTTTCATAAATCCTCTCACAAGGTGACATTTCTACATTGAAGTGTTTGAATACCTTTAACAAGGTCACCCCTTACAGGGTGATTAAATCCTCTAATAGGGTCACACCTAACTGTGTGTTTTGTAACCTTTAACAAGGTTGGCTCCTAACAAGGCTCACTTCAGAAGAGTGAAAAATAGTAACTAGTTGCAATTTGTGGTTTTTCCCAAATTGGGTTTCCACGTTAAATCTTGGTGTCATCTATGTACACGTTATTCTATTTATGATTTATGTTTCTACACTTAGTCACTAAAGGATAATAACAATTAAATATCTTAAGATTTCTTTGTTAATGGAGTAACAACAAAATATCTTTATTAACCGAGTAACAGTGATATGTTTGATTAAGACATATAAGGGACTTGGATTTGTTTTTTTGGTAACTGATTCACCCCTCCTCTCTCAGTTACTCAACTCATTTCCATCAAGGGAAACATTCTAATCTCGGACATAGGTTGGCATGATCTTCCCTAGCACATCTGATGCAAGTGCTAAGAGTTCATTATCTTTAATGTGAGTCTTCAATATCTATTTTCTTGCTTTGTCCTGAGCCACCAAAGCAAGCCTCGTTATCTGTACAGGGCTCAATGTGTCCAATTGAATAGGATCTTGAATAATTTTTATATCATTTATATGGGTAAGTGCACCAAGATGGTGTACAAAAAAGAGGTTATAAGTGACCACTTTTTTCTTAAATAAGGTAAACTTGAACTTCAAAGAAAAATTTGAGAGTGATGCACTCAAAACTAAAAGATGTGCAAACAAAAATAATTGTAGTACTCTGAATCTAGTTTCTAAAATATTTTTTTTTTTTGGAAAATGGATAAGATTAAGAGGGTTAAATCCATTGTGCACAAAAAATATTCATGGTTTTTTCATAAAAACATAACATAGTGTTGGACATGTGCATCAAAAAAGATAAAGTTAGATTTAGTATCTTGAAAAACCATTAGGTAGAATGATAGGTAAGAGTGAGATAGAATTTGTTTATTTTTTGTGATTTTCTATTGAGTTTTTATTTTCTATTATTTTTGAAGTGGGCGTATCCTAATAAAGCAGGTGTTTGTTCATGCCTTGGACATAACTTGCATCAAAATAATTTAAAAATGCAAACTTTTTTTAAAGTGTATAGAATCAAGTCGAGAACAATAAGATGTGATTTATTTTAAATTTTGTTAGTAGATAAAAAAATTATTAAGAAAATGGTAGACATATGTCTTTGAGAAATATGGAGACACTAATAAAGAAAATTAAACTGCACTATGCTATTGTTGTCGAAAAACAAAAAAATTATATCATTAAAAAGCTTAGAAGACATGTAAAATTATTGTAGAAATTTTACAAATACCAACTTGATGATGTGTAAACCTGATGACAAGGTGTTGGAATTGGATGGAGTGATTGTTGGAATTGTCTTCTATTGTAGCTGTTCGCATTCACATTTTGTCATTGCTATCAACAAATATTTATGATGAGACACATAGACTGGTTATCACTAGTGCATAGATGCCTGACATAAGTGTACAGACACTATACGAATGTTTTAGAGTATGCGAAGATGAGAATTTGTACAGGGAGGAGTTATGATCTTATATCTAAGGTAACTTGAGTTTATGATTCTATTTTTTTAAGTTACAATGATTTTGGTGAAGGCTGTTTGCAGAACAGTGACAATGAACTATGATAGAGTTAGTCTTTGAGTTTTGAGGATAACATGGGTGCAAGAATGATTCATGTTATGCAAGCTTCAGGAATGTTTTTTATGATTCTTGGTTCAAAATACTATTGGTGATGTCAGTTGTGGCATGTGTTCTGAAGAAGACCTATTTGGGGCTGATTTCATAGGTGTGGCATGTATTATGGATAGCGAACGTGGATTGCAAATCTTGGATTATATTTGATGGATTTTAATTGATGACCACTTTTTATAGGTACCATGTGTATCTTAGCAAGGGGTTATGTAATTATTTCTACAATGGGGAAGTCTTAATTGGATGACCTAATTGACCATTGTAAACTTTTATAAAGGAAAGTTGTTTTGTTTTGTGGAGTGAGAAATGAGATAACAAAGTGTAGAAGCTATGAGCTTGTATTTGCAAAGTTGGCAGAATGTAGAGAAGAGGTTTTGATTAAAGAGCTTCATTGGAATTATTTAAGTAAATTTGTTTTTATGAATCAGTTCATTGGATTGTATATCTCCTATACATTTGTATTTCAGACCATATGCCCAGAAGTTGGATTTAACCTTCTTTAAGTAGTGAGCCTGGGCAGTGAGCCTATTGTTTCTCTTGACTCATAATAGGATTTGTTCTTTAACAGGGACTGTGTATTGTATGTAATAACCATCTCCTAATAGGGATACTATAATTTTTAGTTCATTATTTGTGGGTGCTAATTCCCACTGGGGTGTTTCCTTTAATAGGGTTTCCTCGACAACATATGGTTGTGTTATGGTGTTATTGTTACTATTTTTAGAATTGCATTTATCTTTTGATTGTTAAAGGTTAAATTATAAGTATTTGGAACATAATTGATTCACCCCCCCTCTCAATTTTTCTAGTAGACTATTATTGCTAACAATTGGTATCAGAGCTTCCATTCCTTAGATAGAAAGCTTAACAACTTGAGGTGATCCTGAAGATGGTGTAGTATAAGAAGGATAGTCTGAAATTATATCTTGAAAAAATTGACAGTTGGAAGAACAAGATGAGAAATCATTTTTTGTGTTTGAGAATTGACTATTGGATGATTACAAAGAAATATGAGCATATCAAGACTAAAGATAAACTAGATAAAGCTACTGATGATGAAAATAAGTTTTTTCTTCTAACATGGTTACAAGAGAAGCACTGACTAGTGCTCTCTTTGAAGGTGAATTCACAGAGGTTAAAGATTTGGATTTTGTACATTAAATGTTGTCAATAGTGGAAGAACTATATGAAGGAGATAAAATTTATAAGAAGGCAAATTTACAGAACTAGAAGACAAGGATGAAAATTTCTAAAAATGAAAGATGAAGAGAATTCTAGAGCATATGTACACAGAGTTACTGAGGTTTTTATTGGCATTAGAAACTCTAGAGGAACTGATGACATGTAATTGATTGAATGTTTAAAGATGTTAAGTTGATCCCCAAAATGCAGAAAGATAATGCAAGACATTAAAACAGTTAATGGATTGTATTGTCATTGGTGTCAAATTGATATAATCTAATCAGTTATAATCAAAGTGTCAAAGACTTCAGAGAATCAGAGAGAAAAATATTATGCTTTCAGTAATGCATAAAAGCCAAGCATTCACTATGTGACTTAAAACACTGACGACTATTGGAACCCGACGGACACAAATCACTGAAATTCAAGTCACAGTGATGCTCAAGCAAGAACACCGATGAGCATTACCAAAGAGCTGAATCACAAGAATAACTGATGGCCAGAATCATAGTGTAAACTGATGGAGAAACCTGAGGAAAATTGAAGTGATGATAGAAGATATCAAAGAGTTAAAACACAAAAATTAACTTGAGTTTAGAAACGATAAAATATCTAGCTGGCAGAGCTAAATATGGAATTATCTGGTAGTTATCATTATTTTCATCGACAAGATAAAGCTAGAGATAAGTAAAGGATTTAAAGTTGTTTTGTCCAGTATGCAAGATCTCTACAAGATAAAACATGAGTTTTTCTTTAAATATGATTGGCTAAGATTGCAAATCACACCAAGATCAAGAAAATCAAGAACCTAAGAAAGGTGATATCATGTCTGTAAAAGATAAAACTTAATTCATTATGAATTAAGGGCATTGAATGAAAAAGAGGATGCTAAAGAGAAACTGATGAAGAGTAACTTCATACAGTCCTGATCAATCAAGCTGAGGAAAGAGCTAAATTTTTTTGTGTACATCGAGCAACAGAGAATAGCATCACCAAGCATAAATAAAGTGGAGCAAAGGTATTAAAAGAGATATATTGATTAGATTAGTTTTATGAGCTTACAATAGATCTGAAAATCTGCAAGTATAAGTTGTATATGTGAATAGATCATACTTTTTCAGTTTAACCATTGATTCAGAAAGTCTCTTAACCGAGTAGGATTTAAAGATGATTTCTATATTGGATACATCCCAAGGAGTATCCAAAATTTTGATCATGAAGATAGCATGAGATGCCAGATACCTATTGACGGGCCAAGAGGGTGTTTGATTAAGGAAGGTACCATATGAGTGCCCGATATCAAGTGACAGACTAAAATTTTAAATCCTCTAATAAGGTCACACCTAATAGTGTGTTTGTAACCTTTAACATGGTTGGCTCTTCACCGAGCTCACTTCAGAAGAGTGAAAATTTTGGTTACTGGTCCCAAGTGGTTTTTCCCTTAATAGGATTTCCACGTTAAAAATCCATGTATCAATGTGTTTATGAGTCATTACTTTAGTTTTTTGCATTACACATAGCTAATTTGGATTGATCGGTATACTCTAAGTAATTTACTATTGTTTTTCTAAATTAATGAACTGCTATTCGGTAAACATATAGAATAAGGTTTAACAAAGCATTCTGAGCATTAATAATTTGATAAGTATATTTGAAGGTATTCATCTTATAGGACTGAAGATAACTAGAGGCTTAGTATTATGGTACTAAGTTTTTGGGTTGATTAATTGGAATACTTTTGAGGCCATTGATTCACTCCCCCTCTCAGTTATTACTAATAATTGGTATTAGAGCTTGTGTGCTTAGAAAGGGAGTTTAACAGCTTAAGAAAAAGATCACAAGATGAACAGATGAGATGTTCCCAAGTTGAATAAAGACAAATTTGCATCATGGAAAAATAGAATAAGAATCCACCTATCAGGTATTGGGAATGATGTTACTCAGTACCTTGATACTGAATATGTGTTTCCTACAGGACCTCACACTCTTGAGAAATTAAGAGTAAAGAATGAGCCTAATTGCATGATGATAGAACTTGCTTCATCACTCTTCGATGCTGAGTTTGAAGATATCAAAACTTGCACCTCTATAAAGAAAATGTGGTATAAGTTGAAGATGGTACATGGAGGAGATGCCAATGTACTAAGAGCCAAGGTAGAAAGCCTAAGAGGGAGGTTTGATGACCTAAGGATGAAAGAAGCAAAAAATATCACTCAATATAGCTACAAAATCAAAGAGGTAGTCAATGCTATCCAAGGATTTGGAGGTGTACTTGAAGAGGAGACAGTGTTAAGTAAAATATTAAGAACCTTATTACCTGTATATGCTATGAGAGTTTCTTCTATTCAAGAAATGAGAGAAGTTTCAAACAATACAGTTACTCTAGATATTTTGATTGGTAGACTGATTTCATTTGAGATGAATAACTTTGATAATAGTGTATTACCATCTATAGAATCCGCATTCAAATATTCTTTAAAGATAAGTAATTCAAGTCCTAGACATGCAATTAGAAATGATAGTGAAAGTAATAATGAGGATCAAGGACTTGATGAGATTGAAGCACTAATGGAAAGAATATTGCAGAGAGGCAAAGGTAGATACAAAGGTAAATTACCACTTGTATGTTTAAATTGTAAAGAGGTTGGACACTTTGCTGTAAGATGTCCAAACAAAAGAAAACATGACAGATGTAGTGACAGATCATATGAGAAGAAGTTTGATAGAAGTGATAATGGAGATTGCCAGAAATTGAAAATCTGACAAAAGAGATACACAAGACCACAAGGACAAAGGGAAGAAATCTTGTTACCTAGCTGAGAACAGAGCTGACGACAGTGACACTGAATTAGAAGAAGACATTGAGATGGTATTTATAGCCATGAAGAATGATTCAGACAAAGAAGAGAGGTATGTAGAAACTACACTCATATCTAAAGTTAGTAACAATGATGTTTGGATCATAGATAGTGGTTGCACTCACCATATGACTGGTGATAAACAAAAGTTTGAGACTTTTGAATACTATAATGGTGGTTCAGTGAGAATGGGAACTGATACACCTTGTCCAGTTGAAGGTAAAGGAACTATAATGTTGAATAACTTGATCAAATGTGAAAATGCTTACTGGGTGAAAGGATTGAATTATAATATGTTAAGTGTTTCATAGCTGAATAATACAGGTCACTGAGGGGCATTTGAAAATAAGAAGGCAAAGATCTTAAATAAATCAAGAAGGTTGATTGGAATCGCTGAGCAGAAAAAAGATAACCTTTTATATCTTGATGACATTAAAACCACTTTTTTAATAGCTAGAAACAAAGACATATGGCTATGGCACAAAATATTGTGTCATGTGAATTTTGACAACATGATAAATATAAGCAACAAAAGGAATGTCAAAGGCTTATCGAGCATGAATAAGCCCGAGCATATCATGTGCAAGAATTGTCAAAAAGGTAAGATGACAAAGTCTAGTTTCAAGAGTAAAACCCATACATCTAATGCAATTCTAGAATTAGTCCATACTATTCTATGTGGACCCATGAGGACAAAAATTTACTATGGATATAGGTATTTTATTCTCTTTATTGATGATTATTCTAGAATGATGACAGTCATGTTCTTAAAATATAAATCAGAAGCATTTAAGATATTTAAATGGTATAACGCTATGGTAGAAAAACAAAGTAAAAAGAAATTAAAATGCTTAAGTTCAAATAGAGGAGGGGAATTTACTTCAGATGAATTCACTAACTATTGCAATGAGCATGGGATTAATAGACAAGTTTTTGTACCAAGAACACCACAAAAAAATGGAATTACTGAAAGGAGAAACATATCAATTGTTGACTATGCAAGAACATTGATGATTGAGAAAAGCATCACTCAAACTTTCTAGAGGGAAGTTGTCAGTACTATTGTCTACACATTAAACAAAGTACAATTGAAGAAGGACACAAAGAAGACACCCTATGAGCTTTGGTATGGTCATACACCCAATGTAAGTTACTTTAGAATCTTTGGTAGTGAATGTTATATTTTCAAGGATGATAGAAATGGAAAACATTACTCCAAAATTGATGAAGGTATCTTTCTAGGGTATTCAACCAAAAGAAAGGCTTATAAATGTCTTAACAAGTCATCTAACAAAATCATTGAAAGTGAAAATGTGAAAATAGATGAATTTGCAGAAAAGAATGATAAGGAAAGAAAAAGAGAACCAAAGGACTGAAACATGTTTGTTTATACAAAATGTGACACTCTACCTGAGCAACAATGTATCACTCCTAAACAACATAACATTGCACCCGAGCATCAGGCTGCAATTACCAAAAATTAGGAAAATCCTCAACATGATTTTTTGAACAATAGAGATCAAAACGAAGGTCAAGGAGATGATCAGAATGATGAACAAAGAGCTAAACCAAAACTTGCCAAGTATGTCAGAAGACATCATCCACAGAATCAAATCATAGGAGACAAGAAGGCTGGAATGGGATTAAGAAGCAAGTCACTGAACACTAGATGTTTACTTTGTGATTTTGAGCCTAAATATGTTAATACTGCGCTTGAGAATGAATAATGGGTCAGTGCTATGAATGAAGAAATAGAATAGATTGAGAAGAATAGTAAATGGACACTAGTACCAAGACCAGATGACAAGAATGTCATCAGTACCAAATGGATATTCAGAAGCAAGTTGAATGAGAATGGAGAAGCTACAAGAAACAAAGAAAGGTTAGTATGCAAGGGATATGCACAAGAAGATCGTATTGATTATGGAGAAACCTTTGCACCTATTTCTAGACTAGAAGGAGTTAGAATCCTAATTTCTTATGTTGCATTCAAATGATTCAAGGTATACCAGATGGATGTCAAATTTGCATTCCTAAATGGAATACAGGAAGAAGAGGTCTAAATAGAACAATTAGAAGGGTTTGTTGATCTAGACAAGAGAATCAAGGTATGTATACTACATAAAGCCTTGTATGGATTAAAAAAAGCACCTATAGCCTGGTATGAAAGACTTCACTCCTATCTCATTAGCATAAAATTTGTTAGAACAAGTGAAAATAACAATCTGTACTTAAAAGAAGATACCGATGGTAATATTCTTATTGCTGAAATTTTTGTTGATGATATCATTTTTGGGAGAAATGAATTGTTATGCAAATCCTTTGCTAATGAAATGAGAAAGGAATTTGAAATGTCTATGTTTGGGGAGATCAAATTTTTTCTTGGTCTACATATTCTTCAACAAGATGTAGGCATATATCACTCAGTCCAAATACATCAAGGAAGTACTAAAGATATTCAAGATGGAATATTCCAAACTAGTTGGAACACCTATGGCTACCGAATGTAAGCTGAAAAAAGAAGAAAAATCAAATGAGGTAAACCAAACATTGTTTAGATCAATTATTGGAAAAATAATATATGTTTTTGATGCAAGGAGGGTCAATAGGAGGGGCCAAGGGCACTCCCAACTACCAAACTAGCTTGCAGACACAATGCGGAAGCCAAAACAATAGAGTGAGAGAAGAAAACATAGAGATCCTTTTTATTAACTTGATCAAAATCATTACATGTTAGGTTGTAAGGCCTTCCAGGTTTCGGCCATATATTCAATGAATTACAATAATATCTTCATACAATAGAGATCACCGACCTTCGATCCCAATACCTAAACATTTGCTTACTTGCTCTAAGAATTGATACCTAAACTAACAACATATAACAAAATATATACATGAGTCCACCATAAGAGGTCAGCACTCAAATCCAAGAGGGAGACCTAGATTTAGGTCCACATAGATTCCAATGAGAGACCCCAAATAAATTAAGCCATCATAATTAACTGAAGAAGTCAGCCAAAGATCCAACTCCCAAAATAACAGTCCCGGGCAGATGGTTACCAAAAATCAGCAACCCGTTGGTAAAGCATAACCAGAATCTGTTGATAAAGCATCACCAAAATCCATTGGTAAACATGTGTAAACAATAGAGACAAGCATGCCCAAGAAATAGAACCTGAGTGATAGAGACAAGCATGCCCGAGCAGCAGAACCCAAGCGACAGAGAACAAATTAAAGAATTGAAATAAAAACATCTTTTTGGTTGTGCAGGATTTCTAATGGCCCAAGATGCTCTTGCATCAGACACCTGAGGTTACAAGAAATGATTCTCTGAATCATTTATCAGGTTCAACCTGAAATGAATCCAACTTGGATTGAGAAATCCATTATGATTCCATAATCGATTTGTTCTTCCACTTCACCAGATATTCCATGTATTCTTTTCCTCTTGTGCTTCTGTTAATTTTTTGTTTCAGAACCTTTTCAACTTCTTCTATTTGTTTCTTATGATAATCACTTGGTACTGTCATTTCTTCATCAGGTTCATGATATCCATGCAAGTCTGAAATATTGAATATAGGTGATATATCCATGTCATTAGGTATTTCAACCTCATAAGCATTTCCACTGTCAAATCTTCTTAACATTTTGCAAGGACCAAACTTCTTCATCTTCAGTTTACCATATGTTCCAATAGGAAATCTTCCTTTCTTTAAATGAAGCATCACTACATTACCAACTTCAAATGTTTTATGTCTTCTTGATCTGTCTACACTGTCTTTGTATTTTTTATTACTTTTATCCAGCTTTTGTTTTATATCTTCATGCAATGTCTTCTTAAATTCTACAAATTCCTCTGCTTCAGCACTTCTTTTCTCTTCTCCAAAAATATCTCTCAAATCTAATATACCTCTTAGTTGTGTGCAATGAACAGTCTCAAAAGGTTTCTTTCCAGTACTTCTATTTATTGAACTGTTGTATGCAAACTTTGCTTGTGCCAACATCAAATCCCAATTGCCTGGTGTGTCTCCAACTAAGCATCTCAAAAAATTACTCAAAATTTGGTTTACAACCTCTATTTGTCCATCATTCTGTGGATGAAATGTAGAGCTAAACTTCAACTCAGTATCCAACTTCTTCTAAAGTGTTCTTCAAAAATAGCTAACAAACTTACTGTCTCGGTCAGAGATGATACTCTCTGGTAATCCATGCAATCTGACAATTTCCTTAAACAAAAGATCTGCTATGTGTACTACTTCTTATTTTTTCTTACATGGTATGAAATGTGTCATTTTAGAAAATCTATCCACAACAAAAAATATGGAATCATTACCTCTTGCTGTCCTAGGTAAGCCAAGAACAAAATCCATGCTAATATCACTCTAGGGTTTCTTAGGAACAGTAATAGGTGTATACAAACTAGTGTTCTGGCTTACTCCTTTTTCAAATTGACAGACTCCGCAACTTATTACAAATTTTTGAGCATCCTTGTACAATTGAGGCCAAAAATACCTCTCCTTCAGAAAACTTAATGTTTTATCAATACAAAAATGTCCAGCCAATCCACTACTATGTTTCTCCTTAATCAAATTAGTTCTCATTGATCATATCGGTATACACAATTGAATACCTTTGAACAAAATGTCTTCTTGAATGAAATAATCTTCATACTTACTTGATTGATTTGAATTAGGTGCTCTACACACTCTCCATTGCTCTGAAAAATCAGGATCACTTTCATACAAATTCTTCATGTCATCAAAACCAAGAACTTCAATTATCATTTTAGTAAATAATGACCTTGTTCTACTCAATGCATCAGTAACTTTGTTAGAAACTCCACTCTTATTCTTAATTACAAATGTAAAGCTCTGCTAATACTCTACCCATTTCATATGTCTCTTATTCAACTTATTTTGACTACCCAAATATTGTAAACCCTTATGATTAGTATACAAGACAAATTCATTTGGCATCAAATAATGTTTCCATTCCTTCATAGCTTGCACAATATCATAGAACTCTTGATAATAGATAAAATATCTTCTCTTTGCATCATTCAACTTTTCACTAAAGAAAGCAATAGGTTTACCTTCTTGAGTTAATACAACACCAATTGCACTCCCACTTGCATCACATTCAACTTGAAATACTTTATTGAAATCAAGTAATGCCAAAATAGGTAATTAAGAAACCTTTAACTTCAAAGCTTCAAAACTCTTATCAGCTCCATGTGTCTATTTTAATTCTCTTTTGTCTCCTCTCATTGTTTCAGTCACCGCATTACAAATAGAACTGAAGTTTCTGATGAACTTCTTGTAAAAACTTGCCAATCCATGAAATGATCTTACCTCAATGACATTTTCAGGTGTAGGCCAACTCAGTATGGCTTCAACCTTCACTGGATCCATCTCAAACCATTAGCTAAAATCACAAAACCCAAATACACAAGCTTTTCTTTCATGAAGGAACATTTCTTCAGATTTATCAACAACATTTCCTCTTTCAATCTCCGCAACACTTGTCTTCTATGAATCAAATGCTCTTCTCTAGTTTTACTAAATATTGTAATATCATCCAAGTATACAATCACACACTTATTCAATAATTTCTTCAAAACTTCATTCATTAACCTCATAAAAGTACAGGGTGCATTGGTTAAACCAAAAGGCATAACCAACCACTCATACAAACCTTCTTTTATTTTGAAAGAAGTCTTCCATTAATCACCTTCTCTAATTCTAATCTGATGATATCCACTTTTCAAATAAATTTTGGTAAAATAATTTTCTCCACTCAAACAATGCATTATGTCATCCATTCTTAGTATAGGAAACCTATACTTCACTGTTATCTTATTTATTTCTCTATAATCAATGCACATTCTCCATTCTCCATTCTTCTTAGGTGCCAATACAATAGGTATTGCACATGGACTCAAAATTTCTTAGATCAATCATTTCTTCAACAATTCATGAACTTCTTAGTTAATCTCTTCATTCTCGGTCGGTGTTAACCAATGTGGTTCTTTGTTTGGTAAACTAGCTCCAAGAATTAGATCCATATAGTGACTGATATCTCTCATTGGTGGCAAACCATCAGGTACATTATCTAAAATTATCCTCTTGTATTCAGTGAGAAACTTTCCAAATTCTGTAGGGATTTCATCTTCTCTATTCTTACTTGGGTTGTTAGGAATCAAAGCATAATAGATATCATTTATTTTCAAGTCCTTAACAAACTGTCTACCTTCCATCAGATGAACTTTCACAGATGTACATATCTCACCTATAGGTTCTTCAATCAAAAGTAAAAAAAAATTCTTCTTACCATAAACCCAAATAGAATATCTATTCAATATTCCATCATGTATAGCATGTCTATCATATTTCTAACATCTACCTAACAAAATATGACAACAATCTATAGGCATAATATCACATAACACCTTATCATAATACTTCCCAATTTTCAAATTAAGAAAACATTGTTTGCTTACCATTATGTATGATCATCCTTGATCCATGAGATCTGATAGGGTTTTGGATGTTTCATCCTCTCCAACTACAAATTTTCAACTATTTCCTCAAATACCAGATTCTCTGAGCTTCCACTGTCAACAATCACTTTCCAAACTTTGTCTGCAACTCTACATCTGGTCTTGAACAAACTTTTCCCAACCAAATCTTTCTTATCCTTCTCACTCCATAGTATCCTCTAGATCATGAAATTTGCTTCCTTTTCAGCTTCATTTGGTGACTTCTTTTATACCAATGCATTTTTTCTACTACTATCTTTCTTGTTTGCATGTGTACATTCAAAAGATTTATGTCCTTCTTCACCACAATTGTAACAAGTAACTTGGAATCCCTTTCTACTATATCCACCTCTAGAGTAATTTCCTCTTTCTTGGTATGAATTTCCACCTTTCCATTCAGTCTTTCCTTTATCTTGAGATGTGTCTGAAATTGACTTGTCAGGTTCACATCTACTATTCTCACCATGAGATCTACCTCTTCCTCTTTATCTTTATTCATACCTTTTGTTCAGCTTTTCCTTAGCTTTTAGGGAAAATTGATATGCCTCCTCAATGCTTTCCATCTTGACCAAACTGATTTCATCTTGTACGGAACTTCTCAAACCATTCAGGTATCTTGGAACTCTTTCTACTTCATCTTCAACATGTCCAGATCTGAAGTCCAATCTATAGAACTCCTCAGTATAGTCTTTCATAGATTTATCCTTCTTCTTCAAGCTTCGCATTCTCCTAATTAGGTTAATCTAATAATCACAAGGTAGAAACTTGCCTTTAAATTTGTTTACCATCTTATCCCATACCTTGATTTTGTCTTTACCCTTCTTCTTTCGATCCAATTGCAGATATTCCCACCATAGGGATGCATGACCTTTTAGCTTTATGCTTGAAATCTTGACCTTCTTATCCTCTGCCACATTTTCATATTCAAAATACTTTTCCATCTCTATTATCCAGTAAATAAATTCTTTAGAATCCAATTTTCCATTGTACTCAGGAGGATTTAACTAAGGTGTGGATTTCAAACTTGTCAAGGCTCTCAGTAATCACTCTTCTTCCTACTTCATCACAGGTGCAAGGGAAGCTTCACCTTTAACCTCTTCATTTTCATCATCACTAACATCATCAAGATGTCTTCCTCTGCATTGGGCTATCTCAATAGCTTCCAATCTAGTAGCTATCTGTCTAAGAATATCAGCTAGAACTGGATTAGAATTTCCTCTCCCATGAACCATCTTTAATCCCTCTATTGTAGGTCAGATCACAATCTGCTACCCCACAACAATACCAACTAGGGTTAGGGTTTCAATAAGGAACTAGATCTCACCACACTCTGATACCACCTGACAGAAGGTGAGTCAATAGGAGGGGCCAATGGCACTCCCGACTATGAAACCATCTTGCACACATAATGCGGAAGCCAAAATAACAGAGTGAGAGAAGAAAACATAGAGATCCTTTATATTAACTTGATCAAAATCATTACATGTTGGGTTGTAAGGCCTTCCTGGTTTCGGCCATATATTCAATGATTTACAATAATATCTTCATACAACAGAGGTCAGTGACCTTCGATCCCAATACCTAAACATTTTCTTTCTTTCTCTAAGAATTGATTCCTAAACTAATAACATATAACCAAATATATACATGAGTCCACCATAAAAGGTCGGCGCTCAAATCCAAGAGGGAGAATGAGATTTAGGTCCACAGAGATCCCAATGAGAGACCCCAAATAAATTAAGCCATCAGAATTAATTGAAGAAATCGGCCAACGATCCAACTCCCAAAATAATAGTCTCGGGTAGATGGTTACCAAAAATCAGCAACCCGTCGATAAAGCATAACCAGAATCTGTCGGTAAAGCATCATCAAAATCCCTCGGTAAAGCATCACTGAAATCTATTGGTAAACATGCCTAAAAAATAGAGACAAGCATGCCCGAGCAACAAAACCCGACCATAGAGACAAGAATTCCCAAGCAGCAGAACCTGAGCAATAGAGAACAAATTAAAGAACTAAAAGCAAAACATCTTTTTGGTTGTGCAGGATTGCCAATGGCCCAAGATTCTCCTACAACAGTTGTTCATACCAGACTAGATATAGAACATGCAGTTGGAATAGTTGCAAGATTCTCTGCTAATCCCAAAGAATCACATATGACTATTATCAAGAGAATTCTCAGATATCCAAAGAACACCAAGGACTATGGCTTATGGTATAAAAGAGAAGGAGAATTTGAGCTACAAGTCTATATAGATGTTGATTGGGATGGAAACATTGACGACCAAAAGAGCACAACTAGAGGAGAATTATTCATGGGTGACATACTTGTCACATGGATCAGCAAGAAGAAAGGATGCATCTCTCAGTCTACTGTAGAAGCAGAGTATGTGGCTGTTGCTACAAATTGCTCCAATATTGCATGGATCAAACAATTACTAGAAGGTATGAATATGAATATTCTTGAACAAGTAATTATTTATTGTGATAAAAATAGTGCAATTAACATTTCTAAGAATCCATTCATTCATGATATGACTAAGCATATTGCTATCAAGTATCACTATCTGGGAGAACAAGTACAATCAAAGGAGGTGATACTGGAATATGTTCAATCAAAGGAGCAATTAGCTAATATATTTACCAAGAAATTACCAAAGGATACATTTGAGTACCTGAGACAGAGACTAGGAGTCCAACCCTTGTCTATCGGTCAGTAATTTGACTAGGTAGTTGCATCAGCCTATACCAAATAAGTTGATCATTCATATTGATGCAAATACCGAGATGAACACTAATAAATACATCTGTACACAACAAGGTACAAGTATGCACTAAATACTAGAGACATTGTCAAAGGGAGAGATTATTTCATTATCATAATGGAGATATTACCTCATTGATTAAAAAATATTATATCATTATCCATGAATTGAAGTTCCTGAGAATCAAAAGGAGTTAATCAATATTCAAAGGGAGAGAAATTGATTACATATGAAATATCCATCTCAGGGAGAGAAGTAACAAAGGGAGAGAGTTCATACAAAGAAAGAAGATTGTTGTCAAAGGAAAAATAGATTATCAAGAAAAAGAACAGTCAAGGAAGAGCACATATCAGAATAGATAAATTAGATGCTACATCTATCCATTGAAGGGATTGAAGATTGAAGACAATCATTCTGCAAGAAACAAATCTAAGCTATTTGAGCTTACCAAAAGCTAGACATTTGTAATAGTTACATTAGGAAAGCTTGATGAAACTGTTATATTTCATATTGTATTAGTGATAGTATAGTATGCTAATGTAGTATGTTTCCATCAATGCCAAAGGGAGAGATTGATGACATGTAACTATTTGAATGTTTCAAGATGTTAAGTTGATCACTAAAATGTTGAAAGATATCGCAAGACATTAAAATGGTTAAAGGATTTTATTTTCATTGATGTCAACTTGATATAATCTAATCGATTATAATAAAAGTGTCAAAGACTTTAGAGAATCAGAGAGAAAAAATTATGCTTTCAATAATGCATAAAAGACAAGCATTCACTATGTGACTTCAAACACCGACGGCTAGTGGAACCCGATGGACAGAGATCACCAAAATTCAAGTCATAGTGATGCACAAGAAAGAACACCAATGAGTAGAATCACAAGCATACGTGATGACCAGAATCATAGTGTAAACCAATGGAAAATCCTAAGGAAAATTGAAGTGATGACCGAAGATATCAAAGAGTTAAAACACCAAAATTAACTTGAGTTCAAAAAAAAAAAAAAATCTAGCTGACAGAGCTAAATATGGACTTAACTGGTAGTTATCATTGTTTTCATCAACAAGATAAAGCCAGAGATAAGTAAAGGATTTAAAGCTATTTTGTCTATTTGGAAAGAAGATCTCTACGAGATAAAACATGAGTTTTTTTAAAAATATGATTGGCTAAAATTGTGGATCACGCCAAGATCAAGAAAATCAAGAACCTAAAAATGGTGATATCATGTCTATAAAAGAGACAACTTAATTAATTACAAATTAAGGGGATTGAATGAAAAAGAGGATGCTAAAGAGAAACTGATGAAGAGAGATTTTATATAGTCTTGATCAATCAAGCTGAGGAAAGAGATAAAGTTTTCTGTGGACACCGAACAATAGAGCATAGCATCACTGAGCAGAACTAAAGTCGAGCAAAGGTATTAAAAGAGATAAATTGGTTAGATTAGTTTTATGAGCTTACAATAGATCTAAAAATGTGCAAGTATAATTTGTATATATGAACGTATCATACTATTTTAGTTTAACCATTGATTCAAAAAGTCTCTTAACCGAGCAGGATTTAAAGATCCTTTCCATATTGAGATACATCCCAAGGAGTATCAAAAAGTTTGTTCATGAAGATAGCATGAGATGCCAGATACCCATTAATAGGCAAAGAGAGTGTTTGATTATGGAAGGTAGGATAGAAGTGCCTGATATCAAGTGACAGACCAAAATTTTAAATCCTCTAACAAGGTCACACCTAACAACATGTTTGTAACCTTTAATAGGGTTGGCTCTTCATCGAGCTCACTTCAGAAGAGCGAAAATTTTGGGTTACCGGTCCCAAGTGGGTTTTCCCTTAACAAGGTTTCCACGTTAAAAATACATGTGTCAATGCGTTTATGAGTCATCACTTTAGTGTTTTTCATTACACATAGCTAATCTAGATTGATGGGTATACTCTAAGTAATTTACTATTTTTTGGTAAATTAACAGACTGTTATTGGGTAAACATACAGAATAAGGTTTAACAAAGCATTCCAAGCAGTAGTAATTTGATAAGTATATTTGAAGGCATTCATCTTATAGGAATAAAGATAATTGGAGGTTTAATATTGTGGTACTAAGTTTTTGGGTTGATTAATTAGAATATTTTTGAGGCCACTAATTCACGCCCCTCTCAGTTATCACTAATAGGAACATACAATGAGGAAGAAGTGATCGCAAATATTCTTAGATCTTTGACACCTGTTTACAAAACCAAAGTGAAAGCTATAGAGATCATACCTTTGACAGAGAATTTCAACAAAGATATGTTGATTGTGAAATTAACTACCTTTGAGGCCATAGAGCTAGGAGATTGATTACCTAAGGTTGAAACAACATTCAAGGCGATTGTGCATAATAATAAAAAGAGTTTATCAAGTATTGCGAGCACCAACATAAGTGACTTTCAAGAATCACTTGGTGAATATATTGATGATTGGGAAAAGATATAGGAAGAAGAGAGGAAGTTAGATGAAATTGTGGCCATGATCGCAAGAAGAGAAAAGAGAGGTAAGGGTAAGTTTGAAGGAAAGTTGCCTTTCAAATTTTTTTCATGCAATAAGATAGGTCATTTTGTATCTAGATGTCCTACAAGGGTTCCTAAACATAAATATAAGTTTCATAGAAATAAAAAAATCCAAGGATAAGGAATGTTACTATGCTAGTGAAGGTCTATGTGATGTTGATGTTGTGGATTTTGATGAAATTGGATTTATTTCTATTAAAGATGATGAGCCTATTCATGAAGAGAAATCCCTAGTTTTACATGTTAAAAATAAATATTAATGGATCATAGACACAGGTTTTTCACATAATATCACTGGTGATAGAAATAAGTTTATTCAGCTAGCTAAATATGATGGTGGTGTAGTCAGACTTGGTGACAATACTCCTAAGATTACCATTGGAGTAGGATTGATTTCTCTTGATGGTAAAACTAATACTAATGATTTATTTCTTGTTGATGGACTAAAGAATAATTTTTAGAGTGTTGGACAACATTTTGACAAGGGTTATCATTTGAAGTTCAATAATGGGAAATTTTCTATCAGAATTAAGACATGAGATCTGATCACGTCTAGTACTAATTCAAGAGGTAATGTTTTTGAGTTGAATACTACAAAAGTTTCTTCCTTTTTTGTGAAGGTTGATGATGGTTGGTTATGGCATAGAATATTCTATCATGTAAATTTTGATAACATTGTGAAAGCAAGTATGACTAATATTGTTAGAGATCTACCAAAGATTTTGAAACCTCTTTTAATGCATAAAAATGTAACTAAAATAATACACTTAAGAAACTAAGCTTATCTTAACATATCCTATGCATACCTCAAAATATGGAAGCTAACATGCAAATGTGATGAATACAAATAAGGAAAAGAAGACTTAAAATATTCAACACAAAATGCAAACCTCCAAGTAGGTGATTGTATTGTAGATTTTTTGGGATGTGATTGTTCACAATCCTGCAGCATAACCATGTGATGAAAAAGCTTGTTTGAAGGAGAGGAGGAGGCTATTCTTTTATAGATTTTTGAGGAAAATAGATGGTTGAGATCCCAAGTTGGATGGAGGGATAAGATTCTTTAGGATCAATGATGTGGCCATGAGGTGGAGGCCAAGTGGATTAGGGTTTTGACCATTCAAAGGGGGAAAGATGCTCACACATGTGTGAGAAACCTTTGAAAGTGATGGGTCAATGACAAGGTGTAACAAGGTGTAAGAGGGTGTAAGAGGGTGAGAAGACCAAATTTTCTCACACATGTGTGAACAAATTGAGAAAGTGACGGCTCATGGTTGAGTCCACATGTGAAGGGGGACAAATGTGTAAGTGTGTGTAAAATGTGCAAGGCTTTGTAAGAAATGTATAAGTGGTGTGTAAGAGTCACATGTGACTTGGGTTGTGTAAGAGTCACATGTGACTTGGGTTTGCTAATCATTTGATTAGGATTGTGCAAATGATTAAGGAGTGATTAGGTGGAAGATTAGGATTAATTGGTGGCAGGTGGGGTAGAAGATGGGCTAGGTTAGGGAAGTTAGGTTAGGTAAGGGTTAAAGTTAGGAGCCATGTGTTCACATAGAATTAAATGAAATATTTAATTCGAATTGGGAGAAAAAGGGATAAGCTAGGTTAGTTTAATTAATTTAAGAATTAATTAAACTTTAGGGAAATGGAATAAGATAAGACTAAATAAATGTAAATTTATTTAATCAAGGATATAGATAAAGAAGATTCTTAATTAAATAAATGTAAATTTACTTAATTAAAGGTAAGATAGGGATTATTAAATAAATAATAAATATCTATTTAAATAGGCTAGGATAAGGGTAATGGACAGATTTAAGTGTCTACATTTTGCCCCTCTTTGATGTAGCATCATGAAATGATGTTGGATCAAAGAAGATTAAAACATAGTGGATAAAAGGGATAAGACTAATAGCATGATGCCCCAGTCACTAGAGGATGAGGAAGGATGATGAGGAAGGAGTGGTATGCCCCCTCGAGAGGACATGTGGTTTCGGAGAAGACAAGTGTGCTCTTGAAATGGATATGAATGATAGGAGGAATGGGGAAAGGATAGGGATGATGAAGGAAGAATAGATAAAGTAATATTGCAATGGCATGAGCAAACTAAGTTTGATATTGTACTTGACACTATGCAGGAAGGTATTAGGAACCAAGATGACTATGTGTCAAGTACATGATAAAAAAAGGTCAAATATAACCGTATGCCTTATGACACCATGATATGGAAGACCATGATGCCTTGGGACAATAGGATGAAAACACCATAATAAATGCAAAAAATACTAACACATACAAGCAACAAGAAATCATGCACATAAACCAAAAGCAAACCACAATTTTGCCCCTAGTCAAGCTGAGAATAATTTGATTGTTTGATTGATGATGATTGGTTAAAGATGGAAAAGTTAACGATAAGAACAATGCACATCTAAAATATTGGGAAGGATACATCCCTTGATGATGATTTGAAAAAGTGGGCAATGGATTATCAGCTGATTTGGGTCAATATGATGATATGATTAAGGATTCATGTGTTAGATAACAAGATTGGATTGATTGGATTAGTATTGATTGCATTGGATTGGATTGTTTTTGGATGTTTGGAGGAAGAAATTTGGAGGAGAAATGATTTGATAAGAGGCGAGGAAGATAAGAGGAACTAGATAGAATAGAATTTGAAGATAATATGATTGGAGGATAAGATAGATTGAAGGGTGGGAGGAAGAATAAATAGATTGGATACATTAGAGAGACTGAGATTGGAAGATAAGAGGAATTTGTGAATATGATCTAATTAGGGGATTAGAATAGAAATGGAGTGGATAGAAGGGAATATGAATGAATTAGACTATAAGAGAAATAGAGTGAATAGAAGGGTATATGAATGAGTTAGAATAGAAAAGAAATAGAGTGGATAGAAGGGAATATGAATGGATTAGAATCAAAGAGGAATAGAGTGAATAGAAGGGAATATGATAAGATGAAGGAAGTTAAGAGGAATTATAGAATATGAGAGAATTGGAAGATAAGATAGATAGAATGGAAGAGAAATGGATTAGATTAGAAGATAGGTAGAATGGGAGAGGAATGGATTGGGTTAGAAGATAGATGGAATGGATTGGATTAGAAAATAGATAGAATGGAAGAGGAATGGATTGGATGAGAAGATAGATAGAATGGAAGAGGAAGATAAGATGATTGGAAGTTGTAAGGAAGAATAAATAGATGGGAGGAGAGGGAGATAAGAGGAATTGGAGAATATGAGAGGATTGGAAGATAAGATAGATAGAAATGGATTGGATTAGAAAATAGATAGAATGAAAGAGGAATGGATTTAGATTAAAAAATAGAATGGGAGGGGAATGGATTGGATTATAAAATAGATAGAAAGAAAGAGGAATTGATAATATGATTGGAAGATATATAGAATGGATGAGGAAGATAAAATATTAATGGATGAATATGAATTTGATAGAATGGGATTCGGACCAATGACAAGGGAGAACCAAGGAATGGTGGAGATAGAGAGATGGATTAGATGGGAGGTAAATGAAGGGAATGGATGGATATGTAATACTGAATGGATGAATCAAGAATGGGTGATCAAAGGATGGAGATTCAAGAACTATGTGGTAAAGGACTGAAATACCCCACACTAACAGCAGGAAAATGAAGGATGGGAAGATCGGGGATAAAGGATGAATGGAAGAAAAGGATGGTGTCTATGGGATGTGAGTGGAAGAATGAAGAATGGGGACTAAGTGGATTAGGATCCAAGGAATATGTTTCAAAGGATTCCCCCATACTAGAGGTGGGAAGATGAAGGAAGGAGAGATGGTGGATAAAGGATAAATGAGATGGATAGATAGTTGTGAAAAGGATATGCATGGAGGGGAGAAAGGTGTGTATTGTACAAAGCATGTATAGATGTATGAGTCCCTCTAGTTTTGTAAGGAAGAGAAAAGGTATGCAAAGTTGAATGGATTTGGAGAAGAGATATGAGATGGAGGGTATGAATATGATAGGGGATATGATATGAAAAATATGGATAGGATAGAATAACAGATAATGTATGGAGGAAATTCATAGGGTAATCAAGATCAAAAGACATGGGAAAGAAGGATGGAATTATATAGGATGTTAGGGGGATGGATAGGATGTCAAGATCAAACATGGATAGAGGATGATGGATGTAGATAGGATGATGGATAATGAATATGAAAGATGGAGTATATGAGTGGAGGGAAAGTATATGATAGTCAAGATCAAAGAAGGGAAATGGATAATGGACTTAGATAGGATGGTGGATGGTGGATAGGGTAGGTGGAAGATATGTGTGGTAGCATAGGCATGGATGGAGCTTTCCCCCAAGTATAGAGTGCAAGGGAATGAGGATAAGTAAATGGATATATAAGTGGATTTGGAAGACAATGGATATGTGATAGGAAGATGGAGGAAGGGCTCAATCATCTAGTTCCATAGATGATATCCCTTGAGATGTCTTTTTCTATATATATAATGGATCAAGAAATTTCAGATAAATGCTCATAGATGTTGGTAGGATGGTTGGAGGGGAGATGAAATGGATGGGGGGATGAAGGGGGGGTAAGGTTTTATGAATAGGGTTGGATTAATGGGATGGGAGGCTCATAAGGATTGGTGGATAATGGATGGGAGGTTAAAAGACTTGGGAAGAAATGGATAAGGGAGTTAGAAAGATCGTCATTGGCACACACCTTGAAGGGTGGTGGAGTAGTGGATGGGGATTAGTGGATGAGTAGTGAATTTTGGGATTAAGGACCCAAAATAGAGGAAGGAGGTGATGGATTTAGGATAGTGGAGTGAGGTATTTTAGGATCCAAAATGAATTTGAGATATGTGGGATTTTTAAATCTAGGATAAAATGAATTTATGAAGGGAATAAGCTTTGTATTAGCAAGGTTGGATGCCAACTTTGATTTTTCTTTGACATGCATTGCTTCAATAAGTAGCTTGGGAATCCACATGATTTTTGAATTTTTTCATTTGGACATTGGTGGCCTTTTTAATTTTCTTTCTTTTGGATCATATCTTCTTTTCTTGAACATGTCTTTTAGATGTGACATGTTGATCCTTTATTTTATTTTTTAATTTTTTTTGTGGATTTTAGCTTTTATGAATTTTAGCTTTGGCATCCAAATTGCTTCCAATAGAAATGGAATGGGTGCATGAGGGTAGATAGTTTGGAGAGTTAATGGAAGGAATGATGGAGGGTGAATGTTGGAAGGGATACAAGCATGCGTGCCTTTGTTGATCTTTATTATGGATTTGAGGTTATGGAGTGGTGTGTTGGTTGTATTTCCTATTTTTGTTAGTTCTCTTGGTTCGTTGTCCTGCTCTCTGAGTTTTGAGTTTCTCAATTCAGCTATCTCTCATTCCTTATGCCCTTACCTCTGTCAAGTTTTAGGTTTTCAAGTCTAAACCTTGCTCATTTGTAAAAACCTTGAAAAACCCTAGGCTATCCAAGTGTTAAATGATGAGAATAAACCCTAGGTCATGTCTTATGTTTCAGCGTTACTTTTTCATTCACTTAAGGCATGTGTTTCATTTAAGTCACCTCGTCGTGTTACCCCAGCTGAATATTCCAATTTCTTTCCCAACTTTGATTTTTCCTTGTGTCGCGTAGTCTCATTTAACTTTCAAATATTCCTTCAGCATTCTAAGACTCAACGATTTCTTTCAGTCGGGTAGTCGCAAGATAGTTATGTTATAAAGCTTTATAAAGATGGGACCCACTGTTAGTCAGATGATCGCGGGAAAAATTAAACAGTTATGAAAATGTCTTCAGACTTCGCGATTACTTCATGTCGCAGTATCGCCAAATGAGTCAAAGCTAACAGTTAAGTCATGCCTTCAGTCGCATGGTCTCAGAATAGAACAGCGGTTAATAGATTTTAGCTCAGACTATGCGACTAACCATTTGAAGATTGCAGTAATGCTTAGTCGGGATGTCGCCAGAGCAAGATAATGCTTCAGTTTTCCATTATGCAGCAAGAGGACCAACAATTGAGTGACATCTGTCATAAGGCAAGTGAGTTATCGTGTGGTCGCCAGAAGGAAGAAAGGGATTCAGTGACTTCGGGACCAAGGTGTTTTCCCTTCTGTCACGATGTCTGGAAATGATTTAAGGGAAGGTAGAAACATTGAGCTATTTCACGACAGCCGTCAGATGAAAGAATCAGAAGAACCAACGGTGGTCGCGAAGTCTAAGAAGAAAATTGCCCCAGGGGAAAATTCCTCCCGACTTGGCGAGTAGGGTATGTCATGCAGTCGTCAGAAGTGAAAAGGGGGCGCTTATAACATATTAAGGTAAAGTTAAATGCTCAGGGCTTATATCTCTCGACTGGGCGACTAGGCATTGGCACGAAGTCTTGAAACAGAAATTAAACACTCAGCAATAGGGAGACAACTGTAAAGGTTAATGGTAACGGTTAGTTGCAAAGTCTCAAAAAGAATGGTGAGTTACTGTTAACTATGCGCGACTATGATTTCAGTTATGTCGCGTGATCGCCAGATGATCACTTGGGTCAGCCAAAGTTAAGAAAACACATTATCGCCAAGTCTTGAGATGAAACCATGGTTAATAATAGAGGCCTGTGATAAAGAGACTGAATGCAGTCGCAAGGTCGCCTGATTACAAGATCTAAGAAATGGCGGCAGTTTTTTGATGTGACAGAGTAAATCTCCCGGCAACCAATCACAGGCTCGTATTTTGATTACTGTGCAAAAAGAGTAGCTGAGATGTGAGACAGACAATGAATTAGAATGTGACATGTCATCTCTCTTAAATGTTATATGATTTCTCTGAGGATTCATTTTTGAAAATTTCATTTCCTGTCAACTTCACCAACTACGGCTAGGTTTTCTGTTCAAATTCACAGCATGGCAAATTAATGGCAGAACTGATGTTTCTGAATTATGAGATGTGTACTCTGAATGAAAGATATAAGGAGTTGATGGTACATTCATTCTCATTCATCGTGCTTTCAGTTTTCAGAGCCAAGTTGCTAATTTTTAGGAGAGTGATATTTTGTGTAGTTTGCAGTGTACCCAAAGCTGATCAGAGAGTTCTAAATTGCAGGAGCTTATGCATAGAACAAATGGCTGATATGTGAGATTAGATTTGTTTCAATATCAGTAAGGAAAAAGAGATTTAGCATGTTGCAAGGATGAGCAGAGCTATGAGTGTCGCTTCAACAAGTGGAGGCAGTGGAGAGGAACAGAAAGGAAAAGCAAGTTTCTCTGATGAGTTTCTCCATCTTTTGCCAGGTTCAACATAGAATAAGAAGGCCGATGCAAATGTTCTCCTGGATGAGTACAAGAACATTCGAGATGCTGTGACCCCGGGCACAATAGGTTAATCTCTTTTCACCTATTTCTATAAAACTCTGATAATCCCATCCCAGTTTCAAACCCTTGGACATGTGGTCTTGCTAGGTTGCTTGTTCCTGATGTTTTCTTAGATGTAGACCTATTTCTAGACCTAGCAAATCACTATGACACCCTGAAAAAGACCATCAAAAGGGATGATGGCACTACCCTGCTAATTTTGAACAGAAACTCATTCATGCAAGCCTTTGGCTTATTCAGCACCATGTCTACTAAAATTGACATGACAAGGCAGGAGAAGAGGTATAGTTCCAAGCCTGGTATTCTGAAAGGTTTATTGTAGAAGCATATGTTAAAGGAATTGAAAAATTACTTAGGTCCTCTGGTTGAGCCCTATCCATATTATTACAAGGACCTACACTTCTACATCAAGTATAACGCTTATGCCCTATGTAGAGTGCTAGGGATTGATGGAGATGCAGAGAGAATCAGTTCTGACATCTTAATGATGGTACTAGACCTGCAAGAGGTGCATTCAAGAACCAGCTATAATTACATACAACATATAATAGACGAAATGCATGAGGGTTTTGTTGCAACCCAGAAGAGATTAAAGAACCCCAAGGAGAAGGAACCTAAATTCTTGCATTATTCAATCCTGGTGCACCTTCTCTTATACTTCAATTTTGTAATCATGGATGTGCATAACTTGTTTCCTCAAAGATTCTATCAGACAGAATTAAATCCTATCTAGTTTTGGGTTAGGGTTTGGAATTATACTTCTAGAGAGTGTGACTATTGTGCATTCCAAAATTGGATTGTGTATCCAATTGTGCAGAGTTTGGGGACAAGCAATACTAGAGTCCCATTGAAGATCATACAATTGCTTAGGCCCTACAATTATAAAGAAAATTGGTCTGGAAACCACAACTGGGGTGATTTCTTCTTGGAGGAGAATTTCACCATTATCAGAGTGTATGGGTGTATTCATCCACCCCATTTTTTACCATATCATGTGCCTGTGCGAGTAGCTACTATGGAATTCATTTGGCAACTGATGCTAACAGATAATGAGCACTTTGCACCATATAAAAAGGGGACTATCACCTCTAGGCAGTTCAAAATTGCAAATTTTACAATTGGTAAGAATTCCATAGATGAAGTGGGTCAATGGTTGGAGAAGTATAGAATGGGGGCAGCCCCTTATAGGTACATTGACCTAGAGGGCTTCATGGCAGGGGTTAGGAAGTTGTATACTCCTACCATTCCTAATACCAATGTTCACTGTGAATGCATAGAAGAAGATTCAACAAGAAACATCTTGGATTAAGATGACATTCATATGAGAATACTGAGAATCTAGGAGTTTTTGAAGCTGGAGAGACAAATAAAAAGAAATGGGTTGTCTTTTGGGGGTTTTTACCCTGATCTCCCATATTTTGATAGGATCAAGGCCATGGTAGATAACTACTATGTGCTTATTGAGAAATTGGATACAGTCCTGGATAAGAAAGGTGCTCAGTCACCTAAACACTCAGAATCAAAATATGAGAGTGGTGATGACAGTGATTATGCACGTCCTCCTATGTCTCCTCCACCACAACAAGCACCAGAGAAAGAAATGGCTGAGATCCCACGGTTGCAGGGAGCAGAAGGACATATTATAGATCTAACAATTGCTACACAGCCAGATGATGTAGAAGAACCTGTTGCAAAGAGGCAGAAATTGGATTTAGGGCAGCCTTCAGTGGAAGGACAAGGTAAGAAAAAGGATAAGGCTAAGGCATTAGTACCTGGGACCAGGTTATATAATCATAACCCGAGAAAAGAAATTAGGGAAGGAAAGAAGCATAGGCCTGACCTAGAAGATGAAGTTGAGATACCACTCAGGGCCTGTGTTGATGAAAGATTGCTTCATCAGCAGAAACTCCTAGATGATGACAGCTTTGTAAAAATAGAGGAGTTTAAAGACTTCCTGAGATGGCACAAAATAGAGAAAAAAAGGTCCCAATTAACTGTTGATGGAAAAGACACAATTACAAATGAAGCCCTAGTGGCCTTACAAAATTATGATCCTGAGAATGAGGATATCTCTCCTGAGGATGCCAGGAAGATGGTGTTAGGAAGTAGGATATTATTGGCTGAAGGATGGGATTTGGCATCTGCATTCATTATAGATCAAATCAGAAAGAAGCCTGACCTTAAAATGGTTAGTGAGGTCCAGGTAGGAGAAATGATAAAAGGATTTGGGTATAACCCAAAGTCTCAAGCCTTTGCAATGTGGAGCTTAAGCCCTAAAGACCAGAAGCCCCAATTAGTGAATATTCAAGAAAATATGGTGGGGAATTAGATGGTGTGGTCAGTACAAAATATAGGGGACTTAGAAATCTCCCAAATTATGACACATTGGGCTCAATTGAATGAGGACAAGACAAAGCAATTGTCTGAAAGGTATACTACTCTGTTGGAAGAAACAAGTGCACTGTCTAAAGGCAGAGACATGTGCCACATACAATTATACCAGAGGGATCAGCTGATAAAGACATTGACAGATGAATTGGAAGCAAAGCCTGAGGTAGTGTATGCACAACCACCACCAATGCAGATTGAAGATAAGCCTAAGTCAGAAGAGGCTGTGGAACAAAAGGTTGATGAAGAAAAAGGAAATGCAATAGCTTTGAAAGCACTAAAAGTTATATTACAACATAGGATTGAGATTTTAAAAGACAAAGCTGATGTTTTAATCAATACATATAATAAGCTACCAGTATTGCATACTGAGGTAATTGGGTACCTTGCTATTCTAAACCCTTACTTCACAAAATGGTCTGTTAGGGCAACTTTATTTGAGAAATTGTCATCTCTACAAGCCATAAGAGCAGATTTTCTGCCAATAGTCACAGAAGTTGAAGATGAGATCAAAAGAGTTAACATTGCTCTCTCATTCTTCAAAGGAAAATTGAACCAGATAGAGGCTAAATTGAGTCTCTTTTCAAGTGACTTCAATAGGTTTGTTCCCTCCTTAAAAGGAGGTGATGATCAAGTCAAGACTATAGATGCCTGGAAAAGTGAGTTTGACACCAAGATGCCTAGTGAAGAGGCTTTTATTTTAGGAACAGAGGTTGATGTAGACGGATTCAATAAATTATTGGATGAGGCCTTCAAAGCTGAGACTGATATCAACAAGTTCCTACTTGATGTCAAGAACATCACTGATGTAAGATGGGGCAGGAAAAAGGTGTAGGTACAGAGTACTCAGGACTTCAATTGGCCATCAGACGATGAAGTAAAGGCTTTGGAAGTCATGAAAACACCAAAGAAAAAGAAGCCTGTGGTAGAAGAAGAAATTTTAGATGATGAGTAAGGTGAACACTTGGCACTACACTGTTCAAAGACAAGATGGACAGTTTTTACAAAAAGGATATTGTAGGTGAGTAGGTGAGCACAACTATCCAGACTTGGCATAAATACTACTAGCTACCATCTACAAATCTGATTGCAGTCGCCAGATTGGGAGAAGAATAAGGATATTTGTTTATACCTTTTTGACTCAGTCCTTTCACCGCTTCTTCTCTCTCTTTCTTTTGTCTCTCTTGTAACTTTAGGGTTAGGTTTTCTTTGGCCATCCGAAGCTTGTTGCATCCTTAAGGGATT
>MU225692.1:3420584-3442754 GCA_018584345.1 Thuja plicata
AAATCAGTGTCCACATCAACAAATACTGTGTAAACAACAATCTTAAGAGGTAAAACCTGCCTGAGTATATGTGGAGCTCAAAAATGAAGAAGGACCTTATCCAGTCCTTAGCAATTAGGTTTTTCTTGTCTCTGAATCAGTATTAGAAGGCATAGTGTTCAAGTAGTCATTTCAAGCACTGTGGTTCATACAAGAAAAATCCCTAACATGGTGGACTTGGATATGGTTAATGAAGGTATGTAAGGACCCAAAATGGATGGAAGGGATGAAGGATTTGTTTTTGGGACATAAGGATCTAAAATAGACGTGGATGAGGAAGGGATTGATTTTTGAACATAAGGGCCCAAAATGGATGTGGATGAGGAAGGGATGAATTTTTGGACATAAGGGCCTAAAATGGACATGGAAGATGGGGGATTGTAACATTTGAGTTTAGATGGACGGATTTTGGATTTAGAAGGGATGGAAGATTTACCAACATCTTGAGACATTATTTTTCCAATGGGATACTTTTTATTTTGAACACAAGATGTGAATCCATGTGTGGGGTTTATGGATGGATTGGATAGGTTTGATGGGATTTTGTGGAGGATTAGGATCTTGTGGAGGGATAATAGGATTTTGAAAGGGATATGAATTATGACATAGATTTGAATGGGCACTTTTATCTTGACTTTGGGGAGGATTATGTATTGGAGTGAGTGGATCTTGAGATGGAAGGGAATCATGCAATGAAATGGAGGGGATGGAATCATGAGATGGAATAATTTGATCTTGACATGGAGGGGGTTTGGTGGATGGGATAAATGGAAAAACTTAATGAAGTGGCAGGTAAGTGAAGGTTAACTCTTGAAATGGGGGGGAATCATTGGATGGGGTGGAAGGGATGTCTTGATCATGATTAGGAATGGGATCATGAGATGGGTTAAGGAGGATAAGTGGATCTTGATATGGAAGGAGAGGATCTTCATATGGAAAGGCTTCATAAGATGGAGGAATGTTTAGAGCTAGAGGAGAAGAGGAATCCATGTTATCATGCTTTGGAATAAGTTCTTGACATGTGTGGACTTGTGGGGCTAATGTGATGGAAGATTCAAAATGATTGGATGGAGGGATGGGAGAATAATAAGGATTAGGAGATTGAGGTATGCATTGATTTGTAGGGGATCGTGGTGGGTTCATGACTTGAGGGGATGTCACAACTTGATTTGGGGATTTATATTTTCCTTCTAGCCTTTGGATCCATTCAATGGAAAAGTTAGTGTGGGATGGGGATGATGTAGGACTTGGAGGATTGGGATTATGTGGAGGATAAGGATGAAGCTCAAAATGTGGGGGATTAGGTGTAGGATTGGAATTAAATGGTGGATGGGAATTATGAATTTGGACAAATGGGGAAGGACATATGTCTTCAAAGGAAAAAAAATTCTTTTAACCCCCATTTTGTATGCTAAGGACAATGTTTTGGAGTTCTTGAATCTCGTGGACAAGGTGGCTATGGAGGGAATCATGTGTTGGTGAAGTATAATGAGATGAATTTCCCTTGTCAAAGGTAGAGGAAGGATAAGAAATGGTAGATGAATTTGGATTGGATATGATGTGTTGAGGATTGAATTGGTAGGTAGGTTGGATTGGAGGTATGGTTTGAGGATTAGGGTTTAGCACTTTAAAGTCCTCAACCATTTTGTGAAACCAATCCATATTCGTGATGTTTGAATGAGGGGTTTTGGAATTGGATTAGAAGATGATGTGGAAGAATTTTTAGATTAAGAGTGGATGAAGTGAAAAATTTGAGGATGGATGAAATATGAACTTAGGACTTAGGAGCAATACTTGGACTTTGTTTTGATTTAAGAGGGAAAGGCCTCAAGGATTTCGATTTGATTTCGATTTGGATTTAAAGGTTTGAGACAAACCTATGGTGAAACAAGACCCTATGATGGTGCAAACAAAGGATTGGTTTAGATGATGATATATTCTTCTACTTGGAGATAGACTAACGATCCCAAGAAAAATATGATACGACTAAGAGAATTACCTACTTGAGACAGATTGATGTTCTCAGAGCAATATGATTCAAATAGATGTTTGCTAATGATGAGGGTCTATGAAACACTTCGATAAATATTTCAACCTAAGATTTGAGATGAAAAATCTTGATGAAGGTGTGAAAGATGAAGTTTGATTTGATATAGGTTAATCTTGACTATGGTTGGATGTGGGTCAATCAAGATAACTAGGATTCAAGTCCAAATATTTAGAAGGTGATCCTAAGCCAAAAGTAGAAGATTTTATGAAAATTGAAATTAGAAGGAGATGTGGATGAAGATTATAATGAAGAATGGATGAACCTTAGAAGACAAATGAGAGATGTTGGAAGATAAGGGAATAATTAAGGGTGATTGGTTTGGATGAAAAGGAAGATGAATTGGATTAGGATTTGATAGAATGATATGAGGTTTACAAGTGGATTGGATTATAATAATGATGATGTGATTAGGCTGGATGAAAGATGAATGATTAGATTAGATTAAGAAAGAAGATGTCGATGTGGATTATGAAGAATGATTAGGATGAAAGTGATTAGATGAGAATAAAAACCTTGATTGAGTGATTAGGAAGATGATGAAATGATTAACATGCTTAAGATAAGATAGGTGATTTGGGAGAAGTGATTAGGATGATTAAGAAGATATGGATGAATTAGAAGAAGTTATTAGGATGAATAAGGAAGATATCTAGGATGGTTATGGATGATGATTAAGATAAAGGATGATTAAGATGACTAAGGGTGATTAAGAAGAATGTGAATGACTTGGAAGAAGTTATTAGGATAATTAAGATAAGATGAATAATTTGAAAGATTGATTAGGATGTATATGTTGATTAAGGATGATTAGAAGAATATGGTTGGTTGGATTTGATTAGAGAGATGATTTGGAATATTATGCATGATTAGGAGATGATGAGCATAATGATTAAGGATGACTAGGATTAGAGGAATGATTTGGATGATTAAGAGGGTGATTAGGATAAGAAGTATTTGATAGATAGAATAAGTGATGTGGAGATGATATGGAAAGCTTGACTAGACTTAAATAAGATATTTTTTTTTTTTTTTGTTTTTGCAATGTTTTGATTTTTTTGAGTTTTTAATGTTTTTGATTTTTTTGGACTTTTATGTTTTATGATATTTTTGTATTTTTGAATTTTTAAACATGCAAAATATACAATGCAATTATATACAAGAAAAATGTTCTAAGGCTTAATTTGGATGGTGTGTCCCTTTTTGGCTGCAAATGGGGAAGGTTTTAAACAATCAAGCACATCAAACACACCAACATCCCTATTGAGGTTTCAACTAGGATTTAAAACCTCAACTAAGGGAATGTCCTCAATATACGCAAGGTACGTGAGGCCCAAATCTGTATATGAAAGAGAATAATGCCACATAGCTAGAAGGAGATGGTAACCCAAATCTCCACCTTCACTTCACAAAGGTATAAATTTATTTGGGACTTAGCCAAGAGTGACAAGATTCTACTTCCAAGAGAGGTGTCTTTGGATTCACATCCCGATATTTATACTCCATCGGAACACGGGAGTTAAGGTCATCCCTTGAGGTGATCAAATCCCCAAGCAAGCCTCCTAGAAAAATAAAAACAAGACCACTTATTTCTTGTGCACTTATGGTCACCCGAAGGTGCAAGAGGAGAGAATACATACGTGGCCTTGGGGTTCAAAATGCACTTGTTCTTTTTAGATCCCAAATCCAAATTTGAAAGGTTTATTTTAAGCCCAATTTGGAAAATGTGTGGAAAACACTTCAAAAATATTTTTTAAAGGTGAAAAAATTGAACAAACAAATTCCTTGCAATTTTTTGATAACTTTTGAAAAACAAATGACTGAAAAATGACTTCGTATGCAAAATTTATGAGTGTTTCAAGATTACAAATAAGGGGTGAATTTGAACATGTGCACCAGATTTTTGAAGAATAATCTGATAAAATTCCTTGCAGATTTGAATAGAGGACTGAATTCTCTTTCCAGCTCTTTTTGAATCGTCCAAAACAGAGCTTGTATGTGAAAGTTATAAACATTTTCGTGAAATAGCTCCTTTATGGATTGCAAGGAGGAAAGAGTCCCACCGGGCATGCCAAAATGTAATGCATAAAAATGTAACTAAAATAATACACTTAAGAAACTAAGATTATCATAACATATCCTATGCATACCTCAAAAAATGGAAGCTAACATGCAAATGTGATGAATACAAATAAGGAAAATAAGATTTAAACTATTCAACACAAAATACAAACCTCCAAATAGGTGATTGTATTGTTGATTTTTTGGGATGTGGTTGTTAACAATCCTACAACATAACCATGTGATGAAAAATCTTGTTTGGAGGAGAGGAGGCTCTTCTTTTATAGATTTTTGAGGAAAATGGACGGTTGAGATCCAAAGTTGGATGGAGGGCTAAGATTCTTTAGGATCAATGATGTGGCCATGAGGTGGAGGCCAAGTGGATTAGGGTTTTGACCATTCAAAGGGGGAAATATGCTCACACATGTGTGAGAAACCTTTGAAAGAGATGGGTCAATGATAAGGTTTAAGAAGGTGTAGGAGGGTGTAAGAGGGTGAGAAGAGCAAAGTTGCTCACACATGTGTGAGCAACTTGAGAAAGTGATGGCTCATGGTTGAGTCCACATTTGAAGGGGGATAAATGTTTAAGTGTGTGTAAGATGTGCAAGGATTTGTAAGAAATGTGTAAGTGGTGTGTAAGACTCACATGTGACTTGGGTTTTCTAATCCTTTGATTAGGATTGTGCAAATAATTAGGGAATGATTAGGTGGAAGATTGGGATTAATTGGTGGCAGGTGGGGTAGAAGATGGTTTAGGTTAGGGAAGTGAGGTTAGTTGAGGGTTAAAGTTAGGAGCCATGTGCTCAAATAGAATTAAATGCAATATTTAATTCCAAGTGGGAGAAAAATGGATAAGCTAGGTTAGTTTAATTAATTTAAAAATTAATTAAACTTTAGGGAAATGGAATATGATAAGACTAAATAAATGTAAATTTATTTAATCAGGGATATGGATAAAGAAGATTCTTAATGAAATAAATGTAAATTTATTTAATTAAAGGTAAGATATGGATTATTAAACAAATAATAATTATCTATTTAATTAGGCTAGGATAAGGGTAATGGATAGATTTAAGTGTCTACACCTCCTAACACTATGTGTAGAGAATGTGTGATGGGAAAAAAAACTCGAAGCAATTTTAAAAGAAAAGCTTACTCAACAAAAGAAAAGGTGGATTTGGTGCATACAGATCTGTGTATTCCTAAAAGAACAAGATCATACTATGGTGAAAGGTATTTCATACTTTTTGTTGATGAATTTTCTAGGATGATGTGGGTTACGTATCTTAGAGAGAAAAATGAGGCTTTTGATAAATTTAAGATATTCAAAGCAAAAGTTGAGAATGAATAAGGTTTGAAGATAAAAAAATTTAGATCAGATAGAGGTGGAGATTTTACTTCAGATTTTTTCAATACCTGCTATGAATAGCATGGAATATACAGATAAACATCCACTCCTAGGAAACCACAATAGAATGGGATTGCAGAGTGAAGAGATAGAACTATATTAGATGTTGTGAAAACTATGTTGCTTGAAGGAAATGTTTCTCATCTTCCTTGGAGAGAAGTTTTTGGAACTCTTATTTACACTCTAAACAACATTAATATCAAAGAAGGTACTAATAAGACTCCTTAAACTATGGTTTAATCATGCTCCTACTGTGAAATATTTTAGGATATTTGGTAGTAAATGATATATCAAAAGAGATGATGAGATGGGAAATTTTGATACTAGAATTCATGAAGGGATCTTCCTTGGTTATTCCATTAATAGAAAATATTATAAATGTTTTAATATGAGATTGAGGAAGATGATTGAAAGTGCCAATGTGAGGATTGATGAGAAGTTTCAGATTTAGGAAAGAATATATGACTATAGCCAGACTTCATAAAATAAGGAGGTTACTGCAAATAAAGAAGATTTTGAGGTTAATCACGAGATTGAGGTATGTTTGAATGATTCAAATGGTTCTACTAAAACTACAAAAACACTAAGGCATGTTAAGAAGAACCATCCTAAAAATCAAATTATTGGCAATGCAAATAAAGGCATGATGGCAAGATCCATATTAAGAGATGAAATTTGTTTGATCTCTCAAGTTGATCCTAAAGCTACTAATGAGGCATGTAGAGATGAATCTTGGACTAGAGCTATGAAGGAATAATTGGAACATATAAAGAAAAATAACACTTGGGAACTAGTTCCTAGACCTAAAGATAATAATTTTATTGGGACTAAATGGGTTTTCAAGAACAAAATGAATGAACAAGGAATGGTTGTAAGAAATAAGCAAAGACTAGTTTGTAAAGGCTACACACAACAAGAAGGCATAGAATTTTAAGAAACATTCTCTCCTATTGCTAGGCTTGAGTGAGTAAGATTATTTCTTTCTTATAATGCACACAAAGACTTTAAAGTATGTTAGATGGATGTGAAATCTGCATTTATGAATGGAGATGTAGTAGAGGAAGTATATATTGAAAAACATGATGGATTTCCTCTGACACATGATGATGACATGCTTTGCAAATTTAAGAAGGATTTGAATGGGCTGAAAAAAGCACCTAGAGCATGGTATGCTATATTGGATAGGTATTTACTTTATCTTGGTTTCAAAAAAGGTAACACAGGCAGTAATTTGTACTTAAGAACTAGTTAAGATGGAATCTTAATAGTTGAATTTTTTGTAGATGATATCATTTTTGGAGGTAATGATGAAATGAGTAAAAATTTCTCTAAGGAAATGGAAAATGAATTTGATATGTCGATGATTGGTGAGATGAGATTTTTCCTTGGACAACAAATTAATCAAAACAAGAATGGTATTTTTATTTCTCAGACCAAGTATCTTAAGGAAATGTTGAAAAAGTTTGGAATGGAAGATTCTAAACCTGTTGGAACACCTATGGTTACTAATTACAAGCTTACTACTACTGAAGAATCTTAGAGTGTTTTTTAGGAAAAGTATAGATTTGTGATTAGAGGCTTACAATATATGACTCACACTAGACTAGATATTTCTAATGTAGTTAGAATTGTGGCAAGATATCAAGAAGATCCAAAAGAGACTAACCTTGGTTCTATAAAGAGAATATTTACATATCTAAAAGGAACACTGGAATATGGCTTATGGTATAAAAAAAATTGATGATTATGTTTTGCATACTTATACTCATGTTGATTAGGAAATAAATATTGATGACACAAAGAGTACAAGTGGTGGTGAATTTTTTCATGGGAAAAGATTGGTTTCTTGGTTGAGTAAGAAGCGGGATTGTATAGATCGGTCTACTGCTAAATCAGAGTATGTTGTTTCTACTATAAATTACATAGATTGTTTGGATGAAGCAAATATTGAAGGACATTGGGATAACTTTTGATGTGCCAATGGTTATTCATGTTGATAAAATTAGCATAGTGAATATATCAAAGAATCCAATTATGCATTCGAAGACTAAACATATTTCAATTAAGTATTATTTCTTGAGAGACAAGGTTGAGAGAAAGAAACTAGATTGGAGTATATCAGCACAAAGGAACAAATAATAGATATATTTACAAAACCTTTTCCAAAGGATGCCTTTGAGTATCTCAAAGGTATGCTTGGGGTGAGATCCCATCCTTGAGAGAATTAATTGATGTAGGAATACATCATTATAGTGGCATTTAGAGCTATATCATTTTATGGACTTGATGCTTGGATCTACTCCTCTGGGAGAGTGATCACAGGAATACAATAGAATACATTTGGGTGATTAAGCACCTGGTTGTTTCTGGCATGAAGATTTGAAAAAGCTACACCTTGCTGAGGAAATAGGGTCAGAAATAGAGTAATGGAGCCCTTTTTCATTGATGTCAAAGGGGAAGCTATTCTGTGAAGAGATCCTATGGAAAATTCTTACTATTTTAGGGACAGATATGAAGAGGATATTGAGAAGATTATAGTTTTGGATTGATGGATTTTATCATATGTTTCCATCAATGCCAAAGGGAGAGATTTTTGGAATTGGCTGGAGAGATTGTTGTAATTGGCTTCCGTTTTATTTTTTGGAATTCATGTTTTTTCATTGATGTCAACATATGTTTCCGATGAGACAGACATACTCGTTATCACTAGTGCATGGATGACTGACAGAAGAGTACGAACACTATACAAATGTTTCAAAGTATGAAAAGATGGGAATGTGTATAGGGATGAGTTGTGATCTTATATCTAAGGTCACTTGGGTTTATTTTTCTATTTTTTTGAGTTGTACAATAATTTTGGTGAAGAATGTTTGCAGAACAGTGAAATTGAACTGTGCCAGAGTTAGTCTCTGAGTTTTGAGGATAACTTGGGTGAAGCCATGATTCATGTTATGCGAGCTTAAGGAATGTTAGAAGAAATGTTGAGGAATGTTTTTTATGATTCTTGGGTTACAAGACTCTTGTTGATGTCGTTTGTGGCATGTATTTCAGAGAAGACTTATTTGGGGCCAACTTTAGAGATGTGGTGTTATTATGGATAGTGAGCATGGATTGTGGATCTTGGATTATATTTCATGAATTTTAATTGATTTTTACTTGTTATAGGTACCATTTGTATCTTAGAAAGGGGTTATGTAATTATTTGTGCATTGGAGAAGTCTTAATCGGGTGAGTTGATTGCCTATTATAAACTTGTATAAAGGAAATTTCTTTTCTTTTGTGGAGTAAGAAATGAGATAGAAAAGTGTGGAAGCTACAAGCTTGTATTTTTGAATTTTGTTGGATGTAGAGAAAAGGTTTTGATTGAAGAACTTCATTAGAACTATTTAAGAAATTTTTTTTCTAAATGTTAGATCATTGGATTGTATATCTCCTATACATATTTATTTTGGATAGTATGTCATGAAGGTGGATTTAACCTTCTTTACGTAGTGATCCTAGGTAGTGGGCTTATTTTTTCTCTTGAGTCCTAAAAATTTTTGTTCTTTAACAGGGACTATGTACTATATGTAATAATCAGTGATGCAAAGAGTTTAGAATTCTAGTGATTTCTTTCCCAACATGCTTCTAATCTCTTCTAACCATCCAATGATTACCTCTCCTTGTGTTCTTCTCCAATTTGGATCTCCAAGACCTCCTCTATCAAATTCTCCTCTTAGGTATAGTTGATTTTTTGAAGACACCAATACTCCTAGGTTCAATTAGTCCAACTAGTTCTTCAATTTCCTAGGCTTCTTCACTAGATCTTTCCCCTAGAATCCCACACCCTTGCTTAGGATCTTCCCATACATCCCATAGACTCTTGTCTATTTTCTTGGCCCATTAAAAGTCCTTTAGAACCCTTTCCCACACTTATGGATACTTTACCAATCCATTTGTTGTCAAATTCACTAGAAGGTCTAATTGGCTTGTTTCCTAGTAGGTCAAATTTCATTTTTTTTGGTCTAAAGCTCCCAAATCTTCCAAAAAAATCCACACAAAAGACCTTGAAAATATTCAAGGTATCCACCAACCCTATCAGAATAAAAAATCCTAGCTTTTGGATGCACACACAACCCTATTTATCACCAGGCCCTAAATTTTAGCCTATTAATTAGGCCTCTAGACGAGTCTAGACAAAATGCCACCAAATTTTATTTTTTTTGTCAACTCGATGGATGTTGTTGACTTCTATGACAATATTTAGGGTATTTAGGGTCCTAAGAGACACACTAAACCCAATCTACCCAAAAATAGCATCTTTTGTCTTCCTAGGTCAAAATGACCATAAATCACATAGTGAGCACTTTTGGCTCTTACAAACATGGAGGTGGTCAGCTTTGGATCCAACCTATTGTATTTTATTCCAATCCACAAAAAACACCTAAAAAACCCTAAAACACACCAAACACATCAAAATGGGAGGTGCTCGGCACCATACTCCCCTAGGAAAAATAGCTCAAGTCCCTTGAGTTAGGAGGTCTTCAATGGTGACACCATGCTTCAAAATGTCTGCCCCTTTCATCCAAGTGGCCTTTTCTTTAGGTATTCCCTACCACTTAATGAGGTACTCCTTGTAGTTTCCCTCCCTTGTCTTCTTAATCACCTTAGAATCTAGTATATTGTCCAATTGCAGTGGGATAAGGGTAGGAAAATCCTTGACCCAATAATCATCTCCCAAATTGGAAAGAATGGGTTAACCTCTATCTGGTGATGGACCCTTGTAGGGATATAGGTCGCATACGTTAAATATTGGAGAGATGCCCAAATCCGGAGGCAACTCCACTTCATATGCATTCTTGCCATACTTGTGCAATATCTTCAAGGGTCTGATCTTCTTCATGAGTAACTTCGTAAGCTGTCCCTTGGGTAGTATTTCCTTCCTAATATAAGAATGTACTAGATCCCCAACCTTTAATTTCAAATCTCTCCTTATCTGATCTACTTTGGACTTATATTTCTCTCCTTTCTTCTGTAGTGTCTTTTTGACTTGATCGTGTAACTCCTTTATCTTTTCTGCAAATGACTCCCCTTGAGCACTCCTCTTGTCTTGTAAACTAAGATCCCTCAACTATAAAATCCCTATAGGATTAGCTCCATAAACTATCTCAAATAGGCTTTTTCTAGTACTCCTATTAATGGAGTCATTATAAGAATATTCTGCCTACCCTATGATATGATCTCATGACTATCCATGCTTCTTCATCAAACATCTTAGAAAGCTCCCAAGTGACCTATTTACAACTTCCATTTGTCCATTTTATTGTGGATGGTAGGCTAAAGAGAAAGACAAGTTTGTACCTAGCATCTTCCAAAGGGTCCTCCAAAAGTGACCCACAAACTTACCATCTTTGTCACTTACTATATTCAGTGGCAACCAATAGATTCTTACAATGTCTCTAAAGATAGACTTGCAATATGTGAAGCATCATTGGTTTTCTTGCATGGTATGAAGTGTGTCATCTTACTAAAATGGTCCACCACAAAAAACACACTGTCATGACCCTTGGTTGTCTTTGGTAACCCCAAAACTAAGTCCATACTTAGGCACTCCCAAGGCCTTTGGGGTATGGATAGGGGTTGATACAATCCACTATTACTACTTTGTCCTTTATCTCTCTAACATATCTAACATTTCTCCACAAACTTTCTAACATTTGACTGTAACTTTTACCAATAGTAATGCCTATTCACTTGCTCAAGTGTTTTATCCACTCCAAAGTGGCCTCCCAAGCTTCCTTGGTGTTTCTCCTTCACAATGTTCTCCCTCATTGAACACTGAGGTATACACATAAGGTGTCCTTTAAACAATAGTCCCTCCTACAACATAAATTTAGTGAACTCCACTTTAAATCCATGTTGAAACTTGACACATGCCTCATAGGCATCTTTGAAATCTTTTTCCTCTTTTTAGAGGTCTTTCGAGTCATCCATCCCCACACTTTTCAATTGTATCTCCTGTATATCTAGTACTCTTCTTCTTAGAGCATGAGCAACCTTGTTGCTAACTCCTTTCTTATGCTTGATAACAAATGTGTATGCTTGTAATGATTCTACCCATTTAAGGTGCCTCTGATTTATTTTTTCTTGCCCATTCAAGAAACAAAGGGCATGGTTATCTATGTAGACCATAAATTCCCTTGGTAGGAGATAATGTCTCCACTTTTTAAGGGCTTTCAGCATAGCATACAACTCCAAATCATAGGTGGAGTACTTTTGTTTGGCCTCATTTAACTTCTCTGAGAAGAATGCCACAGGGTGTCCCTCTTGACTTAACACTACTCCTATGGCTAGTTTACTAGCATCACACTCCACCAAAAACAAATGGTTGAAGTTGGGGAACCTAAGTGTAGGTAATTTTTCTATCCTCTTTTTCAACATTTCAAATCCTTGGTCTGTTGCTATAGTCCACTTAAACTGACATTTGATTCCTTCTTTGATAGTGTTGAGGATAGGGGCACATACATGACTAAAATTCCTCACAAATTTCCTATAGTAGGAGGCCAATCCATGAAAAATCCTAACATCCCCTATGGAACTAGGTGTAGGCCATTCCAAAATTGACTTAACCTTATCAGGGTCCATCTTCATACATCCATTAGAAACCACAAAACCAAGATAAAATAATTCAATTTTAATGAACTCACACTTTTCTTGATTGATCAACAACTTCTCTTGATGTAGCCTCCTCAAAACCATCTCCAAATTCTTCATTTTCTCCTCCTTGGACCTACTAAATATCAAAATGTCATCAAGATATATACTATTACAAATTTACCAATAAAATTTGCCAGCACTTCATTCATGAACCTCATGAATGTGCTAGGTGCATTAGTTAGGCCAAAGGGCATTACTAGACACTCATACAACCATTCATTGGTTTTGAAGGCTGTCTTTCATTCATCACCAGGCCTACCTCTGATTTGGTGATAATTTGACTTCAAATCTACCTTGGAGAAATAACAAGAACCACCCAAGTTATCCATCAAATCCTCAATCCGGGGCATTGGGAATATATATATGATTATGATCTTGTTCATATCCCTACAGTCCTTACACATCCTCCATTTTCCATCCTTCTTAGGTGAAAGGATATTTGGCATAGCACAAGGACTCAAACTCTTCCTTATCAGTCCTTTTCCCAACAAATCTTGAATCTATTTTGCTATCTCTACATTTTGACTTGGTGTCATCTTATATGCTACCTTGTATGGAAAATTTTCTCTAGGTATGAGGTCTATCTGATGACTCACATCCCTCATGGGTGGTAATGCACTTGGGAAACCATTATCCACTATGTCATGATACCTTTCCAACAATGCTTGTACCTCTAGTGGCATGTTGGCTTTCTCCTCGATCTCCTCCTTTGGCTTCACTATCACTATACAATATACCACTCTCTCCTTCTTCATAGCTTTTAGAAAATCCTTTCCACTCAAGAGCATCACATTGGTTCCCATATGCTTCTCTTCATTAGGTTCTTGCAATGGATCCATTTGAAACTTCTTCCCTAGCTTGGTGATTACATAGTTTTTCTTTTCTCTATCATGAATAGCCTTCACATCATATTGCCATGGACATCCTAAAAGAATATGACATGCATCCATGGGAAATATGTCACATAGGAATTTTTCCTTATACTCAGCTATTTCAAACTCCACCATGGTTTGTTTATCTACCACTATTTTTTTTCCCTTGTTTAGCCATGATACCTTATAGGGAGTAGTGTGAGGTATTCTCCTAAGTTTTAGTTTGTCCACCATCTCTGTTGATACTATATTCTCAGTGGATCTGGAGTCCACTATCACCTTGAAAATATTCCCATGAGACCTACAAGTAGTCTTGAACAAATTATTTCTTTGAGGTGGATCTATGGTATTAGGGACTTTCAATAAAGTCCTTCTCAACATTAGATTCTCCCCATCCAATACTGGCCCTGCCTTGGAAATAGGAGAAGTGACACTTTTTGTATCATCCTCTTGCACCAACTGATTCCTTCTATCCCCCATAAATGATGAGGAAGCCTTTTCAGGACATCTACCCATTGTATGACCCACTTGATTGCAGTTATAATGTCTGCCAGTGAAAACTGAATTTGTCTTTCCTTGGGACTGAAATCTACCTCTTGGAGGCCCTCTTCCTCTATATCCCCCTCTTTGAAAGGAACCTCTATACTCATTTCTCCCCCTATTTTCCATAGACTGATTCTCTTCTGGCCTACTTGGGCTTTTCCCTCTACCAAAGTTAATCCTACCTCTGAATCCTCTGTTATTTTTATTACCCCTTCCTCTTTGATGGAAATCATTCCTCCTCCTAGCCTTATCCTTTTCTCTCAAAACCAACTGGAAACACTTATGCATACTGTCAGGAGCCATCATGATAATTTCATCTTGTATTCCCTGCCTCAATCCATTTAGGTACCTTACTACCTTCTCCATTTCTTCTTGTCTCCTTGCCTTTAGGCTCAATTTTTGAAACTCCTTGGTATAGGCACTCACTGTCATCTCCCTTTGTCTCAAGTTCTACAACTTTTGATACATCTGTATCTCATAATCAGTGGGCAAGAATTGTGCCCTCAATCTTATCTTCATCCTCTCCCAAGAAACTATCTTCTTCTTTATACTGGATACCCTATCATCCTGCATCATGTTCCACCACACCAATGTAGATCCTTTAAGTCTAGCCTTGTCATCGATGACTCTCTTCTCCTCTGCCACTTCCTTGTAATCAAATTGATTGTCTATGGCCTCTATCCAATCCAAAAACTCCTCACCATTCAATCTGCCACAATAGTATGGTATGTGTTCTATAATGTCTTTGTTGATGGACTTAAAGGCATCCAAGAATAAATTTTTATCTTTGTCCATCTCCACCTATTTTCCTTTATATTCTCCTAATTGATTTTCAGTCTTATCATCATCACTCTCATCTCCCCTTTCAATTACTTTCTTCTTAGTCCTTGGTTCTGACACACTAGCCTTCTCCAAGAGGCCCTGAACCAATTCCACAATGGCATCCCTACTTATTTCCTTAGGAGGAATTTTTTCAACATCTTGACTCTCCTCCCCTTCATACATACACAAACTTCAAGAATTTATGGCTTTGATACCACTCTAATTTAGAGGGTTTAGGGTTCCAGTGATTTATTTCCCAAAGTTCTAATATCTTCTAACCATCCAATGATTACCTTTCCTTTTGTTCTTCTCCAATTTGGATCTCCAAGACCCCCTCTATCTACTTCTCCTCCTAGGTATAGTTGATTTGTTGAAGAAACCAATACTCCTAGGTTCAAATAGTCCAACTAGTTCTTCAATTTCCTAGGCTTCTTCACTAGATCTTTCCCCTAGAATCCCAAACCCTTTCTTAGGATCTTCCCATACATCCCTATAGACTCTTTTCTATTTCCCTAGCCCATTAAAATTCATTTAGAACCCTTTCCCACACTTCTGGATACTTTACCAATCCATTTGTTGTCAAATTCACTAGGAGGCCTGATTGGCTTGTTTCCTAGTAGGTCAAATTTCACTATTTTTTGTCTAATCCTCCCAAATATTCCAAAAAAATCCATAGAAGACCTTAAAAATCTTCAAGGTATCCACCAACACTATCAAAATCCAAAATCCTAGCTTTTGGATGCACCCACAACCCTAGTTATCACCAGGCCCTATTTTTCATCCTATTAATTAGGCCTCTTGACGAGTCTGGACAAAATGCCACCAAATTTCTCTTCAAAATTTGTTTCACCATCTCCTATATTTTTATCCTTCAAGGAGACTCTTTATGGATTATGTACATGCATCTAGGTCTTTCCTCTAAGATCATGGTTGCTCGATCCAAGTCCAACTTTACCCTGTCCAGGCTCACCAGTACCTGACAATCAGCCATAGGGCTTCACTTTTGGTCTAGAAAATCCATTTCAAAAGAAAAAAGGAAAAAAAAAACACTTTTTACCGACTATAACCCTTCATCCCCTATGGTTTTAGCCATTTCCACCGATAGATTCTTAGGTTAGAGCCATATCTACCACTGTCACTCTATAAATGGAGACTATAGACCAGTGGCTTAAACTTTATTACAACTTTTCACTACAATAAATTGAAATCAAACTAATCAATTCATAAGAAATATAATACAAAACAATACAGTACCATAGGGTCTAATCACCCAATTCAATCTGTACACAACCTTACAGAAAGCATGAAATAATACATTTTGTAAGGAACTACAGTCTGACATCCATACAAAAGGTACACAAAAATGTTATGCAATGTAAAAAGCCGTTAACCTTCTAAAAATCAAAGATCCATGCTCATATACCCAAGCATGGGTAGTTACAACTGCTCCAACCTCCATTAGCAATTTCTTGCAAAATTTTCTCGAGCAACTTTTTCATTTTGTGCTACTTGACTTTTTCTATCAACTCGATGGATGTTGTTGACTTCTATGACCCTAGTTAGGATATTTAGGGTCCTAAGAGACACACTAAACCCAATCTACCCAAAAATAGCATCTTTTGTCTTCCTAGGTCAAAATGACCATAAATCACCTACTGAGCACTTTTGGCTCTTACAAACATGGAGGTGGTCAGCTTTGGATCCAACCTATTGGATCTTATTCCAATCCACACACAACACCTAACACAACCCTAAAACACACCAAACACATAAAAATGGGAGATGCTCTGCACCAATCAGCTCCTAATAGGGATACTATACTTTAAGTACATTATTTATGGGTGCTAATTCCCACTGGGGTTTCCTCGACAACATATGGTTGTGTTATGGTGTTTTTATTAATGTGTTCAAAACTACATTTATCTTTTTATTGTTAAATGTTAAAGTTTAAGTATTTGGCATACAACTTATTCACCCCCCTCTCAGTTGTTTTGGTGGACTATTATTGCTAACACAAGGATGTTAAGAAACTTGTTCTAAAGAAGAAAACACATGAAAAGAGAGGTAAATAGAGGCAAGTGAAGCTCCCAAAACCCAAATTTTTTATCCAAGCCTATTAACTATCCTTATTATGACCTTTTAAAATTACTAAACCTAAGCCTAATTAGGTTATTTGAATTTAAAGTAATGTAAATTTTTAGGGGTGTTTTTATTTTTATTTTTAATTTTATTTCATTTTATTTTATTTTTTAATTTTTTAATTTTTTTTTGTGTGTGTGGGGGGGGGGGGGGGGGGGGGNTTGGGTGGCCACCTTTCTACACACCATCTTCGTGCACTTACCCATATCATAAATTTCCTCTTTTAGAAATTATTTCACTACCTTCACAGTGTCTTTTGAGTCTTCTTTCACATATTTTTCCTCAAATATATTTTGATTTGAAATTATGTCCATTTCATTACCTTTTTTATTACTCACTTTTTGTACATCTTTAATATCCTCTCCTATAACATATTATTTGCCTACAAGGGTCCTTGGAATATCATGTATTTGTCCCACATCATCAATCGTAAACTAAATTGAAAAGGTCACTAGTACACCATAAATATACACATAAGGTTTGTCATTAGTAACTTCAAAAGAAGTATGCAAGTTGTCTAAAGGTTTTTGAACTAAAGTATTATGTATGACTTCAACACCATCCTTCACAAAATTGAATCCATTGGATAATAAGATTTATGTAAGAAATTTCTTAGTATCCACCGTAATATCTTCAATATTTCCAACCATGATGTTGTTTGTCTTGGCTTTGCCGCTAAATTCCTTCTTTGCCAATTCAATAATTCTATCAGCTTCCTTAGTAGGAATCACTAGGAAAATATTCACCAATACTCTCATTCTTATTATTTTATCTTTCTCAAGTGTTGTTAATCTTTTGGCTTCCAAAATGTCATACAAATCTTCAAGAATTTCACGTTTAATTTTAATCAATGCTTTATTAAATTAATTCAAGTTAGCAACAACAACATCCTCAAGTTTCCTCTTCTCTTTTTTATCATATCTATTATAGTACCTTTTTAATTGAACCAAAATTAAATGTGTTTTTATCCTCTTTATTACATCATCAACAGTAAATTGTGGCTTACCAATATCAACTCTAGGATTTTTTCTTGTAGGTTCTTCTTTTTTGTGCCCTAGTCACTTTAAATGTTGTAGAACCATCTTCTCTCAACTCCTTAATTATGTCATCCAAATTAGTTTCTTCATCCCTATCATCTTCCTTAGCTCTTTTGTGCACTCTTTTTCACTCTTCCTTGACTCTGTTACCAAAATATTTTTATTTTACCGACCTAGATGATGCATCCTTCAGGGTAGAGCACTTAGGTTTCTTCTTTATGAAAATAATAGACTTCTTCTCTCTAGATGTGAATGAGGTTATAATTGAAATCCATGTTTTTCTAATTCTAGATGATGATGAAAAGGATATGTAGGTAGGAGGTGAATCAACATAAACATGATTCTCTACTTCTACCTTCTTTCTTTCTTCCTATTCAAACTTTTCCTAGATTATTCCATCTTTTATTTTGTGAAACCCATTCTTTCACCCATTTTCTCAACCTCTTTTCTGAATTTCCAATCCCTTGTAGATATTTTCACCTCTATATGTCTTCTGTATATACTTCAATAAGTGAAGAATGCACTTCATAACTCATATTCATTACCCATGAGGTCATAGGTTTTGCTGCTTCTATCAAATGGTCATCGGTTTTAACCATGAAGAATATATTGTCCTCATATTTCTCAATAATTTTTGGTAGAATTTTGTATGTCAAATGCATTGATTCTTGAAAACTCTTAAAGTAACCCCTATAGACTATTCCTACTAGTCTGACTATCAAGCATATTGTAAAAATCTCTAATATGAATAGAAACAGTTTTGTCCCTCTTCCAATAAATATTAGCAATGCCTAGAAAGAGATTAAGAGATATAAGAAAAAAACATATTAACAAGGATCCATACTTAAATGTTTTTTTCTTATCCTTCTTGATCTTCGCCAAATTTTCTAGTAACTGACAATGATTCATAGATATCATACTTGACATCTTATTTTTTTTGGCATAACTGATACAAAGATAAATTTAAGTATGTCATGGAATTGAATTGATGATAGATTTATTGGTTATGATATTGTCATTGATGTAAACTTAATATTTGTTGGTTGATAGTGTTCTTGTTATACTATTGTATGTTCAAGAGGTTGAATATAGATTTGTAGTAAGAGTTGGTATGTGTGACTATAAAGGAAGACTAAGTGATGTCTCTAGATGTTATTTCAATGACCTCACAGGTTGATCTTATGAATGGTGTGATTTATAATTGATTGAAGGCTAACAGGTCAATAAGAAGGATAGGATGAGGCCAGGAATGAATGATTTGATAATTGTGTCCAATAGGTTTTGACTCATATGTTTTGGTAATGACACATTTATCTTTACTATTTTATTGGGTTGCAATTGCAACCACATCATGATTTGATGACCAGAAGACAAATTTTCTAGTGATAGAAGGTCTCTTGGTAAAAAGTTAAAGACGTTCTTAGAATAATTAGTGATATCTTTCACCGGTGATGATGCACCACATTGCAGTATGTGATTATGTTTTCCAGGGATTGTGATGATCTTAATAATTGACGAGGATTGATGAGTTGACATTTTCTATGATCATATTTTGTGAGGCCTCACCCCGAACCCCATCCTAGATTTCCAGTTTTTCTGCTTATGATAGATTTAGCATATGATACTTTACTTTTTGATGAACTATGGACCTCATGGATTTTATGCTTTATGTCATGGATTGATCATTTTGGGTTTTGGACACATGATACTTTATGATGCACCTTATGGAATATATTATGTTTCTATTATGGAAATTTATTTTCGAGACAATTGATTTGGAAATAAATTATGATTATGTTATGGGTTCTTGATGATAGGATAATTTTTTTGAAAAGGATATTATATTTAGGTATCATGCAATGTGAATCTTACCTTATGTTGTATGTGTAAAATGAAATTATTATATTTTTGTGATCTTAAGAAATAAACTTAGTATGTTGATGTTTTCCTTAAGTTTCAAATATTTCTTATTCCCTTATAATATATATATTTATCTCCTTGGACTACTGGTATTTGAATTGAGTGTGCAGGTATGAGACCATGGTATTTTATCTAGGGGAACCAAACAAAGGAATATGTGAACTTAGTTTGAACCAAGGTTGCGCCTAATGAGAGGAAAGACCTCGTTGTATTGTGTTTTAATTTGTAAATGTATATGGTTGATTGTGGAAATGTAGTCCTTAAATATATTTTATTATTTCCTTATGATTTTTCCCAAGTGGATATGACATGGCCCAGTGATGTGTAAATGTTGTGTGTGTCATTCGACACTTGTGATTTGTACTCAAGGCCATGACATGTCAACTAGGGAGTGGTTTTCCACCTACCTAGGTAAGTACATTAGTGAATCCCCATATGCATACCTTGGTTTGGGGGATGGGGGTGTGGTCATTTCATTAGAATTTCGAAAGTACTCTTAAAGTGGTCTTTTGGAGGGGTTAGAAAGTGCCTAGGGGAGTGTTGGGGTCATTTTTAGGTAGCCCACTTGTTATAGCAATAGACAAGGGCCATTTTAAAACTAGGATAGCCTCTGGTTGGCCATGTGACCCTTCCAAAAAGTTGGTTTCCCAAGTTGGACGAAAATCAACTCTTGTGAGGCTTGACCTTGGATAGACCACCCTTCCATCCTTGTGCTAAGATGTTATTCACCTTTTTGGAGTTCCCCTTTTTGGATCTATTTTTAGAAATGTGTAAGAGTTTAGGGAAGAGGGACCAATTAGAGGACTTTCCTTCTCCCCATGATTTTTCTAGTGGCTTTTTAGTGGGGAATCTCCATGTTGGAGAGTTTGAACACCCACTCTCTAACTTAGAGACATAGCTAGAGTTGGTGACATTGGAAGGAGGACTTAGGCTAAAAAGGAGCTCTTCTACAACTATCTTTCCTTAAGATTAGATCTAGGTTGGTGGACTCATTGCAACTCATTTCTTATAGTTTGATTATGTGCTTGCAAAAGGATGAATGTAGTGTGTGTCTTGTGAAAATATTATGGTTAAGATCTTGCAGTAAATGTTATGTTTTTGTTGTTGATGTAAGTAATTGTTTTTCTTTCCTCTTGTATATGTTGTTAATGGGAGTCTCAAGGCTCACTAACCATTGGGAGGGAAGAGTAGCCTTGGGGTGAAGGATTTTTGATAGCCCTTGGTGTAGATTCTCTCCTTAAGGAGGAGAGGGAAAAATCATGGAGTATGGGCTCCATGAAGCCTCCCTTGTTGTTTCTTCTTTGGGGGGTCATAAGGGCATAATGATAAATTTGGTTTGATTTTGAGAAGGAAGGTGTTTGAAAGACATGTAAGGGCTTGGATTATGGATTTTGGCTATGGCCTTCTCCCTTTGGTATTTAGTCCACTTCACCCCATATAGGGTTATTGAGAGACCCATTGTGCAAAGCCTGGGTAGGAGTTTTGTGTGAGTATTTTTTTTTTCTCCTTGTTTGCATGTTTTTATCCCTTCTTTGTTTAGTTCCCCAAGCTCAGGGGTGGCCTCATAAGAGGCCTAGGTTGGGTGGTGAGCATTCCATGGTCTTCTAGTTTTGTTTCTTCTTAATGCAGATTCCTCTTGAAGACATTTTGTTTTTAGTCAACTTGAAGGAAAGAAGAAGGAGAAATTCATCATCATGTCATGACTATTGTAGTAATTATTGAGAGCTAGAAATTCTTTGCATCCTCTTAGTATAGAGCTTTGCTAGTAAAAAAAAAAAAATCTTGGAAATTCATTGCACCCTCTTATGTCTATTCTATAAGAGTGTATGTGAAGATTTAGTTTGGTACTACTTTCCTTTTTCAAGAAAGATGAACAAATAGCTATTGGGAATGTTTATTTTTTTATTGACATGTTTCAGAATAGATTTAAGGGTACATGGTAGAAATTCAGAATGTTGGTATATTTCCTTTAATTGTAAATATATAAACCCTCTTATACATGTTCTACTTTGAATGTGACATTCAATAATTATTTCATTTTTAGCTACAAGTTTACTTTCCTTCCATGGACTAGTTCTTCATTTTTCTTAAGAAACAAACAATTCTGGAAACTAGTTTTAAAAATAGACACAAAACAAAGTAGAAATTTAAATACCCTTACTCTTAAGGATGATTTATTTCCTTATTTTATTAGATGTATATTTGAATATGATAAGTGAACCAATATACTAAACAACTTGTACAAGGGGATCAATATATGTAATGCTAGGATTAGAGACTAACGAAAAAAAAACCATCTACAAGGTCATCTCCTTATTAAAATCAAATAAGTGCTAATATTATGTTGTAGTTTTAATAAATACAACAAATAACTGAAATAAATAACTCATTTATCTTTCTATGGGTACATAATTATATACATACTTAGATATATACACATGTATTACAGATGTGTGTGTGTGTGTGTGTGTGTGTGTAAGCACATCTAGTAAATGTTTATATGACGATTTTTTTTTAAATTTTATTATGTCTCATATTAGTAAAACAACAACTCTTTATATATGAATATATATATATATATATATA
>MU225692.1:3442957-3461937 GCA_018584345.1 Thuja plicata
TGGCAGAGGGGAAGGGTCCTGCCCCCCCCTGTGTTGTGCGTCGGCACCACCGGCCATAGCTGTGGCCCTTGTGGCCATGGACTTTGGTGCGGCTGGTGGTCGCACGGTCCAGCCTGCCACTCACAAAAAATACAGGGGGCATGATATTTTAATCCGCCTCCCACAAAACCACTTAATAACCGCGACTACTAACAAAGAGAAAGAAAATTTTTGGGCCGCCATTAAACCTCTGTAAAACCTGCAAACAACATTAAAGAAAAAACACCTGGCCGCCATGAGTTAAACGATCTCTGTAACCTCGTATGGGTAGGGTTTACAATTGCAACACAAAAATAAATTTTTTATATAAATGTAGATGCAAATATGTATATACATTTATATACAAAATGTATATTGTGTTCATCATATGTTCAGCTCCATGCCTGCAACATACAAGAAACTAAGAACAAGAAAAAAAGAAAAAAAAAACAAACTCTAGGGTTTTAGAAGGAAGTGGGTAGAAGAGAAAGAAGAAAAAGAAGAGAAGATATCTTTCTTTAGTCTTCACTCTTTTTGACCTAACCCTAATTTCAAATTAGGGTTAGTAGTTTCAAAACAAAGTGTTGACTTTTCTTAAAGGGAATTTCTTTCTGTTAATACTCTTATTTAATTATCCAACTTAGCATTATATCAACATTTGAAGATTTAATATAATTATATATTAGTGCTAATGAGAAATTCATATGAGGGAATTTTTGAGGAAGAGATTGAAATATGGAAATGATAAAATTTAAATATAACCATTTCTCTTTAGGATATAGCAAATCTTTAACATTTTTTTTTGTTATTATTAACACATCTCCTAATAAAGCAAGCTATATAATTTGTTGTGAATTAAATAATTATATAGTTGCTAGGTGTAGATTTAATTTTAAAGGACTTTTGAAATAATAAATCTTTAGTATTACAATCGTCGTTAGGTTAGCCTCTTATGCAGACTCTGAGTAGAAGAAGGTAATCCAGCCTTTATGAGTAAATTTTATTAAGATTATGCACATCTTGTTAAATGTTATTTTTATGGGGCCATTATATGTGGCCAGTATAATTTCCTTTTTAAAAATAATATTTACGATTCAACTTCATAATGTTATACCCTTAGTGAGGTTTTTAATCGAGTTTACGTGAATAATTGACATGTTAATATTTAATTAATCCTTGGAATAAATCATAGGCATAATTCTCCTCACATCATCAAACTCTATTAATTATCAGATCGAACTTGTCATGGCAACCTTGATTACATTTGTCTTAATGTTAGACGCTATGGTTGGCCTTAGAGGTACCCTTAGTAGATTAATGAACATTGACCAATTACAATCCTTGAACAACTATTCCTATGTAGTTTGGACATTCGGTTGAGGGAGGTTGACATGCAGTCTTAATTCCCCTTAAACCCACTTGTGTTCTAGTATAAATAACCTAACACCCTTGGCCTTTGAATAAGTAAGTTTGATTATTGCGTAAGGATTCATTTTATGACCTTAATTAAACCTTTTTAAAAAAAAAAAATTGTTGCATTTTTGGGCGTAAAATTTAGGGCATGACACTTGGTATCAGAGCCACGTTTCAATACTGGAACCTTAAACCCACTATGTTTCACAAAAATTTAAACATCTGATTTAATATTCTCAAAAGTAGATCAAACCTAGCAATAACAATCGCAACAACTTTAAACACCTTCATTTCATATTAAGACACTACTTACAACTTATACCACTTTCATTTGTGTGTACGATGCCTCTAGTAATGTGGAAAGTTCATGCCCATGGACGAGGCCGTAAACATGCCCCTCCAGCATGAGTTCAGTTGGAGCAGAATTTAGGGGGTATTGGTGAGGAGCAGAGGCCTCCTCCTGAACAACCCCCCAATCCCAACTAGGATGTATTGAATGCCCTTTAGAATCTGGTTGGGATCATTTTGGACAAGATACCATAGGATAATCAGCACACAAGACCTGGGGGTGTAGCGCATGAGCGTAGTAGGAGTCCCCCACCTAGGATTGTAGAAGACCAGGCTGACCATGAGGGTGAGTCAGTACACATGCCACCTCCAGAGGCAGTTGTTCTAGCTTATGAGAGGGTACCCCGTGACACAGGGGACCACATAATGAAACTTATACACCTTAGCCCACCACCTTTTTAAGTAGCCACGGGTTGGAGTGAGGCTGAGGCCTTCCTTTTGAGCCTCGAGAGATGTTTTGGATTGCACCCTTATGGGTGAAATATGAGGGCATGCTTTTCTATCCACTTGTTGAGAGGATCAATAGCTATTTGGTGGAGGATAGAGGAGTTAAAGGGTAATTTGCCTATAGACACCCTCTCTTGGAGTACCTTTTTAGAGAGATTCAGAGACCATTACCTATCTGAGCACTATAGGCAGTGATGGATAGATGAGTTTCATGATCTTCAGCAGAGAGGACTCAGTGTCACACAATATGAGTGTAATTTCCTAGAACTTCTACATTAAGTAGATTATATGAGAGATGAGAAGATTAAGGTCAATCATTTTGTTAGAGGATTGAATGCATCTATATCTGGTTCAGTGCACATGGCGGCATTAGGGAACCTTTGAGAGGCCATGGAAAAGGCCTTGATTACTGAGGAGATTTAGGGTAGGGGAATGGATGCACAAGACCAGTCTCAGAACCAAAACACCACACCACAGAATTCAGGGTATCAAAAAACACATTGGAAAGGAAATAAAAACAATCATAACAATAACAGGCATTCATCGGGGTCCTACAAACCCCCTCCTTCTTAGTAGTAGTTGCATTAGGGATAGAGATAGAAGGCTCCTCAAGGGAAACAGGGCTCCAAGCCCAAATAGTGGCAGTCAAAGGCCCCTAGTAGGGACCAGAGGTCACATGCATCATCGGTACCCCCAGCTAGGACTTGGCAATCCTCCAGGGGTGATTATAGTGGTTCTAGTAGGACAGGGGGTTCAAAGTTCTCTAGACCCCAGGGTACACAATATCAGACTCAAGGGCCATGCTACTCTTGTGGTGCCATGGGGCACTTGGCTAGGGATTTCCCTCAAGGGGGTGGTTAGCACACCACAGCATCAAATCCCACTGTTGGTGATATGGGTATATCCCATAGAGTTTTTGCAACAGTTGACAACCGCTAGGTAGAACAACAGGCTACTTTGATTGAGGCTACAGGTATGATTTGAGGTAATAGAGTTACTATTATATTTGATTTAGGTGCTACAGATTCTTTTGTTTCTCCATTGGTCATGGAGCATTGCGAGCTAGTGGCAGATAGACAAGAAGTTAGTTGGGAGGTAGAGTTAGCCTCCAGTTCTAGAGTACCTGTCACTTCCTTAGTTAAGGATTGCTAGATATAGATTGGTACCATGACTACCATAACAGATCTATGTATTATGCCTCTTGGATCCTATGGGATAGTACTTGGAATGGATTGGATTTATGCACATAGGGCCAAGCTGGATTGTCAGAAAAAGAAGGTACAATGTTTACATGATGATGGTAATGCTATAGTAATTCTAGGGGTTTAGAGGGCAGTATCCATTTGTATGATTTCCGCTATGTATCTTAAGTGGTGCATGATAAAAGGGTTCCAGTTATTTTCCATCATGATCAGTGATAGGGAAGAGGAATCAGAAAAGGAAACCTCTCTTGATGATCATCCCATGTTATAGGAGTTCACAGATGTGTTTCCTTCAGAATTACCTAGTGTGCCTCCCCATAGAGAAGTTGATTTCCATATAGACCTTGTGCTGGGTACTGCACCAGTTTCTAGAGCACCATATGGGATGTCTCCTAATGTTCTTAATGAGCTCAAGATACAAATAGATCAGCTCATTGAGAAGGGACACATATGACCTAGTGTCTCTCCTTGGGGTGCACCAGTTATCTTTGTAAAAAAGAAGGATGGATCTCTCAGATAATGTATGGACTACAAGCAGTTAAAAAATTTAACCATTAAGAATCGATACCCACTGCCTAGGATTGATTACTTGTTCGATCAGTTATAGGGTGCTCGTGTGTTCTCCAAGATAGATCTTAAATCAAGGTACCATCAGTTGAGAATCATGGAAAGTGATATCCACAAGACAGCTTTCCGGACTAGATATGGACATTATGAGTTTATGGTTGTACCTTTTGGTCTTATGAATGCCCCTGCTATATTTATGAGCCTCATGAATGGGGTATTCTGCACTTTCCTTGATAGATTTGTGGTTGTGTTCCTTGATGAAATATTGATATATTCTTCTTTGATTTTGCTGTGACTAATTTCTTTGATTTGTTCTACAATGTATAGCCCTATGACCAAACTTATTGCAGGAGAAACAATAACCATTGAAAGATCTTACCTCTTTGCAATCTCTTTCCAAATGACCATATTTGTTACATGCATAACAAGTTCTATTAACTTGCTTAATTTCCCCTTTAGGTGGATCTATTTTAATCTCTTCAACATTTTCAACTTTATTTTCTTCTGAAGATGCTTCATGTGCTTTCTTTCTTTCTTGCAATGAATTGATTTCAATTTGTGCTACACTGTATCCAAAACCAGTTGTGTCACCTTTTTTCTTTTGTGCATTAAGTTGATATTGAAGTGAATCAAAAATTGTGTGGAGTTTATCAATCTTATCCTTTGCTTTTGTTAATTCAGATTCCATCTTCTTCTTTATGTTCTCTAATTCCAAGACTTTCATGTTTGCTTTCAAGAGTTCATCATCTAATTGTTTTCTTTCTTTGATCTTTTCTTCAATAGCAATTTGACTGTCAGTTAGTTGTTCATCCAGATTCTCAATCTTATCTTTCAAAGACATGTTCTCTTAATTGATCTTTTTGACCATTTTCCCTAAATCACTTGTAGAACAATCTTTCAATTCTTTTCTTAATTTATTGACAAGCATTTGTGAGCCATCAAATTTTAGTCTAAGTTCTTCATTTTCCTTTTCAGATTTGTCAAGATCTTCAAGAGCTATTTCAAAATTATTTTTCAAATGTTTTTCTTCTGCTTAGTCCATGATCTCCTCAAGTGGTTAAACTTTCTTTCAGTGGACCAAAGCTTTGATCCCAATTTTTAGAAACACTGAGAGGGGGGGTGAATCAGTGTTTGTCTATTTATTACTTTTTAACAACTTAAACATAAATCAAACATACATTCAATGAAGCTTAACATAAGAACTCATAACACATGATATGATTATGCGGAAACCTTGATTAGAGGAAAACCCCGGTGGGAATTAGTACCCACAAATATTGTACTAGTCTAATGAATCTGTGAAAGTTCCTTTGCCCTGTTAGAAGCAGTCTTTATAATGCAAGTACAATGACCTGGTGAAAGTTCTAACCCTGTTAGGAGTCTTTTACAAAACCCTGTTAAAGGTATATGGCTCACTGCCTAGGCTCACTACCCAATAAGATGAAGGCTACAACCTTTTGATAGTTGATATACACTATATCAAAAGTGAATTGTTGTGATGACACTATTGACTGATCAGTTTCGTGTATGTGTGAATTCTCTTACTCTTTTAAAGAGATTTATCTCATACTGACTTCATCATACTTCTTTTATATATCTTTCTCTTACATATTAATTGACACTTGTAACATAACTTTACATTACATACTTATATGTTCATACCCGAATAGACGCGACCCAAAATAAGACTTATGGTCGACCCTAAAACATAATACACAATGCTTCCAAGAAAGTTGGCTTAAGCATGATTATAGAAATACTAATTACATCATTACAAACATATAATCAAAGGTGCTTGGTTGTTACATAACCAAATAATTCACGTTGATCAAAACACTAGTTGGCTTCCATGCTCTGTCTTCTGGACTGCTGGTGTACTGATTTGTCTATAAATTCTCTGTACTATCATGTCATACCATGCATGTCTAGACTTAGTATTTAGACATCATATAGAACATATATCTAAACACACATACTCTGATTCAATGTCTCACACATGTGTTGATGTGCTGATCGTTGTATATCTATGTCTACCCTGTTTCCATACTTAGTCATTTTATCTTCTAAGTTATCTTTGACAGAAACTTAATATGACTTTTTTTCCATGATGACAACACAAAAATAGTCATATTTCCTCTAGGAGTCAAATTTCCAATAATCTCCCCCTTTTTCATTTATGGAAACAAAGGAATATGACCAAGTTACTCAAAATGACTTAACACCAAAAAACTATATATCACAATATCTTTTACATATATACATATACTTCTCTCCATATATACACATTCTATATTACTCCCCCTTTGACATTAATGACAAAGGTGTACAAAAACTTGTAAGTTCCAAGATACTTACTCCATGTAGACTTCAGGGTACACAATCTAAAGAGATTGGATCTCTTTCTGCCAAAATACTTTCATTGCATCAATTGTCTATAGATGCGCACATAATGCATGTCAGCTTCTCCATTTTTATTAGATCCATGCAAGGACCTTGATCATATGTCACAATGGTAGCATTAATATTTTTGATGTTCTCATTTAGGACTGCTAGAGAGGGTGCAAGTGCATTTCTCAACTGAGTTTGTCTGACTCTTACCTTTCTGATCTCCAACTTAGCCTTTTCAATTTTGTCTAACTAACCTTGATAAACATTGTTACATATGTTCATATCTTGAGTAGATGTTTGAACTGATTTTCTGATAGTGTCCACCATGATCTCTGCCTCTTCTATCTTCTTGATATTCTTAGAGGTGAACTTTACTCTGTCCATGTAGTTTTCTATGACTTTCTTTCCCTTAACTATCAATTCTTTCAATATGGATTGCCCAATCTTTAAATATTTTAAGTCTAAGGTAAAATTGTTTACCAATTCATTCAGTCTCTCCTTTTTATATTCATCTTCTGCAATTCTAGTAGCTGAGTCTACCAGGCTTGTAAAATTTGATTTGAAGTTTGTTAGAATGTTGTCCACATCTTCAACTGATTGAACTTTGGCTACTTTCTTGTCTGCAGGTACTAAGTCATTCAACATGTTTACTAATTCCAAAAAGTGAGGGTTCCTCATCACTTGTTTCCTTTTCCTTTTTCCATAGCAAGAATGCTGATCTTCATTAAGTCCTCTTCTCCCCATACATCTAGACTTTCTGAATCAGGAGTTAACCTTGACAATAATGAAGTAGATGGTTGAGTGGATGGTGAGAATATAGTATTCTGACTGGTATCCATGCATTCACTTTTTACTGGTATCTCTTTGATTTGTGTCACATTATCTTGAGTATCTTTCTCTTCATTCAAGTCCATTGGATTATTGGAGGGAACTTCATCTTGTTGTATAGATGTATCATTAGTGCTCATCTCTTCAGTGCTTACAAATTCTTTATCAACTTTGTCCATGTCTTTGTCAGATGCTGTCATGGATATCTTGATATTATCAGCCACTATAGTATCTTTTGAGTCTTTTGCTGTATCAAAAGCTATTGTCACTGAGGGTGCTAAAACTTGTGGACCTATTATAGGTGATATCTAAATCACTAGTTTTGTAACTTGTTTGGGAGCAGTTGGAGTTACCTTTGTAGTAGGTGTCATTGATGGATACATGTGTCTATCCATAAATACTTGTGAAAATGCCTTTTCAGTTTCTTTACCTATCTGTTCATACTCTTTGTTCATAATCTGTAGAGTCCTTGTCTTGGTTCTGAGATGAGGCTTCACCAGATCTAATAGAATTACCTTCTCATCATATGAGCATACAGGGAGAAGATTATCCAATGATTCTTCTCTTATCCTCATGTCTTCCTCAATTGCAGGTCTCTTCATGATCTCTAGTATGTTCCATAACTTATCCGGTATCACTGTTTTGAGTTCAAGAACTAACTTCTTAAACTTAATCATATGAGATATGATCATAGAGTGTATCTCAGTTTTATCAATCTCTTGATACTTGTCATACACTTTCACAATTGTATCTAGTCTTCCTTCATTCACAATTTTGTTCCTTAAGACATTTAGACTAGGTCTAAATCCTACCTCAAGAGGATCTTGAGTATTCCTTGCTTTTCTCCGTGTGTTCCTTGAGGATGGGTGAGTTTTGGGTGCTTCCTTCCTTCCTCTAGACTGCTTTCTTGGTATAGAAGGTGGAGATGAGTCTAGGTCAATGGTGGTAGAGGGTGCAGAGGCACTCTCTACTTTCTTCTTCTTCTGGATCTCTTTAGCCTTCTTAAGTTATTTGGCTATCTTGGCATCTCTAGATTTGTCAAGATCTTCTTGAGTGACTCCATGAACTTTTAGAATGCTAGATGTAATCTTAGATGCTTTTCTTTTGTTATCAGCACTATATAATATAGAATCAACTGCATTAGTATTTTCTCTGTAAGTGCCCCACCTTGGCTCATTAGGATCTTTGGGCATAGACAATAGAACTTGTGCATATCCTTCTAACACATGTTCCTCCACTTTATAACCAAGAGGATGAATCCATTTTGTTCTAGGTTCAACTGCCCCCATGCAAGTGCAATCTGTTTCTACCATGAAACATATGGTATCCTTATATTTTTCAACTATCTTCTCAGATAATCTAAACCTTTTTTCCATCTTGATCCTAAATGTCTTGATATCCATATCCATGGCATCCCTCACACTTCTCTCTAAAGTGGCTTTAAGTGAAATCTGAGACATTGTGGGTTTTATCCTGTCTAGGTAAAGGTTTGCAACTTTTCCAAAAATATGGAAGTACAAGTAGATGATCAAAGATCCAAACCTGCATGTCTTTCTCCTATCATTCTTGATGATTTGAATGTTGTCAATCAATTGAGCATGCAATATCTCACATAGATTGTATTGAGTGTTCTCCTTCACCATTCTAATAGCTGCTAGGATTGTTGCTACAGAGACACTATTTAATCTGCTTGCTTGCTAAAACTTATAACCAAGGATCATTGTTAGAATCTTTATGTCATCTTCCTTGATATGGTCAACTATCATGCCACACTTGTCACTTCTATATAAGCAAACTTGTTCAACTTTCTTCTTGACATCCTTGCTAGTAGGAAGAACTGGTCCAGTTTTAGGAAGTCTAGTTAATTCGTGGATTAGGTCTGTAGTGATGTGAATAGGAACCTCACCAATATAGTAAAGGTCATCATGTATTTTTCTTAGTAAAATCTTCACCCATTCTGGCTCATCAAACTCATGCACATTAGAGTATTCAAAGATAGGGTTATCAATCAAGTGCGTGAACTCATCCTTGAATGTGTAGTTAGGTTTCATCATAGATCCCATATGAGTGGCTATGCTGATATCTCCTACTGTTTCCTTCTTACAATAAATGTACACGCGGATGTCTTCTATGTGAAAAACACTAAGCGGGTTTTTGGAGAAAGCTCCTTCCACATCATCCAGTATGTATTTGAATGGATGCTTCTTAAATACAAATCTCTTCCTCTCTTTAATATCAAATAAAACTGGAGTCACCATAGTTACTTGATGATTTCTTAAATAGGGTTTCACAAAAATCCAAAATGGCGTGATTGCTAGGGTTCTGTTTCAACTTCTCAACCGTGCTTCTTAACCACCAAATTTGTTATGCTTTGATGCTCAGTGCTCCTATGCTCTCCAAATTCTGTGATCTCCAATGTAAATGTGAAGATGATCGAAGACTTGCATTCTTTTATAAAAGTTACTGCATTTAATGTTTGCAACCGTACACAGTTTTCATAGTGAATCTCAAACTTCATTCAGATTGCATTATAGGTAATGCATGTATGCGTACTTCATACAAATATGATCATAAACATAATTTCATAGGCGCATACTCAGAGGTGAGTATACCAGCCGTGTAGGGGTCCTGAGCTAGAATAGCTCCCCCTAAGACCAAGAAGGTCTATTCAAATAGAATAGAGGATGCATCCATTGTGGATGCAACAAATACTATGTCAACATCATTTTCCTTCTTTACTTCAACCCAAATTTTTCTTGAATCTTCCTTTGCTTGAGCAAACTTGACTGCTCCTTTTTCTTCAAATAGTGATTTCTTAGGATCCTCTTGCTTTTGAGTTTTAGATCTACAAAACCTTGAGGTGTGTTTGGCCTTTCCACATGTGTGACAAATGATAGGAGGTATGCTGTTCTTATTCATCATGTTGCACTGATTTGCTATGTGTCCATTGTAGTTACATATCTGACATGTAGTGTTCTGCAAATTTCTTTGAGGTTGATTTCTCTGATTGTTTTGATTCATTCTTCTTTGATTTGTTCTGCAATGTATAGCCCTGTGACCAAACTTATTACAGGAGAAACAATAACCATTGAAAGGTCTTACCTCTTTGCAATCTCTTTCCAAATGACCATATTTGTTACATGCATAACAAGTTCTGTTAACTTACTTGATTTCCCCTTTAGGTGGATCTATTTTAATCTCTTCAACATTTTCAACTTTCTTTGCTTCTAAAGATGCTTCAAGTTCTTTCTTTCTTTCTTGCAATGAATTGATTTCAATTTGTGCTACACTATATCCAAGACCAGTTGTGTCACCTTTTTTTCTTTTGTGCATTAAGCTGAGATTGAAGTGAATCAGAACTTGTGTGGAGTTTATCAATATTATCCTTTTCTTTTGTTAATTTAGATTCCATCTTATTCTTTATGTTCTCTAATTCCAAGACTTTCATGTTTTCTTTCAAGAGTTCATCATTTAATTTTTTTCTTTCTTTGATCTTTTCTTCAATAGCAATTTGACTGTTTGTTAGCTATTCATCCAGATTCTCAATCTTATCTTTCAAAGACATGTTCTCTTCATTGAGATTTTTGACCATTTTCCCTAAATCACTTGTAGAAAAATCTTTCAAATCTTTTTCAATTTCTTGATAAGCATGTGTGAGACATCAACTTTTAGTCTAAGTTCTTCATTTTCTTTTTCAGATTTGTCAAGATCTTCAAGAGTTGCTTCAAGATTCTTTTTCAAATGTTTTGCTTTAGCTGAGTCCATGATCTCCTCAAGTGGTTAAACTTTCTTTCAGAGGACCAAAGCTCTGATACCAATTGTTAGAAACACTGAGAGGCGGGGGGGGTGAATCAGTGTTTATCTATTTATTAATTTTCAGCAACTTAAACATAAATCAAACATACATTCAGTGAAGCTTAACATAAGAAATCATAACACATGATATGATTACAAGGAAAACTTGATCAGAGGAAAACCCCGGTGGGAATTAGTACCCATAAATATTGTACTAGTCTAATGAACCTGTTAAAGTTCCTTTTCCCTTTTAGAAGCAGTCTTTATAATGCAAGAAAAATGACCTGGTTAAAGGTCTGACCCTATTAGGAGTCTTTTACAAAACCCTGTTAAAGGTATATGGCTCACTGCCTAGGCTCACTGAAAAATAAGATGAAGGTTACAACCTTTTGATAGTTGATATACACTATATCAAAAGTGAACTGCTGTGATGACACTGTTGTCTGATTAGTTCCATATATGTGTGAATGTTCTTACTCTTTTAAAGAGATTTATCTCATACTGACTTCATCATACTACTTTTCTATATCTTTCTCTTACATATTAATCAACACTTGTAACATAACTTTACATTACATACTTATATGTTCATACCTGAATAGACGCGACCCAAAATAAGACTTATGGTCGGCCCTAAAACATAATACACAACACTTCCAAGCAAGTTGTCTTAAGTGTGTTTACAACAATACTAATTACATCATTAAAAACATATAATCAAAGGCACTTAGTTGTATATCTCTATCTACCCTATTTCCATACTTAGTCATTTTATCTTCTAAGTTATGTTTGATAGAAACTTAATATGACTTTGTTGCCATGATGACAACACAAAAATAGTCATATATTCTCTAGGAGTCAACTTTCCAACAAAGACCTCATTGTATCATGATTTAATTTGTAAATGTATATGGTTGATTGTGAAAATGTAGTCCTTAAATGTATTTTCTTATTTCCTTGTGATTTTTCCCAAGTGGATATGACATGGCCTAGTGATGTGTAAATGTTGTGTGTGTCATTTGACACTTGTGATTTGTACTAGAGGCCATGACATGTCAAATAGGGAGTGGTTGTCCACCTACCTAGGTAAGTACATTAGTGAATCCCCATATAAATACCTTGGTTTGGGGGATGGGGGTGTGGTCATCTCATTAGAATTTCGAAAGTACTCTTAAAGTGGTCTTTTGGAGGGGTTAGAAAGTGCCTAGGGGAGTGTTCGGGTCATTTTTAGGTATCCCACTTGTTATACCAATAAATAAGAGCCATTTTAACCCTTGGATAGCCTCTAGTTGGCCATGTGACCCTTCCAAAAAGTTGGTTTCCCAAGTTGGACGAAAATCAACTCTTGTGAGGCTTGACCTTGGATAGACCACCCTTCCATCTTTGTGCTAAGACATTATTCGCCTTTTTGGAGTTCCCCTTTTTGGATCTATTTTTAGAAAGGTGTAATATTTTAGAGAAGAGGAACCAATTAGAGGACTTTCCTTCTCCCCATGAGTTTTCTAGTGGTATTTTAGTGGGGACTCTCCATGTTGAAGATTTTGAACACTCACTCTCTAACTTAGAGACATAGCTAGAGTTGGTGACATTGGAAGGAGGACTTAGGCTAAAAGGGAGCTCTTCTACAACTATCTTGCCTTAAGATTAGATCTAGGTTGGTGGAATCATTGAAACTCATTTCTTGTAGTTTGATTATGTGCTTGCAAAAGGATGAATGTAGTGTGTCTTGTGAAAATATTATGGTTAAGATCTTGTAGTAAATGTTATGTTTTTGTTGTTGATGTAAGTAATTGTTTTTCTTTCCTCTTGTATATATTTTTAATGGGAGTCTCAAGGCTCACTCACCCTTGGGAGGGAAGAGTGCCCTTTGGGGTGAAGGATTTTTGACAGCCCTTGGTGTAGAGTTTCTCCTCAAAGAGGAGAGGGAAAAATCATGGAGTATGGGCTCCATGAAGCCTCCCTTGTTGTTTCTTTTTTTGGGGGTCATAAGGGCATAATGATGAACTTGGTTTGATTTTGGGAAGGAAGGTGTTTGAAAGACATGTGAGGGCTTGGATTATAGATTTTGGGTATGACCTTCTCCCTTGGGTATTTGGTCCACTTCACCCCATATAGGGTTATTGAGAGACCCATTGTGCAAAGATTGGGTGGGAGTTTTATGTGAGTATTTTGTTTTGATCCTTGTTTGTATGTTTGTATCCCTCCTTTGTTTGGTTCTCCAAGCTCGGGGGTGGCCTCATAAGAGGCATAGATTTGGTGGAGAGCATTCCATGGTCTCCTAGTTTTGTTTCTTCTTAATGCATATTCCTCTTGAAGACTTTTTTTTTAGTCAACTTGAAGGAAAGGAGAAATTCATCATCATGTCATGACTATTGTAATAAGTATTGAGAGCTGGAATTTCTTTGCATCCTCTTAGTACAGAGCTTTGCTTGTAAAAAAAAAAAATTCTTGGAAATTCATTGCACCCTCTTATGTCTATTCTATAAGAGTGTATGTGAAGATTTAGTTTGGTACTACTTTCCTTTTTCAATAAAGATGAACAAATAGCTATTGGGAATGTTTATTTTTTTATTGACATGTTTCAGAATAGATGTAAGGGTACATGGTAGAAATTCAGAATGTTGGTATATTTCCTTTAAGTGTAAATATATAAACCCTCTTATACATGTTCTACCTTGAATGTGACATTCAATAATTATTTGATTTGTAGGTGCAATTTTGCTTTCCTTCCATGGACTAGCTCTTCATTTTTCTTAAGAAACAAACAATTCTGGAAACTAGTTTCAAAAACAGACACAAAACAAAGTAGAAATTTAAATACCCTTACTCTTAAGGATGATCTATTTCCTCATTTTATTAGATGTATGTTTGAATATGATAAGTGAACCAATATACTAAACAACTTGTACAAAGTGATCAATATATGTAATGCTGGGATTAGAGAGTAACAAAAAAAAAAACCATCTCCAAGGTCATCTCCTTATTAAAATCAAATAAGTGCTAATATTATGCTGTAGTTTTAATAAATACAAAAAATAACTAAAATAAATAACCCATTTCTCTTTCTATGGGTACATAATTATATAGATACTTACACATATACACATGTATTGCAGATATATGTGTGTGTGTGTATTTAAGCAAATCTGATAAATGTTTATATGACTATTTTTTAAATTTTATTATGTCTGATATTAGTAAAACAACTCTTTATATATATATATATAAATAAACAAAAATAATAATTAAGAAAACCATGGGGAAGGAGGCCGCGACCCCCATCCTCCCCCACTCTCCCTTTAAGGGAGGTGGTGGAGGGGAAGGGGCCTAGCCCCCCCGTGCTGCGTGTCAGCACCACTAGCCACAGGCATGGCCCTTGCGGCCACAGACTGTGGTGCGGCCGGTGGCCGCACGACCCAGCCTGCCACTCACAAAAAATACAGGGGGCGCGATATTTTAATCCACCTCCCACAAAACCGCTTAATACCCACAGCTTCTAACAAAGAGAAAGTGGATTTTTGGGCCACCATTAAACCTCTATAAAACCTGCAAACATCATTAAAGAAAAAACACCTAGCTGCCATGAGTTAAACAATCTCTGCAACCTTGTATGGGTAGGGTTTGCAATTGCAATACAAAAATAATTTTTGTATATAAATGTATATGCAAAGATGTATATACATTTATATACAAAAGGTATATTGTGTTCATCATATGTTCAGCTCCATACCTGGAACATACAAGAAACTAAGAACAAAAAGAAAAGGAAAAAAAAAAAAAAAAAAACTCTAGGGTTGTAGAAGGAAGTGGGTAGAAGAGAAAGAAGAAAAAGAAGAGATCTCTTTCTTTAATCTTCACTCTTTTTGACCTAACCCTAATTTTGAATTAGGGTTAGTAGTTTCAAAAAAAAGTATAGACTTTTCTTAGAGGGAATTTCTTTCTCTTAATACTCTCATTTAATTATCCAACTTAGAATTATATCAACATTTGAAGATTTAATATAATTATATATTAGTGCTAATGAGAAATTCATATGAGGAAATTTTTGAGGAAGAGATTAAATATGGAAATGATAAAATTTAAATATAACCATTTCTCTTTAGGATATAATAAACCTTTAAAAAAAAAATTGTTATTATTAACGCATCTCCTAATAAAGAAAACTATATAATTTGTTGTGAATTAAATAATTATATAGTTGCTAGGTGTAGATTTAATTTAAAAGGACTTTTGAAATAATAAATTTTTAGTATTACAATAGTCGTTAGGTTAGCCTCTTATGCAGACTCTGAGTAGAAGAAGGTAATCCAACCTTTATGAGTAAATTTATTAAATTATTATGATTATGCACATCTCGTTAAATGTTATTTTTATGGAGCCATTATATGTGGCCAATATAAGGTCCTTTTTAAAAATAATATTTGCGGTTCAACTTATAATGTTATACCCTTAGTGAGGTTTTTAACCGAGTTTACGTGAATAATTGACATGTTAATATTTAATTAATCCTTGGAATAAATCATAGGCATAATTCCCCTGACATCATCAAACTCTACTAATTATCAGATCGAACTTGTCATAGCAACCTTGATTGCATTTGTCTTAATGTTAGACGCTATGGCTGGCCTTAGAGGTACCCTTAGTAGATTAATGAATGTCGACCAATTACGATCCTTGAACAACTATTCCTATGTAGTTTGGACATTGGGTTTAGGGAGGTTGACATGCAGTCATGATTCCCCTTAAACCCACTTGCGTTCTAGTATAAATAACCTAACACCCTTGGCCTTTGAATAAGTAAGTTTTATTATTGTATAAGGATGCGTTTTACGACCTTAATTAAACCTTCCAAAAAAAAAAAAAATTGTTGCATTTTTGGGCGTAAAATTTAGGGCATGACATATTTCTTGGAGGTAGTGTAAGAACATTGGAAAGTATGTTGTGGTTTGACTTTTCTTTGTCAAACTACCTGAGTTTGAAGGCCCACCTAAGTTTTTTAGAGAGTGATTTAGATTGATAATATGTTTTAGGGTATTTTCATTGAGTGGGAAAGATTGTAAAATATTTTGTAAGGTGGTTAATATCCCTAATGAACTTGTAATGTATAAATATGTAAAATGATGAAAATTATAAGTGTAGATTGTGGATGCAGGGGTGCGAAGAAGAGAAAAGAGGAGAGAGAATATTTTTCATATGTAAATAAAAGATTGAGGTTGAACTAGATCTATATTAGAAAATATTGATACTTTCTTAGATCATTTACCTGTTGATTCCAAAAAGCTTCATCAATCTAAATCCCTCAACCACGTAGATCCTAATAGGTCTGAATTGTGAATCCTTTAACTATGTGACTTGTAATACCCTCCTCTTAGTTTTCTTTTTAGTTCTGGATGCCAACCTCCTTTTGGATTTTTTATGTATGTGTGGCTATTTCAGTTGATCTTGAGGATATTTATGTATCACATTTTAGTATGCTATTGATTCATTGCTTAGACTATTATATCTCATGTTTGCATATGATTTATGGTTACTTTATGATGTTTATGTATATGTTAGGATTTCATTTGGATTATGGGTTTCTAACAATACTGACCCTAGATTTATATGCACATGGATCATTTTATATTTTGCATTATTGTTTGATGTGCTTGGTATGGTATGGGACAGAGTCGTAGTTACTTGCTTCGGTGATATCCACATGATAACCTAGTCTCAACCATTGTTTGCTATATTATATATGCATGTATGTTTGTCTTTGTGATGATAGGTTTGCAGGTATCAGGCTACGTCTTCCCTGAATTGGCAGGAGTGAGTGTGCGCTATTGCAACATCTCAATGGTAAGAGAGGGGAGATAGTTTTTAGGTCCAAATCCATACCCTAAACCCTCATTTTGTCCTAGAACTAATCAAGAATCTGGTTGACTACCCCATTGTTTGAATCCGTCAAGTGACGTGGATTCATGAGCCTGTTTGTGTGTGCTTGGGTGTCTGTTTCAGTTGATTCTCTCTTTTAGTTGTGTATCTATTTGGACGGGTTTCAAGTGAGTTTATGATGCTTTTGGCTTGATTTATTTAATAAATATTTATGGAAAATATTAATGTTAATTATTGCACCTTTAATAAGGTTAAAATATTGACATATGAAATATATGACTATTTAATAATTAAATGCCTATATTTAATTAATTGATTTAATTATTAAGTCTTGATTTAAATAATTGAAATTTAATAAATATTAAATTCAATTAATTGTAATTGGCAGTGCAAAATTGATTTATTAAATATTTTTTTTAGTTGCATGATTAATTGATTTATTTAATTGAAATTATCTCTCATGCATTTTCAATGTAACACTTTGCTTTGATATTATAAAGTTGAGTTATGCATGTGCTTTAAGTGAAATTTGAAAATAAAGGAATTATCTTAATTAATAATTAGATAATTTATTTTTTTATTAGGGTTTTCACTTTTTGAAAACCTAATTGCTTGGTTTTCTATATCCTTGGATTGAAAGCCATTTTGGAGGTTGTTCAATCAGAGGAAAAAGGAAAATCAGGTGATGGAGGATTTTGGAAAGCTTGAGAGCATTTTTGGAGCATTTGTGGATTCTTCTTGCTTGGATTTGTGGGTTTTGTTCCTCTCATCACTTACAAAGGTAGGATCTTGTACTTGTCAATCCTAGCTTTCAGATCCCCGTCTTCTGTGCATCTGAAAAGATAGGATCCTTTGTGTGAAGCTTCCTTGATTGATCATTGTGTGGTTTATTGTTTAAAGTTGGAAAAATGTGTTATTGGATCAATTTGGTGTCTCCATTCATGTTTTCATGTCAGATATGTTCTTGTGGGCATAAAGGGTCTCATTTTGTGGCTTCGGGTGAAAATGGTACTAGGGTTGTCAATTGGAATGAAACAATTTTCTACATTGCTCTTAGGGTTTTGATTTGTAAAAATGTCTTCTTGATTGATAAATTTTGCTTGTTATCAAATTTTGGTTGAAGGCATTAGAGCTATACACTACCTACCTTGAAAGTTGAAAAATTTACCTTACCAGGTGCTTACCCAATTTCTGGTCCCAGATCTGCATGGAAACCAAAACAGAAATCAAATTGCATGCTTGAGAAACAAATTGTTCTAAAATAAATAAATAAATAAAATAAAATTATGATCTTCTTGTTTCTATCAATTTGCATGTAAGAAATGAAAGAAAGATCCCTCTATTTTAGTTTAGAACTTTTGGTTGAAAATGCCTTTATTATTAGATATAAGCTTTAAATAATTTATCTTGAAAAGGAAATTATTCCTAGTATTATTGTTGTTAAATAGAAAATTCAAAAAAATAATAATAATTAGCTTGCTGGAATTTCACCAGCAAATTAAAAAAAAAATAGTCCTATTTAAAAGGACAGTAATTGTTATATATATATATATATATATAATGAAAAAGTTCTTTCTAAACAAATAAGGAAAGAGACAAGTAAAAATAAACATTAAAAGTTGCTAGAAAAAAAAAAAGAGAGAGAAATAAAATACAAACTGGTGTATTTTATTTTTAAAAAAATGAATTAAAAAATATTAAACAAACTTAAGTTAATATATTAATGAGATTTAAAACAAAAATATATATATTTAAAAACAAACCTTAGTGTTAGGGGTCGGCGGGCTGCCAACCCCCACCACCCCCCTTACCCTTGCGGGCTCCTTCCCCTTTTTGCATGGGGAAGTTGAGTGGGCGGGGACCCCACCACCCCCTCACTCACGAGTGTTATGTTTTAAAGTTTTTATTGTTAAAATGTTGTTGTTTTTTATAGTTTTTATTTATTATTTAAACTAAATTAAATTTTAGTTTATTTTAAGTTGTTTTAATTTAATTTAAATTATTTTTAAATTTAGATTTTAAATAATGTTTTAAGTTTTCATTTATTAATATATGTTATTTAGTTAGTTATAAAATTAGTTATTAATTTTGTTAATATAT
>MU225692.1:3494785-3561098 GCA_018584345.1 Thuja plicata
TTCTTTGTTGACCGAGTGAGCCCGGTAGTAACTAACTTCTCGATATAGTATTCTGGAGCGCTCGGTAGACTCTGTAAATTGCTTCTCTTACCGACTGAGCTCGGTGGACTCTGTCAACTGCCTTGCTAAACATTCTGAGCTCGGTAGACTCTGTCTAATGACTGATATGACATTTGCGTAACATCAAGGAGAATACACAATTAAACAATTGTTTCCAACATTATCAACTTAAATGCTTCATTATAGCCTACCAAACCATCTTGAGTCTTTGTCCATGTGACCACATTAGACATCACAATCTAATTAGCTTATTTTATCTGTCATTTTATTTAGCATACCATCTTCAAGGTTGTTGCATAAGCCTCCTTACTATCTGACACAAGTGTACCCTACATGGTACCCTCTTCCTCTTCATTTATTATCGTCTTCCTTGCTACTATTATGCTTTGAATAGGTCACTTTATCCTCTTCTTCATCCTAATGTGCCAAATTCTATCACTTCTCATCTTCCATTCCTCTAAGAGCTTCAACTCTTCATCTAACCTCTCATGGTCCTTCTTGTTTTATTCTCTAGATTCTGCAATCTCCCTCAACTTATCTTCGTTTTCTTCCAAATATTTTCTCAAGATTATCAACTCCTCTTGCTTCATCCAATCTACTTCATTTCTTTTTCCTTCCTCTTTCTTCCTTACTTCTTCTCTCATCTTTCCATAAAACAAGATTCATTTCAACTCCTTGCTAAAAGCTACCATCTCTCTTATTATTTTTTCAAACCCATCTTCAACTAGGATTCCAACACATATCCCATACCTTTGGCTTTCTTTGATACCACTTGATGCAAAGCCAAGTGGATTTCCTTATGAAGACACTTATCTATTCCTCTAACTTAGGATCACACTTATGGACCCACCCGCTTTAAATACCTATAAATGGTCAATCCTCCTTCATTAATTAATACCTCTTCTACTAGACTCCACATACTAGATACAATCACATCACTAATCATTCAATCTTTGATCCTGTTTCATTGACGTATGAATTTCCACATACAGTCCTTCAACACACCCTTCTAGAGACTCTTATTTTGAAACTATCCCTTACCTTTAGATTCCCTTACACCCTAACAACATGGATAACCCTTACACCTTGTTTTAAATGACCCAACCCCTGACCAATTTGGTATACAAATAATAACACTTCATATTGTCCCCTAAGACAGTAGGACTACAACTTTGAGATAGTCACTCTACACAACCCCTAAGCAATGTATCCCTTCACCCCTAAATTAAGTGGAACATTCTAACACCCTAAAAACCCTCCTGAGGATCTTTCCACACACCCCATATCCACTTGATCCATTTAACTTAACTTCTAATCAAAACTAAATGAATTACCAAGTCACTATCCCACTGTGACAATCATTACCAAATCTCTGCAACTTTCGTGTTTGGCCCCTGTACTTGGACTTAATACCTTCTCCAAAAATACTCAATGTTGTAGAATCTCCCTAATTCCATCTCCCCAAGCTTCCATGGCCATGGCATCTATCAAACTTGTGGACAAAGACAAAACATTAAGACTGTGAGAGTCAACACTTCTCCCTGTGACTGTATAATCACTTTCTTGCTTCAAACTCATGCCAAATCACTACATTCTCTCCTCAAATGTATATTTTAAAATTTCTCCCACATCCTCCCCTTGATAATTCAAACTTATTGGATGTAAAAATGTGGAGAGCTACATTGAATTAAGCTATTAGATACCCTAATGAGGGTTTAAGACATTTTCTACCAAAGTGTAGATAACTTCCTCCAAACTTAACCAAATGGAGTCATACAAAAACCAAAATTCTCTCAAACAATAATACTCTTATCCCAAAAAAATAAACCTTCAAAGCATAGATATTTTGGTGGAGGAAAACACTTTATAGAGTGACTGTTACAAAGAAATGGGTAAAATGCAAAGAAACAATTTATTTTATTGATTCAAACCTTTACAAACTCTATCCTCTAGACCATGCCATCTTTTCTCTAGATATTAAAATGTAAATAGGCCTTAAAAGACTGACCAATCACATATTAACTTCCCACAAACTAACTGCAAGTAGTTGAAACCGACTTCCCCCCTAATCTTGACATTTACAAAAGAGGTAAAATATTGTCAAGTAGATGACTAAGCTGTCAACTTGACAACTACATGTCTTATTAGTTTTAATCAATTAAAAATTACTATAAAAGACTTTAAATCTATAAACCAACACTTAATACTACCCCATAGACCATTATCCCTTATTATGCAACATTACATAAATTACCTACATTAGTGCATTTCATAACATTTGGTAGCTCTAATGGCCAAATTAAACCTTTTAGGACCTTACAGGTCATATGAGATTAAAAAGTCACCATGAATGATCTCATTGGTCTTCTCCTCTACTTGGATATCCATCAGGGAACAAAATTAAGCTTAGAGCACCTACGGACAAGTTTGAGGAATCCCATAAAAATGCTATAAGATGAATTGTTGATAGGGTGATTCCCTGTGGACTGCAGAGGAAAAGAAACTAGTGTTGGACTCTAGGTATGATGAGAGAAATGCTAGGAGATTTTTGTTGGATGATATCAAATTTGGATACTATTCATGTTGTTGATATTCATGTTTTGTCACTGATGTCAACATATGTTTATGTGGAGAGGACAGACTAGTTATTTGACTGATAGAAGTGCACAAAAATTGTACAGATGTTTTAGAATGATCAAAGACATGGATATGGAGACAGATGTGTGATGACATTATTCCTAAGGTTGCTTGACTTAAGGTTTCATATTGATGATGTTACAGATGATTTGGTGAAGACTGGTTTCTGGACTATGATAGTAAAGCTTGATAGAGTAGGTCTCTGTATTTTGTGTATATCCTATAGATGAAGATGTTTTATCATATGTGAGCTTATAGGATGAGTGAGGACACATTGAATAATGTTCATTACTAATTGATAGTTGTGAAAGTACTGGTGAAATCAGCTATGGTGTGTATTCTGGAGGAGACCTATTTTGGTGGCCGACTTCACACATGTAGCATGTATCATGAATTATGAGTGTGGATTGAAGATCTTGGAGTATCACTAATGGATTGTAATTAATGTTTACTTGTTATAGGTACGGTTTGTACCTTAGAAAGGGGTTAAAAAATTATTTGTATATTGGGAAAGCCTAATTGGCTGACCTGATTAATTTATTTTGTATTAGGAAATCTTAATTGGCCAACCTAATGAATTATTGTAAAAGGGTATATGTGAGTGATCTTTCCTTTTAAAAAGATGTGGTAGAGATTTAAAAGGAAGAGAAGTGTAAGGTGTGAGGATATTTTTTCTACTGTATGTAGAGAAACATTTGTGATAAGAATACTTCATTGGAACTAACCAAGCAAAGACAGTTGCTATCAGACAATTCACTGGATTGTATATTTCTTATATACACTTGTTCGAATTGTGAATCCTTGAGGGTGGCTTTAACCTTTTTTGGGAAGTGTACCTAGGCAATGAGCCTACTACTTTTCTTGAATCATAATAGGGTCTATCTCCTAATAGGGACTATGTACTATAATCTTGTAATAAGATCCTAATAGGGCTAAATATTTTAACAAGGATACTATACTCTTAGTACATTATTTGTGGTGCTAATTCCTAATTTGGTTTTACCTTCTACATGGTTTCCCCGATAACAAGTATTGTGTTATTGTGTTGTAATTTACTATGTTATCATTTGCATTATTATTTTGGTTTATAACGTTTAATATTATATATCACAACTGATTCACCCCCCTCTCAGTTGTTCTCTTGGACTATTATTCCTAACAATTGGTATCAGAGCTGTTGGTCCTTAGAGAGAAAGCTTAACAGCTTGAGGTGATCCTGAAGATGACTTACTACAGGAAGGATAGTCCAAAATTTGGGAATTGACTACTAGATGATAAAAAAAAAATGAGAAGATAGCGAATGAGGATGAATTGGAGAAAGCTACTGAAGATGATAAGAAGTTATTTTTATGTAATATGGTTGCAAGGGAATCATTGATCAGCACACTTTCTGAAGGTGAATTCATGGAAGTAAAAGACCTAGACTCTGCACATGAGATTTGGACAAGATTGGAGGCACTGTATGAAGGAGATAAGTTTACAAAATAGGCAAAGTTGCAATACTGGAAGACAAAAATGGAATCACTAAAAATGAGAGAAGATGAGAACATTAGAGCATATGGAAAAATAATTACTAAACTCATTAATTTCATTAGAAACTCTGGAGGTACTTACAGTGAGGAAGAAGTGATTGCGAAGATTCTTAAATCTCTGACACCTGCATATAGAACTAAAGTATAATCTATAGAGGAGATTATACCTTTGACACTGAACTTCACTAGGGAGATTTTGATTGGAAATCTAACTACTTTTGAAGCCACATAATTGGGAGATTCTTTACCTAAAGTTGAGTCAACATTCAAGGCAATCATGCATAAGAATAAAAAGACCTTATCTATAATTACGAGCATGAGAAATAGTAACTTGAGAGAAGATCTTAGAGACTATGCTGAGGAATGGGAATAGATATAGGAGGAAGAAAGAAAGCTAGATGAATTGGTAGCACTGATCGCTAGAAGAGAAAAGAGAAGTAAGGGTAAATTTGAAGAAAAATTACCTTTGAAATGTGTTTCATGTAACAAGATTGGTCATTTTGCATCTCGATGTCCTACAAGGGTTCCTAAGCATAAACATAATTTTTACAAATCTAAGTATCCTAAAGACAAGGGATGTTATTATGCTAGTGAGGGTGTTTCTAATGATGGTGGTGACTATGATGAAATTAGAGTTATTGCAATAATCCTTAGTATCTCATTTTGAAAAGAAATATGAAGGGGTTATAGATAGTGGTTATTCACATCATATGACTGGAGATAAATATAAATTTGTGAGTCTGAAAATATATGATGGTGGTTTTCTTAGATTTGGTGACAATACTCCTAAACTTATCATTGGTGTTGGATCTTTTTCTTTGGATGGAAAGAATAATACTGACAATGTATTACTTGTTGATGGAATTAAGCATAATCTGTTGAGTGTTGGGAAGTTAGTAGATAGAATTTATCAATTGAAATTCATTGATGGGAAATTCTCTATCAAAAGTAAATCAAGATATTTGATCGTATCTAGTACTAAATATAGAGTTAATGTATTTGAATTGAATACATCTAAAGCTTCTTGTTTTATTGTGAAGGTTGATGATAGTTGGCTATGGTACAAAATATTTTGTCATGTTAACTTTGATAACATTGTGAAGGCAAGTATGACTAATGTTTTAAGAGATCTACCTAAGATTGTAAAGCCATCTAACACTATATCTAGAGAGTGTGTTATGGGGAAGCAGACCATAAGTAGTTTTAGAAGAAAAACTTATTCAGAAAAAGGGAAGTTGGATCCAGTGTATACGGATTTGTGTGGTCCTACAAGAATAAGATCATATTATGGTGAGAGGTACTTTATACTTTTTTTTTATGACTTTTCTAGAATGATGTGGGTTACATATTTGAGAGAGAAATCTGAAGCATTTGATAAATTCAAGTTATTTAAAGAAAAAGTTGAGAATGAATCTGGATTGAAGATAAAATGTTTGAGATCAAAAAAAGGTGGATATTTACATCAGATTTATTTAATACCTACTATGAAGAATATGGAATATACAAACACACATCAGTTCCTAGAACACCACAACAAAATGAGATAGCAAAGCAAAGAAACATAACTATATTAGATGCGGCAAGGATTATGTTTCTGGAAGGAAATGTGTCACATGTTCATTGGAGAGAATTTGTTTGTACTGCTATGTACACCTTGAACAAAATTTAGATTAGAGAAGGTACAAGTAAGACTCCTTATGAATTATGGTTTGATCATACACCTACTGTAAAATATTTCAGAATATTTAGAAGTAAATGTTATATCAAAAGAGATGATGAGATAGGGAAGTTTGATGCTAGAAGTGAAGGAATCTTTCTTGGTTATTCTACTAAGAGAAAAGAATATAAATTTTTCAATCTGAGATTGAGGAAGTTAATTGAAAGTGCCAATGTGAGGATAGATGAAAAGTTTCACATTTAGGAAAGAATATATGACTATGGTCAGATTACATAGATGAAAGAGGTCATTGTTGAACTTGAAGAACCTTTGGCAGTTGATAATGAAGCTAAAGATGAATTTATTGAGGTTACTGAGGCTCGTAAGACTCTGAGGTATGTTAAGAAGAACCATCTTAAAGATAAAAAAATTGGTGATGCAAGTAAAGGTATGATGACTAGATCTAGAATTAGAGATGAAATTTGTTTGATTTCTCAAGTTGAACCAAAAACTACTGATGAAGCATGTAGAGATGAATCATGCACTAAAGATATGAAATAAGAACTTGAATAGATAAAGAAAAACAATACTTGGGAATTGATTCCAAGACCTAAGAACAAAAATGTGATAGGAACTTAATGGGTTTTTAGAAATAAGATGGATGAAAAAGGAACAGTGTTAAGAAACAAGGCTAGACTAGTGTGTAAAGGTTACTCACAATAAAAAGGCATAGACTATGAAGAAACATTTTCTCATGTTGCTAGGTTGGAAGCTCTAAGATTATTTCTTGCTTATGCTGCACATAAAGACTTTAAAGTATATCAGATGGATGTGAAATCAACATTCTTGAATGGTGATATCAAAGAAGAAGTATACATTGAGAAACCCAATGGATTTCCTTTGAGAGAGGATGAAGACATGGTTTTTAAGCTGAAGAAAGCATTGTATGGACTCAAACAAGAACCAAGAGCATGGTATGCAAGATTGGACAAGTAACTACTTTGTCTTGGTTTCAAAAAAGGTAATTCAGATAGTAATTCATATTTAAGAATTGATGAAGATGGAATCATAATCATAGAAGTTTTTTGTGATGATATCATTTTTGGAGGCAATGATAAGATGAGTAAGAAGTTATCTAAAGAAATGGAAAATTAATTTGAGATGTCAATGATTGGTGAAATGAAATTATTTCTTGGTATGCAAATCAATCAGAGTAAGAATGAAATTTTTATATCTCTGACCAAGTATCTTAAAGAAATGTTGAAGAATTTTAGAATGGAAGATTGTAAACCTATTGGAACACCTATGGTGACTGGTTACAAACTGACTAGTAATGATGAGACTCAAAGCATTTTCTAGATAAAGTATAGATATATGATTGGTGGTTTACAATATCTAACTCACACTAGACCAGATATTACCAATGCAGTTGGAATTGTGGCAAGATACCAGTCAGATCCTAAAGAGACACACCTTGTGTTGTGAAAAAAAATTTCAGATACTTGAAAGGAACAAGAAAATATGGATTATGGTATGAAAAATTAGATGACTTTATTTTGCAGGCTTATACTAATGCTGATTGGGAAGGTAATGTGGATGATAGAAAGAGTACAAGTGGTGGTGCATTTTTCCTTGGGAAAAGGCTAGTTTCTTGGTTGAGTAAGATGTAGGACTATATTGCCCAATCTATTATTGAATCAGAGTATGTTGTTTCTGAAATAAATTGCACACAAGTTGTTTGGGTGAAAAAAATGTTGAAGGACATTGGAATAATTTTTGAAGAGCCAATGGTTATCCATTGTGATAACACTGGCACAATAAATATCAAAGAGGAGATTTCCACAATCCATGATAGTAACAAATTAACAATTTCTGGATTTGATTGTGTTATATATATATTCTTTGAAATATATTTATAATAATATTTTTTATTATATATACAATAGAATATATTCACATTTTTATATGCAATTTTTTGTATTTTTTCGAGTATTAGTTTATTTTCACTTTTATATATGCTATTTTTTATTATATTGTTTGATTTATTTTTATACCTAATTTGTTTTTTTTTTCCTTTATTCTTTTCTTTTCTTAGTTGTTTTTGTGCTCGCTTGCTTTGATTTATTTGCTTGCTTTATCTTTCCCTTTCTCTTCCTTTTTTATTTTTATTTTTTAGTCCTTGGGCCTTTCTTCTTTTAGTTTCTCTCAGCTCTCTCTTCAATTTTTTTCCCTCTTTGTTTATTATTTTCCATCACATCACTTTGTTACTTGTGCCCTTGAACATCTTTCCTTCCACCTCTTCCCCTCTTTTAACCTGTTTAGGTCTGCAACTTTATTCATTTTTCTTGTGCTCTCTTATTGCTCATCTTCATGATGGATCATAGAGTGTGATTCGAAACATCTTTTTTATGATGCAAAAATTCATAACACAATCAAATCCAGAAATTGTTAATTTGTCACAATAAATATGCTGAAGAATCCTATAATGCATTCAAAGACTAAACACATTTCTATTAAGTATCATTTCTTGAGGGAGAAGGTAGTAGACAAATAGATTAAACTGGAGTATATTATCACAAAGGAACATATAGAAGATATATTTACAAAACCTTTGCCAAAAGATGCTTTTGAGTATCTCAAAAGCATGCTTGGGGTCAGACGCCCTTGTTGTGATAATTAATTGATGCAAGGTATGCATCAGTCCAGTGGCTTTTAGAGCCATATCATTTTCAGGACTTGATGTATGGATCTACTCCTTAGGGGGAGTAATTGCATGAACACTATGGAGCACATTTGGGTAATCTTGCACTTGGCTGTTAGACATGAAGATTTGAAAAAGATACACCTTACTAAAGATTATAGATGTGTTATGTCACCCTTTTCCATTGCTGCCAAAGGGGGAAAGACTCTATGTAAAAATCCTTACTATTTTGGGGAGATTTGTGCTGAGGATATTGAGAAGATTGTATTGAGAGAGATTACTTTTTGGGTTGATGGATTTTCCCATATGTTTCCATCAATGCCCAAGGGGGAGATTGGTGGATGATATCATATTTGGATACTATTCATGTTGTTGATATTCATGTTTTGTCACTGATGTCAACATATGTTTCTTTTGAGAGGACAAACTGGTTATTTGACTGATAGAAGTGTATAGAAACTGTATGGATGTTTCAAAAAATTGAAGGTAGGGATATGGAGACAGATGTGTGATGACCTTATGCCTAAGGTTGCTTGACTTGAGGTTGCATATTCATGATGTTACAGATGATTTGGTGAAGAATAGTTTCTAGACTGTGAGAGTAATACTTGATAGAGAAGGTCTCTGTATTTTGTGTATATCTTAGAGATGAAGATTTTTCAGCATATGGAAGCTTATGGGATGACTGAGGAAACATTGAAGAATGTTTTTTACTGATCAATAGTTGTGAAAGTACTGGTGACATTATCTATGGTGTGTATTCTAGAGGAGACCTATTTTGGTGGTCGACTTCAGGCATGTAGCGTGTATCATGAATTGTGAGTGTAGATTACATATCTTGGAGTATAACTAATGGATTATAATTGATGTTTACTTGTTATAGGTACTGTGTGTATCTTAGCAAGGGGTTAAACAATTATTTGTATATTGGGAAAGCCTAATTGGCTGTCATAATTAATTATTTATGTATTAGGAAAGCTTAATTGGGCGACCTAATGAGTTATTTTAATAGGGTATGTATGAATGATCTTTCCTTTTGGAAATATGTGGTAGAGATTGAAAAGGAAGAGAAGTGTAAGCTTTGAGGCTTTTTTTCTACTGGATGTAGAGTAAAGTTTGTGATAAGAATACTGCATTGGAACTGACCAAGAAAATATAGTTTCTATCAGACAGTTCACTCAATTATATATTTCTTATATAGACTTGTTTAGATTGTGAATCCTTTAGGGTGGCTTTAACCTTCTTTGGGTAGTGTGCCTGGGTAGTGAGCCTACTACTTTTCTTGACTCCTAATAGGGTCTATCTCCTAACAGGGACTATGTACTATAATATTGTAATAAGCTCCTAACATGGCTAAATATTTTAACAGTGATACTATACTCTCAATACATTATTTATGAGTGTTAATTCCCACCAGGGTTTTACCTTTGACAAGGTTTCCTTGAAAACAAGTATTGTGTTATTGTGTTGGAATTTACTGTGTTATCATTTACATTACATTTTTGGTTAATAAAGTTTAAAGTTAAATATTATATATCACAAATAATTCACCCCCCTCTCAATTGTGCTTGTGGATGGTTATTCATAATAAATGCAAGAGGATAATTTTGTGGCACTGATGACTAGAGTGGTAAAGATGGAGGCAACCCAAATAAATATTATGGAGCATAGCCTCAAGATGATGAAGACCTTGTATGATAACATGATGACTCTTGTTATAAAGTTGGAGAATAGCTACATAGAGAATAACACCATCAACATGAAAATGAAAAGGAATTTATGACTCAATACGTGTCTGGCCCGAGTAAGTAGATGAGAGCCAACAAAAGGAAGATGATTGCTTCCCTACCTCCTCGTATTGTACACTTAAATAAGGTTACTCTCAAGAATACTAAGATGGAAGAAGAGGTAAACAACACCTTGAAAAATATGGTCTATCTTTTTGTGTTCCTCTATTTTTGTGTTAGCTTTTTTTTTCCTTGTTCTGTTGGTCTTGTTGGCTTTGTGCTGGCTCTCTCTGTCTAGATTCTAGATTGCTATCTTTTGCAACATATTCTATTTTACTGATTTTAATTCTTTATCTTTCTAGTAGTTTGTTGTAAAGGGTTTTGGAGTCCCTTCAAAACCTTCTTTTACTCTAATAACAAAGTATGCATGTACAATTCCATGTAAGAAAACCATTAAAACTCTTTTCAACTGCCAATCAAACCCCTGACTACTGATCCTTTTCATGTACAAAATATAACCAAAATATATCTAACCTTCACTATATCAAATCACCACAAAAACTTGATCTTATATATCCATTTCTGAAGATAATATCTTCACTAGTAGGCCACCAAATCATAATGTATACTGTGTGAAGTGTTGGCGAAATCCTCCATCAAAATGTTATGCTAACTTCAAAAAATGTCATAGATCTCATCTACCATGTTATCTCTACCAAATTAAACTAATAATCTCATCAATTAATCAACCTGATAGGATCAATTAATGATACACTAAACTATATTAATATTTTTTTATTTGCACTCAAGAAACCACTACACAAATCATCATAACTTGAGCATCTGATATCACCAACAGTTGTGATCATATAATAATGTAGATTATACCTTACTAAAGCTCCTCCTAGGTGTTATGCCCTGCATCCCCGTCCCTACATTTTGTGTGCAAAATTTTGGGTCCCCCCTTTTTGTTTTTGCTTGCGGCCTTGCCTTGTCCTTTTTTCCTTTCTTGTTCCCTTTTCTCTGGGTTTTTCTCCCCCGGCTTTGTGCCTTTGTTTGTTTACTTTCCATCTCTGGGACTTTGGTCCCGGAGGTTGTCTTTTGTTGGAGACCAGATTCTGGACTTCGGGATTATTCGTCATGATGTTCGTAAGGACATTATCACGAAGAATCCCCGGGCTCGGAGTCCGGAGGTTTTGCTTGTCCGGAGATCACCGGAAGGAGGAGGATTGCCTTTTACCGCAGGTATAAATAGGAATTAACTGTCACTTTCACATTTACCATGATTAAAACCTTCAAGCACTTAGAGAGAATTAAAGAGAAATTTTAAAGCGATTAACAGAGCATTTGCAGAGAATTTACAGTAATCATCGCTTAACATTTTCAGTCATTCTCAGGCAAGTGCAAGTGCTTCATGGTAGCGACTCTGGCCGTCAGATAACTCAGGATATTGCAGAGCTCCTGCGGTAAATCCTCCTTCCCTCTGTCTTCTGCATTCTCAAGTTGGTTTTTCCACTTTCCCTCCTCTTTTTTTTGTTTCCGCTCTCTGGCTCTTCTTTGGTTTTTGTTTGGTCTTTTTGTTTGTTTTGCTTGTTTTGTTTCTCTATTTTGTTTCTTCGTCTGGTTTGTTTTTTTCTAGTTTCGCTGCCCATTGGTGGGTTGGCTCTGCCAGAGGGTTGTCTTCCCTCTATGCAGAAGTGGTCTGTCTATAAACTTTATAGATAAGCTGTATATATGTTTCTTCCTTGTCTAGTTTTACCACGGGTGTCGTCTCGCATTGTATATTTATGTATATATGTATATAGTTGTAATATAGTCTCCGTATATCCTTGTTTCTATGTATATATCCCTCAGCTCCATGTATATCCTTCCGGGTGGCTTTTCTGCCTGGTCGAGTCGCCTCTGTGTTTGGTTTTCCACCTCCGAGCTCATTTTGAGGCAGAAAACCACCTGTTTGAAGCTCGGCTCTTGGCTGGTTTCAAATAGGCAGTTCTCTCTCTCCTCCATGGAGTCTGTTAGAACCTCATTTATATCCCATGCGCGCAATTAATTCTAGCCAAGTGGCTTTTCCTTTTCATGCGTTCAGACAGTTGGCTCTGCCGTCATTGCCATAACTTCCATTTAATACCTCCACACGTGGCACCCATGTGGGCAAGGTGACTTGGCTTTTTACATATTCTTGCTAACGGTCACTTTTCCAGGCTTCGGGTCTCCTACCATCATCCATCCTGTGTCCTTACCCAGTGTGATCAGATCCCTAGACCCGGATGTTTAATGAAGTTCTTTTTAAAGTTTATAATGTGTTTTATTTTTCAAGTATCTCTGCATGAAACTAACTTTTCAGGAAAAGCAGACGTCGCGGTGCTAAGATCTCCGGACCCCGGAGTAACTATTTTATTGTGATAAAAATATTCTGATGGTCACTTCACCTTGTAGGTTCCTAGAATTTTCCTAATCAATCATGTCTGAAGCATCCGCATCTTCTCCGCCCGGAAGTCCAGAACTTCCCTCAACGGCTACCAGGGCAGCAACAAAGTCCAAGATGGAGAGGGCCCTAGAGAAACTGCCCCTCACCATGAAGTTCGTGCAGAACAACATCATTATGGGCTCAAAGATTGAGTCCAAGGTTAAAATTATAACTGACACAGCATCGGAACGTGGGCAGAGATGCAGGCCTTAGTAAAAGTGATGCACATCCAGCGACAAGCTAGAGATCAATTAGAAATCAACGTTGGAGGGTCTGGGATCCTCCAGGAAGCTTGCTTCCCATGCTCTGTGCAGTTTCCAGAGCTTATCCTAACACTGGCTGCCAACTACAACTCTTCCATCTGGGCCGTCATGCTTGCAGCCATGGAACCCATGGGATACCCCACTCCTCTGGTATCCCTCGACCCAGACACATTCTGGGCGGGATTGGGAATCCCACAATTCGACAGAGCCACCGTAGTTACAAGGACTGATGCCTTGGAATAGTTTACACAACTGGAGGATGCTACCCAGGTGTACATGAATACCCATTGGCTCAAGGCCCTGAAGAGGGACCCAAAGAGGATGAATATAGAAATCCCCCACTCTGAATTCAAGGAGAGCATCCAGATGGGGATAATAGCATTAGCCCAAGTATTTGGGCAACCCTCCATCCAGGAGTTTTCCAAATGGATGTACTATTTCCTCCTTGGCATCTCCACCAAGGGAGAATTCTTTGACTGGGCCGCAATAATTTCTAATCATGTCAACTCCCAGTTCCTTTAGCTGTACAGGAAGAAGAAGTTCTCTATGTCTTCTTATGTCTTCTGGGCCCTAGCACAACAGAGGCCCCACTCCAACAACCTACTTAAAGATGGTGTGCTCAGGATTGGCCTGGATCAAAAAGCACCATGGGACCATTTCCCACAAATTCAATGGAAGGCTGGCTTCCCCAGTTTCTGTCGGGTAAATGATGTGTTCGTTTACTACCATTTGCTTACACCCACCCAGGATGCCGGATACCGCCTGTCCACTAAGGCGATGAAGCTAGTCAGTAGTTATGGGCACTACTATATTAAGTTCCAGTAGCATACATACATTAGGGTCACCGGCTTCTCCGGGAAACCCTACTTGTTGCCCAGGCATTGCGGGGACAAGATCGTGCTATTGGAATACTGCCGACAAATGATAGAGTTACACGCCTTCTTTTCCATCAAGAAGGTCCCCAACGTCCCATTCCCAATCACCTGTGGGAACTACACCTGCAATCTGGCCGCCACAAAATAGGCAGACAATGAGCTGAAAAGTTATAACTTGCAAGAATTCTATCTGGCACGGAAGAACTTTGATCCGCATGGGAATATTGCCACGGCAATGCCCTGGGCTTTAGAGCCACATCTTATACATATGGAGGAATTCTGGGTCGATTTCCAAGATGATGTGGATGTGCGAAGCTGGCACTATGTCAGAATGACAGCCAAAATGATGCAATTGTTGAAACTCTGGAGGTTCCCAGAGAATTTCTCAGACATCGCCCCCACCATCGACCCCCAGTACAAGGACAAGGGGATCGATAAAATGGCTCTGCCAGCAATGGATTGGGCCACCCAGGAGGGGCCCATGATTGACGACTTCACTCGGGAGGTGGTTGAGAGAAGCCATGCCTATTTCAAGAGAGTGTGCCCCAGGAGTATTCGTCAGGCTCCTCGACCGGCGCCAAGGATAACATCACAGCTGGGACCCAAATTGACCCTGGGGGCCCGAACTTCTTCATAGGGCACAGATAGAGGAAAAGGGATAGACATGACCCCTCCGGTGCAAGAGGTCCCTATACCAGAACAAATCAAGAAATTAGTGGTAGCCTCCCAGCAGATGAGGGAGCAGTTAATAACGAGGCTGGCCACTCACCCACTCATGGCCGGACCAATTCATCCCCCTTCCTCCCCATCGCTGGCAGCCCTATTGGTGAAGGCAACGGGGGTGAATCCCTTGGAAGCGGCAGTAATAGCCGATGCAGGGCCAACATTGATTACCCAAAGGAAGAGGAAGCACATCAAACAGGCCAAGGCAGAACCGGTACCAGCGCTGAAGACCTCCCTCCCCCAAGAAATAGAGATCCTTTCTTCTAGTTCCCCAGAACCAGAGAAAGAAATAGAGCCTGTAGAGGTCTCGTCCAGTCCCCCTCTGCAAGAAGAATTTGATGATGTATTTGCAACCGATGAGTTCAGGAATTTGCAAGCGGACAATACACAAGCAGGGGCAGAAGTCCTGATGAAAGAACAAGAGGCCGCGGAGCAAGAGAATGTTGAACAAGGGCCTGCACAAGAACAACAGGCAGAAGAAAAAGAGCCAGAACTGGAGATTATCTCCGGGGCTCAAGAGATGGAAGGTCCAGGAGTGGACCAACTAAAGCAAGGTGAACAAATGGCATCCGCTAGGGGAACTGAACCTTCGAGAATAATCGTAATCCTAGCCGCCATGTTCCAAGGGCCACTCCCGGGAGCAACCTTCGGGCAGGTTATCATAGTGGCCCAAACTCTAAATCTCAACCCGATACCTCCCCTACTACCGGAAAAAGAAGAGGCCCCAGCAGAAGAAGAAGAGCAGAAAGAGGACCAGCTTGAAGAAGAAATCCCTGAGGAATCCTAACAGAGTCCAGATAAAGGAATAGGTACAGAGGACAAGGATGAGGAGATGGAGGTTGATAGAGGAAATAATGCTGCAGAAGAAGTTGAGGCAGGGAGGACGGATGAGGTCCATGCCACCGAGGAACCGCAGTCACAAAGCACCAGGGAAGAATCAAGGGAACAAATTCTGGCAAGAAGGCCACCCCTCCCCCCTTAGTGGCTGGTAGAAAGCAAGAAAAGAAAGGCTCAGTCTACCCCTATGGTTCCTCTCTCCTTAGCAGAAATGATGGCCCAAGCCCAGGCCCCGCCAAAGACCAAGAAAGCCCAGACAGTTCACACTCTTCGAACTGGGCTAGGTGGAGAAATAGTTGTCATTGCGGCAACACCTCCCCCAGATGCCGATGAAGCAACTATAGACCCCGCAGACTATAATGTTGCAGAGGTATCCCTAGGCAAAAGGGGAAAGAAAGGTGAGGTAGATTTGTTGAAGGAGGCAGCACGGGCAGTGGAGGCCCGATATGAAAAAGAGGCCCAGAGGCTCAAAGCTGAAAAAGAAAAGAATGCAAACCTTGTGGGGTTGCTTACTGAGCTGGCTAGACCAATCAATACCACTCCTCCGGAGGCCTCCACCTCAGGAGAATTACTGCAGAGTGACATAGACTCCCTGCGAGTGATGAAAAAGGAAGCCCAAGCAGTGGTCGAGTGGATCGCTCTGCAGATAGGAAACACCTAGCGTTTCCTGGTGTCCACTCTCCTAGATTTATACATGGCTCGAAAAGTCATTCATCAAGAGGAAGTGCTTATTAAGCAATGGGAGAGTGACGCCAAAAATTACCAAGCATGGAAGGTGGAACTCGAAGAGCTCCTCACCTTGGGAGAAGATATAATTTCTGAATCCAAAAATCTGGGTGAGGAATCATTTGATTTTGTAAGAACTCAGCACTCCAGACTTGACCTCACATTGGAGGTAACCAAGCAACTAGTGGAGTCCTTGCAAGAAAAGGTAAATACTGTGAAATATTCTTCTAATTTATACAAGTCTTTTGTGATAAAGGCTTCCGGGGCTGATCCCCTTAGCACAGATACTTATACCCCCGAAGATTCAATTCTGGGGAGTTTTGATGAGATAATGAATTCCCAGTATCAATCCCCGGAGGGGATAGATGGGGCCCAGATGGTGAAATTAACCGATATAATACTTAAGGGTCATGACATGGCGAGGATGGCGGATGAATTCAAAGAAAATATTTCAAACTTGGGGAAACAAGTTGAAGTGGCCAGGCACAAAAGGGCCAGCCTGAAGAATGTAGATGAAGATGGCATATCCTGCCTCCTTCAGGCCTTCAACGATAATAAGCAGCCTTGAGCTTTCTCCGGAGGCCGGGGAAAGCTCACATTGAGAATTCTATATTCTTTTGGGATGAAATTTCCCGGATCTCGGAGTCCCGGATCCAAAATTTTGTATTCTTTAAAGTGATCCGTGTCCCGCTCCCCGAGGCCAACCAGTCACTCTCAGAAGCGGTTAATAAAGACTGTCAGAAGGTGGTTAGCCACATCAAGGAAGCGTCGGCTCGGCAGTTGGTTTCTAATAGGGTGGTCTTTTTGAGGCGCTGCTCAGAGGTACACCTGGTACATTGAAGATAGGGCACCGCATTTCCCATTTATGAGGCATGTAGCCTCGGTCCCCGGGGGACCTACTTTCTTCTTTCTCCTTTCTAGCTCTCTTCTCAAGACCGATTCTTCCGCTGTATATCCTTGTCTTATTCTTCTAAGATGACAGACCTATTCTATCTCCAGGTCTTTTGTAGGGTGGCCCAGGTAGTACCGGCCCCCAGATATTGTATTTTATTGGAATGTGATGTAAATAGGGTTAGGGTTAGAAGAGAGTTGTATAAATAAGTAGATCGGCCCATTTCCAAGGGTCAGCAAAATTGATGATTTTGTTGTCCATAGTAATAGCGAAGGAATTTCTCATTTTAGGTTGTAGAGATCAATGCTCCATTGTTCCATTCTCAGTAGTTAGATGCTCCCTTGGAGCCGCCATTGTATCACGCACCAGTGCTTGCTGGAAGGAACATTAATAAAGAAGGAAGAATTCTTGGCAATGATGTTGTTAGCATTCCTGCTTCTGAGTTAATGGTATTTCATGTTTTGATGTTCTTTATGTCCTTTACTCTGGTATGTTAAAGTAGATTAACAAACTCTTTACTCCCGCTACTGATAAAATGCTAGCTGATGGTTGTGTTTCTTCGGTATTTATTGTAGTTTACCAGAGTACTATTGATGTTCCGGACATTTCAACATGACTGTAGTTAGATGAAATGTTTCTAACCCTGCAGGATCTTTTTTGCTTTATTTGCTAAGTGTAAAATGCTTGGGAAAACTTTACTTTGATCGAATCTCCGGAGAAAATGAGTTCAAGAAACCAGCTATCCCCCTCAAAAATAGTCACCTCTCCCAACCGAGCCCCGTACCATCGTGACCCGACACCCAGGTGCTTGAAGGCCCGGAGGATCTATTTCCCCTGGACAACCTTTGCAGGCGGAGTTGGCCAATTTCCCCGGAACCCGGTGACAACTTATGACTGTTGGCAGACCCGGTCAGCAAAACCCTGTCAATAGAAACTGGCACTAGAAGGAGGGCATAAACTCATCCCCCTCCCAAGATTCTGATTTTACACCTCCTGAAGGTTTCCTGAGTCATATTTTTAGAAGGCAAGCCTTTAGTGGGATTGGATCTTTCTCCCCAGCAAAATTTGAAAGAGTCCTTAGGTCTGCCCCGAATCTTGGAAAGTTTGTCAAACTCGAGCCCACTGCTCGAAAGAAATAGACCTCGAGAATCATACCAGCCACTATTATCTGGGGATCTACCATACCCCTGAATACTCAAACTCCCTAGACAGTCCCAGGAACCAGTACCCAAACCACCCAACATATAGTTCCCCCAATGGCTACATATTTCAGAAACACCGCGTCCCCAATGGGAACTTTTCCAGGCGCAACCAATGATTTACCCTCTCACCCGGAGAAAATCTACCCATGATATGAGCACTTAGGCTCATGAACCGTGGAATAACACTTACAAGCATACAAAGATGCCATGAATCAACATCAGATCCAACATGAAGATGTTGTGACTTGTATGTTTCCCTTGTCCCTAGGACAAAGTGAGTTGAACTGGTACCTTAACTTGCCTGCCAATTCCATAAACACTTGGCAGGATATGGAGGACGCCTTCCTGGCTGCCTTTCGTGTGCATGTGGACCCAGCCTGGTCCCACAGCTAGTTCATCTCCATCAGAAAGGAACCCAATGAACCTTTTGTAGCATTCAACGATAGGTTCCAGCATGCCCTGAAGCGGTGCACGGGCCCCTTCATTCCATCCCCAGAAGTAACCATACAGACCTATCTTAAAGCGATGGACCCTTTCGTTGCCACTCTCCTTTGGAGAAAAACCACCGCGGGTGACCGAGAAACCTTGGCAAATGTCTACAACCTAGCCCTAGAGCTATCCCGTGGTCTCAATAAATCCCCGAGTGGGATTGGGCAGAACACGCCTTTCAACATGATCCCTGGTGGAACTGCATATACCGGGGGATACAACCCCAATCTGGAAATAGGTGCCCCCTCGATGGCAATGAATCCTCCGCCACCCTTGGTAGACCAGCATGCACAGTATGTTTACCCAACCCAGACCTAGATGACACCGGGTCTGGAAGTCTTCCCTTGGAATCAGCCGCAGCAGGCGCAACAACCTCAGACACAATCATTCGGAGTGCCCTTCTTCTAGTCATCCACGGCTGGAGGATTTCCGCCCTCAACTCTGGCTAATGCTGCTGCCTTCCTAGGAGGCCAACAACAACAACAGCTGTCACATTATGATGCTAACACTCAGTTGACCACCGAGGTCGAATCCCTCCGGTGAATGTTGTCCACTTTGACTATGGACATGGGCCAACTAAAGGTGGGATCCTACGTGCCCCAGAATTCGAATCCCCAAAGGGAAAATATTTTCTCCGGCCAACGAAACAACAATGTCGAAGGAAGAAATTTCAACAATGGGCCTCGGCCCAATCAGCAATGGAACAATAATGCGAATACCGAAGGCCCGCCTCTGAACCAAAACACCAACCAAAATGGTGCTGGACCATCACATTTTACACCAGTCGTAGACTTCCAGCCCATGACTAACTGGTGTAGATTACATGACACAGGTTCACACAACAAGGTAAATTGTGCCACTTTGGAGAAGGTTATCATGATCTCTCTGCTGGATAGGCAGCAGTCGCATGATACTACCCCTCCAGAGCCTCCTGTCCAGGAAACAACCCACAGTGCCTTCACCTGTGACACCATCTTCTTTGGGGCTTCCGGAGAAGATGAAGAAGAATCTGAATTGTAGGGATTCTTTGACGAATCTATTCTGCCCTTCGAGGCCAACGCCTTTACCAACCCATGAACTCCATACAATACTCAGATTCAGGTTGGTAAAGGACCAGTTTACACGCTTGTGCCCCCTATCAAAGATACTCCTCCTCCCCAGAATAACATAAATGACCGACCTGTCCCTCCAAAAGGTCCTAGCTCTAACCAAGAAAAAGATCTCACAGAGGAGAATTCCCAGTTCCCAGGGGGCAGATTCGATATTACGAAGGCGTTAGAGCAGACCACTACCTCCATGACCTTGATGGAGGTTTTGTTGAACTATCCTGAGCAGAAGAAGTCTCTTCTGAAGCTCTTAGGGAACCCGAAATTTGTCAGCCACCCGCCCAAGACTGTCTCATTCGAAGATGCTAACGCGTCTATCTTTCGAGGAAATAATGAGGATCCTCCCTTCTTACTAGGCCTGAATATACACGGTAAGAATATAAATAATTGCCTAGTGGACTCTGGAGATTCGGGTAATATCATGCCCTTGTCCATCTGCCAGAAGCTCGGATTCCACCCCACCCCATCTAATGGCGCAGTGATCCAGGTGGATAAGACTGCTATAAAACTGGTGGGGGAATTAAAGAACATCTGGATACATCTTATCCAGGACCCCAGGATAGCCAGCATCATTGACATTCAAGTGGTGGACATCCTAGAGACTTACGGGATGTTATTAAGTTAGAATTGGTCTAAGTCCTTGAACGGATACTTTTTGATTGACTTCACCCACTTATGGCTCCCATGGGAAGGAGAATCCAATAAGATCCGAGTCGAAAGTGAACCCCAAATGAAACAAGCCCTTACAGAAGTTGGAAGGGTCAATAAAGTCTTTTTCTCTGAGACTTCTCTGGGGGTGTACAAACCTTTTGAAATCTTAACGTTCGATTTCATCCCCAGAGAAGATCCCACCATACTACAAAGAGCCCGAGACCTTGAAGAGAAGATGAGAACCGAGGTAGACTCTCAAGACCCCACAGCAACCCTAGCCACACTCCTGTTCGGCACTTGGTGCCAAGTACACTACCAGAAACATTCAAAACTCGAGTGTGGATCATGTCTTGCGATCGCTAACTGGCACTTCGATACCCTCCAGAACAAGCAACATGTAACGGATTCCCCGGGACCCAGTGTCCCTATAAGATGCGCTCCTTTGGTGCCATCTCCCTAGGAATCCCAAACCCAAACACCTCCAGAGGTAAAATCCACTTCCACGCCGGTAGTCCGGGAGATACCCCATAAGTCCCCCAGTAAGAATCCAAAAACTACCCCTCCCTAGCCCCAGATTACGAACAATGACTTATGGACCCTTAAGTTTGATGGGTCCCAATCCAAACAAGGCTGTGGGGCTGGGGTAGAATTAATCAACCCACGAGGGAAGTCCTTCCTCACATCCTACAGGCTACAGTTTAACTATACAAACAATGTCACAGAGTATGAGGCTTTGGTCCTGGGACTCTTATTTGCGTTAAGGAAAGGTATCACCCACCTCCAGGCTCTGGGTGATTCAGAGTTGATTTTTAAGCAAGTCCAGAGTCAATATACATGTCATGATAAAAAGATATCCGCTTACCGCAACCGGGCTTGGAGCCTTATTGAAGATTTTGAAGCCTTTGGCATTGACCTCATTCCCCAGTGACGGAACTATGTCCTGGATGCCCTTGCCATTTCTGCCAGCACCCTTGAGCCAATGGCTGGCTCGCGACTCCAGAAATTTTTAGTTGAGATGGTCCCCACCCCGTCCATTCCAGATAATGTCACCCACTTTTAGGTTTTTGAAGACAATCAACACATCTTGGCCTTCATGGCGAATGTTGGTGTCTTTGAGGATTAGATAGTGGAGGAACGAGACCATGATGATACTAGGCAGAATGATGAAGATGATGGGATCATGGACCTACCCACTAACACCATCCCAAAGGGGATGGTTGCGCTAGAATGAATCTTTGACTCAGACCCACGGGCCCATGATAAGGTGTCATCCTCCCCTGAGGGAAGAAAGTTTGAAAAGGTTAACATCGGCCAGCCCGGTGAAGAAAAGATCATTCACATTGGTACCTCTTGCTCCCCTGAGGAAAAGGAAAAGATTCTTATGGTCCTCTGGGAATACATTGATGTAATCGCTTGGGGTTATGAAGACTTAAAGACATATGATACATCTATCATGACCCACACCATTCCCCTGAAGCCTGATGCTAAGCCCTTCCGGCAAAAGCAAAGACCGGTCAACCCTCTAATAGAGCCTCTAATTCGTCAAGAGGTAGAAAAATTGCTGTCAGCCAGATAATCTTTCCAATCCGGCACACTAAATGGGTTGCCAACTTGGTTCCTGTCAGGAAGAAGAACGGTGAGATCCGCCTTTGCGTGGGCTTCCAAAATTTGAACAAGGCATCTAAAAAAGATAATCACCCTCTCCCCTCGTTGGACGAGGTGTTGCAGATAGTAAATGGATCTCAGATGGTGTCCTTCTGGGATGGATATTCGGGGTATAACTAGGTCATGGTCAAGTATGAAGATAGAGAGAAAACAACGTTTACCACTAAGTGGGGAACGTTTGCGTACAGGAGAATGCCCTTCGGTCTGATCAACGCAGGGGCTACATTTCAAAAGGCCATGGACATTGCATTCAAGGGCCTCATAAATTGGTGCATAATCATCTACATGGATGATTTGACCCCTATGGAATATCCCTCAACCCCAAGAAATGCATATTCGGGGTCACCGAGGGGAAGTTGCTTGGGCATATTGGGCAAAAAAGAGATGCGATCCTTCTTCAGAAAAATCAACTTCGTACGATGATTCATTACAGGATTTGCAGAAATAGTTAAACCACTCAATGAAATGACGAAGAAAGATACTAAGATTAAGTGGAGTCTGAAAGAAAAATAGGCGTTTGCCCAAATCAAACAGATAATCATGGAAGCAGCTGTCCTGGCTAGTCCATACTACTCCCTTCCATTTTATATTTACTCGTTTGCTTCGCCGCATTCCGCTGCGACAGTGTTGACCCAAAAGGTTGAAGGGGAGGAACGACCAATAGCTTTCATGAGTTCCCCCTTCAAGAACACCGAAGTCTGGTATTCACCACTAGAAAAATAGGCCTTCGCTCTAGTCTGCATCGTGAAGAAATTTTGGCATTATATTCTCTGGAGAAAAGTACATGCTATCATTCTAGACCAGGCCGTTAAGTCTCTGCTGATGCAGAGTGAGTTGGGCAAGAGATGGGGGAAATGGATGGCCATCCTCCAAGAATATGACTTAGAAATGCAGCCCATAAAAATAGTCCGGGGCCAAGGACTAAGTCGAGCAATGGCAGAAGAGACTCCCCGCATAGAATGCCAAACTTACACAGTGGAGTCCATCACTCGAGACCCGTGGTATACTGATTTGGTATACTTGTTATGAAACAACAAATGTCTAGAGGGGTTACCTCCCCAAAAATTCCATGCCCTGTGGATGAGAAGCGCTCACTTCATGATTAAAAACTCTGTGCTTTATCGCAGAAACTACGAGGGAGTGTACCTCTGGTGCATCGACAGAAACCAAGCTGTAAGAATAATCGATGAATTCCATGGATAGTTTGGAATAGGGCATGGCTCAGCTGATGCCACTGCCCATCAGATCCTCTGGGCCAGATACTATTGGCCTTGTATCTTCAAGGATGTTTACACTCACGTTAGGAAATGCCATACTTGGCAAACCGTAGCGCATCGTGAGCATAACCCAGCTATGCCTTTACAACCAGTCTATGAGGCTAGACCATTTGCCCAATGGGCATTTGAATTCATCGGGGAAATTAACCCCAATTCGTCTGCCAACCAATGATACATTATAACTGCTACTGACTATTGCACTCGATGGTCTGAAGCTATACCTTGTAAAAACAATACGGCAAACGTAGTTATCAAGTTCTTGGAAGAAAACATCGTCACACGGTTTGGAATGCCCTTTTCTTTGGTATGTGACAATGGTCCGGCATTTTCTTTGGTGTAGCTACTTGAATGGACCTACAATTGGAAGATCACACTAAATTTCTCCAACAACTATTATCCCCAGGGAAATGGTGTTGCTGAATCAACAAACAAAAATCTACTTGAAGTGATCAAACACCTGTTAGAACAAAATCCCCAGGATTGGCATCAAAATTTGAAATTCGCCCTCTGGGCAGATCGTATTCGTATCAAAGCCGCCCTAGGGACATCACCGTTCCATTTGGTTTATATCCAAAACCCTGTATTCCCGGTCAACTTACAGATCCCAGTTTTACAATTCATGCAGGAATTTAGCAACAAGGAAAACATCGTGGAGGTTCAGCTCTTAAACCTGGTACGGATGGAAGAACAACGAGATGCAGCCCTTGAACCTTTTGCGCATCATCAAGCAGTGGTAAAGAGATGGTTTTATAGAAAAGCCCAATATAAGGATTTTCAGATCTCGGATCTAGTCCTGTTGTGGGACAAGGCCCGGGAGAAGAAAGGAAAGCATACCAAGTTCCAGCGGCTCTGGCTCGGACCATACTTGATCTCAGAAATCTGCGGGGCAAATACTTACCGCCTCAACACATTGACTAGAGAACCTATTGCATTTCCCATTAATGGACAGTTTCTTAAACACTGCTTTGAGTAGGGTAAGTTTGTCCAAATTTGTATTATATGTAAAGCTTTCCGCTTGTAAATATCCCCTCCGGGTGCCTCGTGCGAGGTACCCTGCCCTGTAAGTAGCCTTGTCGGTTTTCCTCCAGGATAGTCCCCTTTTGTCATCTTTATTTTTGTTTTCAGTTTCCTTTCAGCCTCGGTGATTTTTTCCGTCTTGCAGGAATTGGAATGCTTCACATAACTTTGGCCTCCGGGACAATGTCTACAGCATGGTGAACTTTAGAATCTGTCATTAGCATGGTGGAGTCAGCCCGGTCTCTGGGGTTTGTTTCACAGGATATGGCACATTTTGAGGAGTCTCCATTGGGTGCTCTCTCTAGAAATCTGGCAATCAGTGAACAATAGTAATATAAGGGACAAGTAATCAGACACACCGGGGGTAGATCGGCTGTACTAATTGATTGACCCATGTCTGAGACTTTAACAGATTCTTTCTGGGTCTGGAGTTTTATCCCTTGTTTGAACAATCTAAATATAGGTGGATAGGTGAAAGAAGTACCGCCATTAAAATTAGCTAAGCTTAAGCTTAATGGTGAAAGAAGTACCACCTTCCCCACCCAGAAACAAGCAAAATAACAAGAGGAAAAGCAGGATAGAACTCTGGTCTCCGGGGGAAACGAGCAAACTGATGACTGGTTTGATGTAATTAGCACCTCTTCTTTATTTCTCCCAGAGGTCATCAGCTTGATTTATTTTCAAAGTACACACGACACCACTGATGAAAGACTATGGACTGACACCTGTGTGGTTGGATTCTCTCAGATATGTTTCTCTTTGCCTGTCAGACGCTTCAAAAAGTGGCTTGTTACAGTTTTGCTAACCAGAGATTCTATAGTTCTCAAATGTGCTTAGGCATTTGTCCCAGATAGTCACTATTTGTTATGCCCTACATCCCCGTCCCTACATTTTGTGTGCAAAATGTTGGGTCCCCCCTTGTTGTTTTTGCTTGCGGCCTTGCCTTGTCCTTTTTTTCCTTTTTGTTCCCTTTTTTCTGGGTTTTTCTCCCCCATCTTTGTGTCTTTGTTTGTTTTCTTTTCATCTCCGGGACTCTGGTCCCAGAGGTTGTCTTTTGTTGGAGACCAGATTCCAGACTTTGGGATTATTTGTCATGATGTTCATAAGGACATTATCACAAAGAATCCCTGGGCCCAGATTCTGGAGGTTTTTCTTGTCTGGAGATCGCCGAAAGGAGGAGGATTGCCTTTTACCATGGGTATAAATAGGAATTATCTATCACTTTCACATTTACCACGATTAAAACCTTCAAGCACTTAGAGAAAATTAAAGAGCAATTTTAAAGCGATTAACAGAGCATTTGCAGAGAATTTACAATAATCATCGCTTAACATTTTTAGTCGTTCTCAGGCAAGTGCAAGTGCTTCATGGTAGCGACTCTGGCCGTTAGATAACTCAAGCTATTGTAGAGCTCCTATGGTAAATCCTCCTTCCCTCCATCTTCTACGTTCTCAGGTTGGTTTTTTTGCTTTCCCTCCTCTTTCTTTTGTTTCCACTCTCTAGCTCTTCTTTGGTTTTTGTTTTGTCTTTTTGTTTGTTTTGCTTGTTTTGTTTCTCTGTTTCATTTCTTCATCTGGTTTTCTATTTTCTGGTTTCACCGCCCGTTGGTGGGTCAGCTCTACCAGAGGGTTGTCCGCCCTCTGTGTAGAAGTGGTCTGTCTGTAAAATTTGTAGATAAGCTATATATATGTTTCTTCCTTGTCTAGTTTTACCATGGGTGTTGTCTTGCATTGTTTATTTATGTATATATGTATATAGTTGTAATATAGTCTCTGTATATCCTTGTTTCTATGTATATATCCCTTAGCTCCATGTATATCCTTTCGGGTGGCTTTTCTGCCTGGTCGAGTCACCTCTGTGTCTGGTTTTCTACCTCCGAGCTTGTTTCGAGGCAGAAAACCACCTGTTTGAAGCTCGGATCTCAGCTGGTTTCAAATAGGAAGTTTTCTCTGTCCTCCATGGAGTCTGTCAGAACCTCATTTATATCCCATGCGCGCAATTAATTCCAGCCAAGTGGCTTTCCCTTTTCATGCATTCAGACAGTTGCCTCTGCTGTCATCACCATAACTTCCATTTAATACCTCCGCACATGGCGCCCACGTGGGCATGGTGACTTGGCTTTTTACATATTCTCGCTAATGGTCACTTTTTCGAGCTTCGGGTCTCCTACTATCATCCATCCTGTGTCCTTACCCAGTGTGATCAGATTCCCGGACTCGGATGTTTAATGAAGTTCTTTTTCAAGTTTATAATGTGTTTTGTTTTTTGGGTATCTCTGCGTGAAACTAACTTTTCAGGAAAAGCAGACGTCGCGGTGGTAAGATCTCTGGACCCCGGAGTAACTATTTTATTGTGATAAAAATATTTTGATGATCGCTTCGCCTTGCAGGTTCCTAGAATTTGCCTAATCAATCATGTCTAAAGCATCCGCATCTTCTCCGCTCAGAAGTCCAAAACTTCCCTCAATGGCCACCAGGGCAGCAACAAAGTCCAAGATGGAGAGGGCCCTGGAGAAACTGCCCCTCGCCATGAAGTTCATGCAGAACAACATCATTATGGGCTCAAAGATTGAGTCCAAGGTTAAACTTATAACCAACACCAGCATCGGAACGTGGGCAGAGATGCAGGCCTTAGTAAAAGTGATGCACATCCAGTGACAAGCTGGACATCAATTAGCGATCAATGTCAGAGGGTCTGGGATCCTCCGGGCAACTTGCTTCCCATGCTTTGTGCAGTCTTCAGAGCTTATCCTAACACTGGCTACCAACTACAACTCTTTCGTCCAGGCTGTCATGCTTGTAGCCATGGAACCCACGGGATACCCCACTCCTCTGGTATCCCTCGACCCAGACACATTCTGGGCAGGATTGGGAATCCCACAATTTGACAGAGCCAGTGTAGTTATAAGGACTGATGCCTTGGAATAGTTTACACAACTGGAGGATGCTGCCCGGGTGTACATGAATGCCCATTGGCTCAAGGCCCCGAAGAGGATGAAGATAGAAATCCCCCGCTCTGAATTCAAGGAGAGCATCCAGATGGGGATAATAGCATTAGCCTGGGTATTTGGGCAACCCTCCGCCCAAGATTTTGCCAAATGGATGTACTATTTCCTCCTTGGCATCTCCACTAAGGGAGAATTCTTCGACTGGGCCACAATAATTTCTAATCACGTCGACTCCCAGTTCCTTCAGCTGGACAAGAAGAAGTTTTCTATGTCTTCTTATGTCTTTTGGGCCATAGCACAATAGAGGCCCCACTCCAATGGCCTACTTACAGATGGCGTGCTCGGGATTGGCCCGAATTAAAAAGCATTGTGGGACCATTTCTCACAAATTCAATGGGAGGCCAGCTTACCCAGTTTCTGCCGGGTAAATGATGCGTTCATTTACTACCATTTGCTTACACCCACTCGGGATGCTGAATACCGCCTGTCCACTGAGGCAATGAAGCTAGTTAGTAGTTATGGGCACTACTATATTCAGTTCCAGTAGCATACATACATTAGGGTCACCGGCTTCTCTGGGAAACCCTACTTGTTGCCCAGGCATTGCAGGGACAAGATCATGCTGTTGGAATACTACCGATAAATGATGGAGTTACACGCCTTCTTTGCCCTCAAGAAGGTCCCCAACATCCCATTCTCAATCACCTGTGAGAACTACACCTGCAGTCTGGCCGCCGCAAAAGAGGTAGACAATGAGCTGAAAAGTTATAACTTGCAAGAATTATATCTGGCATAGAAGAACTTCGATCCGCATGGGAAGATTGCCACGGCAATGCCCTGGGCTTCAGAGCCCCATCTTATACATATGGAGGACTTCTGGGTAGATTTCCAAGATGATGTGGATGTGCGAAGCTGGCACTATGTCAGAATGATGGCCGGAATGATGCAATTGTTGAAACTCCAGAGGTTCCCAGAGAATTTCTCAGACACCGCCCCCACCATCGACCCCCAGTATAAGGACAACGGGATCGATAAAATAGCTCTGCCAGAAATGGATTGGGCCACCCAGGAGGGGCCCACAATTGAGGACTTCACTTGGGAGGTGGTCAAGAGAAGCCACGCCTATTTCAAGAGAGTGTGCCCCGGGAGTATTCGCCAGGCTCCCCGACTGGCACCAAGGATAACATCACAGCCGGGACCCAAATTGATCCCAGGGGCCCGGACTTCTTCGCAGGGCATAGATAGAGGAAAAGGGATAGACATGACCCCTCCGGTGCAAGAGGTCCCTATACAAGAATAAATCAAGAAATCAGTGGCAGCCTCCCAGCAGATGAGGGAGTAGTTAATAATGAGGCTGGCCACTCCCCCGCTCATGGCCGGACCAATTCATCCCCCTTCCTCCCCGTCGCTGGTAGCCCTAATGGTGAAGGCAACGGGGGTGGATCCCTTGGAGGCGACAGTAATAGCCAATGCAGGGCCACCATTGGTTACCCGGAGAAAGAGGAAGCACATCAAATAGGCCAAGGCAGAACTGGTACCAGCGTCAAAGACCTCCCTCCCCCAAGAAATAGAGATCCTTTCTTCTAGTTCCCCAGAATCAGAGAAAGAAATAGAGCCTATAGAGGTCCCGTCCAGTCCCCCTCTACAAGAAGAATTTGACGATGTATTTGCAATCGATGAGTTTGGGAATTTGGAAGGGGACAATACACAAGCAGGGGCAGAAGTCCCGATGAAAGAACAAGAGGCCGCAAAGCAAGAGAATGTTGAACAAGGGCCTGCACAAGAATAGCAGGCAGAAGAAAAAGAGCCAGAACTGGAGATTATCTCCGGGGCTCAAGAGATGCAAGGTCCGGGAGTGGACCAACTAAAGCAAGGTGAACAAATGGCATCCACTGGGGGAACCAGACCTTCGGGAATAACCGTAATCCTAGTCACCACGTTCCAAGGGCCACTCCTGGGAGAAACCTTCAAGGAGGTTATCACAGTGGCCCAAACTCTAAATCTCAGCCCGATACCTCCCCTACTACCGGCAGAAGAAGAGGCCCCAGCAGAAGAAGAAGAGAAGCAAGAGAAGTAGCTTGAAGAAGAAATCCCTGAGGAAGCCTATCAGAGTCCAGATAAAGGAATAGGTACAGAGGACAAGGCTAAGGAGATGGAGGTTGACAGAGGAAATACTGCTGTAGAAGAAGTTGAGGCAGGGAGGACAGATGAGGTCCATGCCACTGAGGAACCACAACCACAAAGCACCAGGGAAGAATCAAGGGAACAAATTCTGCCAGGAAGGCCACCCCTCCCCCCTCAGTGGCTGGTAGAAAGTAGGAAAAGAAAGGCTCAATCCGCCCCTGTGGTTCCTCTCTCCTTAGCGGAAATGATGGCCCAAGCCCAGGCCCCGCCAAAGGCCAAGAAAGCCTGGACAGTTCACACTCTTTGAACTGGGCCAGGCAAAGAAATAGTTGCCGTTGTGGAAACACCTCCCCCAGACGCTGATGAAGCAACTGCAGAACCCGCAGACTACAATGTTGCAGAGGTATCCCTAGGAAAAAGGGAAAAGCAAGGTGAGGTAGATTTGCTGAAGGAGGCAGCACGGGCAGTGGAGGCCCGATATGAAAAAGAGGCCCAGAGGCTCAAAGCTAAAAAAGAAAAGAATGCAAACCTCGTGGGGTTGCTTAGTGAGCTGGCTAGACCAATCAATACCGCTCCTTTAGAGGCCTCCACCTCAGGAGAGTTACCGTAGAGTGGCATAGACTCCCTGTGAGTGATGAAAAAGAAAGCCCAAGCAGTGGACGAGTGGATTGCTCTGTAGATAGGAAATACCCAGCGTTTCCTAGTGTCCACTCTCCCAGATTTATACATGGCCTAAGAAGTCATTCATCAAGCGAAAGTGCTTATTAAGCAGTGGGAGAGTGATGCCAAAAATTACCAAGCATGGAAGGTGGAACTCGAAGAGCTCCTCACCTTGGGAGAAGATATAATTTCTGAATCCAGAATTCTGGGTGAGGAATCATTTGATTTTGTAAGAACTCAGCACTCCAGACTTGACCTCACATTGGAGGTAACCAAGAAACTGGTGGAGTCCATGCAAGAAAAGGTAAATACTATGAAATATTCTTCTAATTTATACAAGTCTTTTGTGATAAAGGCTTCCGGGGTTGATCCCCTTAGCACAGATACTTATACCCCCAAAGATTCAGTTCTGGGGAGTTTTGATGAGATAATGAATTCCCAATATCAGTACCCGGAGGGGATAGATGGGGCCCAGATGGCAAAATTAACCGATATAATACTTAAGGGTCATGATGCGGCAAGGATGGCGGATGAATTCAAAGAAAATATTCCAGACCAGGGGGAACAAGTTGAAGTGGCCAGGCACAGAAGGGCCAGCCTGAAGAATGTAGATGAAGATGGCATATCCCACCTCCTCCAGGCCTTCAACGAAAATAAGCAGCCTTGAGCTTTCTCCGGAGGCCAGGAAAAGATCACATTGAGCATTCTTTACTCTTTTGCAATGAAAGTTCCCGGATCCCGGAGTCCTGGATCCAAAATTTTGTATTCTTTAAAGTGATCCTTGTCCCGGTCCCCGAGGCCGACCGATCAGTCTCAGAAGTGGTTAATCAAGACTGTCAGAAGGTGGTTAGCCACATCAAGAAAGTTTCAGCTTGGTAGTTGGTTTCTGACAGGGTGGTCTTTTTGAGGCGCCGCTCAGAGGTACACCTAGCACATTAAAGATAGGGCACCGCATTTCCCATTTATGAGGCATGTAGCCTTGGTCCCCGGGGGACCTACTTTCTTCTTTCTCCTTTCTGGCTCTCTTCTCAAGACTGATTCTTCCACTGTATATCCTTTTCTTATTCTTCTGACATGACAGACCTATTCCATCTCCAGGTCTTTTGTAGGGTGGCACAGGTAGTACCGGCCCCCAGATATTGTATTTTATTGGAACATGATGTAAATAGGGTTAGGGTTAGAAGAGAGTTGTATAAATAAGCAGATCAGCCCATTTCCAAGGGTCGACAAAATTGATGATTTTTTTGTCCATAGTAATAGAAAAGGAATTTCTCATTTTAGGTTGCAGAGCTCAATGCTCCATTGTTCCATTCTCAGTAGTTAGATGCTCCCTTAGAGCCGCCATTGTATCACGCACCAGTGCTTGCTGGAAGGAACATTAATAACGAAGGAAGAATTCTTGGCAATGATGTTGTTAGCATTCCTGCTTCTGAGTTAATGGTATTTCATGTTTTGATGTTCTTTATGTCTTTTACTCTGGTATGTTAAAGTAGATTAACGAACTCTTTACTCCTGCTACTGATAAAATTCTAGCTAATGGTTATGTGTTTCTTCGGTATTTAGTGTAGTTTACCAGAGTACTATTGATGTTCCAGACATTTCAACATGATTGTAGTTAGATGAAACATTTCTAACCCTGCAGGATCTTTTTTTCTTTATTTGCTAAGTGTAAAATGCTTGGGGAAACTTTACTTTGATCGAATCTCCGGAGAAAATGAGTTGAAGAAACCAGCTATCCCCCTCAAAAATAGTCACCTCTCCCAACCGAGCCCCACACCGTCGTGACCTGAGACCCAGGTGCTTGAAGGCCCGGAGGATCTATTTCCCCCGGACAACCTTTGCAGGCGGAGTTGGCCGATTTCCCCGGAACCCGGTGACAACTTATGACTGTTGGCGGACCCGGTCAGCAAAACCCCGTCAACACTAGGTTCACATCCCAAAACTTCATTATACATGTCTGTACCAAAACATATACTGAAACCTATATAGTGTACTTGTTCAACCATACTTAGTTAATTTTGTATCCAATACTTTAGTAAACAGAAAATCTAACAAGTGACCATAAGAAATATGTATAGTTTCCATCAATGACAACTCAAAAGTAATCAAGAGTATTCTATCTTGCCAATAGAAAAATGATTTATTGATTATAATTAACTATGCTAACCATTAATGTAATCATAAACTATATTTAGAACTCAAAATAGAACCACAATATTATTTTATCTCATTCATTAACCATAACAAAGATGCACATAAAAGTGCAAGTGATACAAGCCACAAGCATAAATCCAAGATAACAAAAAGAAGAATGAAATGCAAAAATAAAATAGGATGGATGTTAAATCCTCCCCCTAGGGTCAAGTTGATGATGATATTTTACCATTAGTATGAAAATTAAACAGTTTATGAACCATCGGTAACATGATCATCGAAAGACAAGTTATAGTGCAACCCGACACAACAGTTTATAGAGGTCACCAAAACTAGTTTTCACCAATAGACAGGTTACAAGATAAAACAATGAAAAAACCTAAAGAGGAACCTGACAAACAAGTTCACAGAGGAACCTAATAGACAAGTTCACAGTGAACACTGACAGTCACCCTATAGAGAAAACTGAAAAGCAGAATGTCTACAGAGACATCACCGAGGAAAGACTATAGAGCAACCCAAGCACCAATCTACCGAGAGAAAAATTTATTATGAGAAATTTGGATCTGACTTATATGTCAGATAAAATACTTACTTTTTATATTTAGCTTTAAAGCATATCTCTAAAAACATTTCTTGAGGGAAAAGTAAAGAAAATGTAATTGTTTTAATCAGTATAACTTATTGAAAACATGCAAACTAGGAGATCAAGGTCAAGTTGTAAACCTTTTATTATAGAGTTAAAATTGTAAAGCGTGAAACTTATTTATGTCAATTAATTATAAAAATAGATGTGTAATCAATCATAACAAGATGATGCGATGATGACTGTAGACGCAAAAACATCTATGGATCAGATACAGAGTTTTATGTAGAAGGACAACAAAATATGAAATCAGTTGCAAAGAACAAGATTCAAGGCTACCAAGTAGAATAGAGGTATTAATCAATCACTAGAGGTGATAAATCATATTGTGAACTTAAAGGATCTATAATTCAACAATTCAAGAGTGCATTTCATCAGGTCAACAAGTATTTTTTACTACATTCTAACAAGTGTAGAAAATAGAAGAAATCCTTTGAGAAGGTGGGTTTAAAAATGGAAGAAAGCCTTGGGAGATATATCAAAAGTATGGTGATAACTGGACAGATTTCTGGTCTTCAATCTTCCTTGGCACTACAGAAATTTTCACATGAATAATTTGTAGATGACACTATTGTTGGGATTAATGGGAAGTAGTACTGAGAAGGGAGGCGTGAATCAGTACCTCTAAATTTTTTTAACACTTTTCACAATTCATCATTAGTAAGCATTCATTACTTCATTACCAACCATTACTATTATTATTTCTTATGCATGTAGTATTATTCCATAATCTTTAATTGTTTGCAACATTCATAGAAACATTTATGAAAGTAATAAACACATAACACAAGATATGATATCGTAGAAAACTCCTGTTAGGATGTAAAAAATGTGGTGGGTATGGCACCCACAAAACTTCACTATCTGCAGAATGGAAGGGAGATGGTAAAGGCTTACAATTGATCACTTCTAATGACCTACCCTGTTAGGAGTATTAAGGTGGAGACTAGTTTAGATCTACTCTGCTAAGAGCTTTAGCAACACTGATTTAAGTCTGCACTCGATTAAGAGATTTCCAATAGGACTTTTAAGCCCACCTTTCTTGAAAGGATTTATTATGTGTACTACACTTTTTAGAATGAGTACATATGATTGACATGACTGTATGAAATCTACAATTTCTGATTACAGATCCATTAAAGCTCTCATAATAATAATATCACCTTAACTGAGTGATTAATACCTTTCTCTGCTCATTGGTAGCCTGTGTTCTTGTTCTTGAAACTGATTTAATTCTTTTCTATCCTTCTGCATGAATTCTCTTGTCTGGTCTCTAGGTGCTCTCCATGGCTACAATCTTTATTGAACAATGACTATTCTCAATAGATTGAGAATCTATTTATACAAGTGTTTGACCTATCTCAGAACACAGATTACAATGTTAACTCTTAGAGCCAAGGTTTACAACTTGACCTTGATCTTTAGTTTGCATGTTTTAAGTCAGTAAAACTAATTAAAACAATAATAAATACATTTCTTCCTTCGCACATAATGGATTTAAAAGCAAATCAAGAATCTATAAATAAAACTTCAGTGATTTAACTAACGTGGAAAGTTAGATCCACTTTTTGTGGGAAGTAACTGACTGTCAGTTCTTGGTTGTCAGGTTGAACTAAAATTCAGTTGGTGTTCCTTTGATGCACTGATCATCAGGTTCCCTTCATCTGTGAGGTTCCACTATGTGTTGTTTTGTCGGGTTTCACTTTTGTTACTCATCGGGTTTCATTAACCTTTTTGTCATCGGATAACACTTAATAGTGTTTTTTGAGATGCTTTGAACTTTGCAGTATCAGGTAACCATGGTGTCGGGTAGTGCTGTGCCCTATCTATCAGTGTAGAGTAAAGCAATGGTGTAGATCATGTTTTTCCTTGTGTATACCAATGGAAAAATATAATGCCTTCAATCTGCCCCTTTGACATTAGTATCAAAAACACTGATATGCGCACAATACTAAAGTGTTTAGGATGTACACCGTGTCTAAATCCTTGTTATTATATGACTCCCCCTAACTGTATGCATCAGTATAGTATAAGTATATATGTACATATGTATACTTTCCTCTTTACTATACATTCCCTGTTCTTTGTTCTTTTAGTTGTATGACTGTACATATCATTTCCTTTGTTCATTTTCCCTTTTTTTTTACTAACTGAACTGTACATATCATTTCCCCCTTTATTTGATACTCATGAAAAAAATGTACAACTTATAAGATGCCAAAAATTGTGACAAAAATGTGTAACTTACAATGTGACAAGAATATGAGAATGGGTTGTCTTGATATGTTCGAGAAATTTCTCTCATTTTTCTTTTAGTAGTTCTAGTGCCATGAGCTCTAGCTCTAGCCTTGCATACATATCATAAATGTTGTCTAGAACAAACATTTCTAGGGTGGCAATTAGTGTGTTTGCCTCTGTCACATGTTGTTGCAGTATTGAAAGTGTCGGTAAGAGCTAAGATTGGAGCTCATTTACCTCATCTTTGTACTTTGTCTCTACAATCTGTATGTCCTGCCTCAATTTCCAAGCCTGTTTGATTTTCTCAATGTGAAATTTAATTGTCTCTTCATTATTTGTGAGACTTTGTCCACTTGTCTTAAGATCAACATCAATTTGTGCTATCTTGTTGGTATACTCTTGTGAGACTTGATCAAGTGTACACAATTTTTGTATTAAAGTAATAGCTTCTCAGATTATTGGATCTATTATGATAATCAATTCAGAAAGCTTTACCTTTTTCAATGCCACTTCCTGGCTTATCTTCTCAGCTAGCTTGAACTCATACTTCTGTCCAAGTCTTTCTTCCATGACCTTTTCAGCATGGATGTTCTATGATGTGATTACCACTGTGAGAACCACTAGTTTATCAAGCATCGGGGTTGTCTGATCAACATCTACATCTGGTAGTATTTGCTTAAGTATCCCTCTTGCCACTTCTTGTACCTTGGCTTCCTTTGTTTCTTTCCTTAATTTGTCTTGCATTACCTTTCTCTCACAGAGTTTTGCATATTTGGTCAATTCAGTTGGATCCAATGTCCTCGCATCACAAAATGGTATCTCAATGATTTCATCTAGAGTTACTAGATTCTTATGCTTTCCCTTCTTCTTCTTTTAGACTTGTGGGGATGCAAATGTATGAACTACCATTGCTATTTCATTTGTTCTTTCTGAAGTGCTTGGTGAAGGCTTTGTAGAAGATGCTTCTTGTTTTTTTTCTGATCAGGGTGCACACGCTGGTTTGGTGAAGATGTCTCTCCATCCACCTTGGGTGTCTCAGCAAATTTTTCTTCTATTTTCTTCTCCATCTCATCCTTCTTTTCCTCTTCACTCTTATCTTTCTGCTTGTCCTCCTCTACTATTTGAGTTTCTTCTTTATTTTGATCAATAGAGTTACCTTTCTAATTGTCGGTAGCAGCTTGCTCTGTAGTGGTGTCCTTTGTAGTGTGTGTAGTGTCTGTTACTTTAGCATCACCCTTGTCCTCGGGTGTACTTGTGTCCTCTACAGAAGATCCGTCATTACCCTCTAAAATATTGATTTCCTTCATTAATACATGCATATTTCTTTGAGTGGTAGCTTGGTCTATATCTAAAGTGTGTCCTGCTCATTGGTTTGCTCTTTTAGAGTAGTAACATCCTAATTTTTTTGTATCTTTTCTGTAGGGTCTAGTTTGGTTAAGTCCATGACTAAAGTGTCCTTCAATGTCTCATTAGAAACATTCATTTATTTACCATCTAATGTTTGCAAATCTTGTTGTTTTCCTTGATCCTTAAGTGTAATGAATATCACATCATCTTTCATTTGCGGATCTTTATCAGAGTCATAATTTGTGATGTATTGAATGTCAAGATCATCTATTACCTTGTCAAAATCAATTTGTTCCATATCTTCACTATTATCCAAATCAATGTGTTAAGGACTTGCTTTGTCTTTCTCCTCCTCTCTATGAGGTGTGTCAGTGAGAAGTAATTGATTCTCACCACTTGTTGAATTTATTGGTAGATCTAGGAGTTGTCTCCATTTTGTTTCATTCATTATGTCTAGCTCTATGAGCTTGTCTTCAAGTACTTTGTAAGGCCTTATCTTGGCTACAAAATTTCCAGAGTGCTTCTTCAATCTTAGATTCAAGAGGCATTAGTTTGACAAGTACCCTCTCCCTTGATTCTCTCTCGATCTGTAGAGCATATGACCATTGTTGGGATATTCTGTTACCCAGACCTTTAGGTATTTGGTTGATGAACTCAACTGGTACATATTTTTACTTGAACATTTCCCTTATTATGGCATCTTGTATCTTGTTTTGGTCCTCTGGTGTGAGTGTATCCCATTGTCTGATTCTTTTTTCATTGCCAGATGCAGCAATAGATTCAGCAGCCTCATCAATTTTTTGATTCCTATAATTCTTCTTTACTACGTCAAGCTCATCTTCTTTAGAGTCCTCTATGTCATGCTTAGTTATGGCCATTCTTTTTCTCCTCTTTGGGGGTGTGGTCTTAACATTTTTCTTCTTATTTTTCTTTGTTATCGGTTGCTTCCTCTTATAGGTCCTTACTTGACCTTTCGTAGGAGGTGTGTTGTCGATTTTAACAGTTTCAATCCTCATCCTCTGCTTCTTTGTAGGAGGTGGAGGTGAATCAGATTCAGTCTCCTAAGAATCTAATTTGTGTTCATCTTGTCCTTCTCTGATGGTGCCTTATTCATCAATTTCCTCTTGTTCCTATTCCTCCTATATAACTGATAGAATCTTCTTGAGATTCTTAACCATCTTATCCTTTTTGTTGCTAGTCTTCTCTATTTCTAGGCCTCTTTTTATCTTAGATCTGGCCTCTTCATAGGTTCCAAACCTTGGCATTTTGCTGTCAATAGGCTCATTGATCAAAGCTTCAATTGCTTTTGTAGCCTGATCTATGTTGATTTCATAGTCTAGTGGTGCTAACCAAGTTGTTCTTGGTACAACCAGTTTAATGTGGGTGAAATCTATGTCCTCCATAAAAAATATCTCATCCCTATGTTTTTCATCAAGTTGTTCAAAGATCCTGGTTCTTTCCATCATCTTTTCCTTGAATTCAAGGAAGTATGCAGTCATGACAAATTCAAAATTGTCTCCTAGTGACTTGATTAGTTCACTGATCTGTACTGTCACCAGTTTTGTAGTGTCTCACTTTACTTTTCCTATTGAGGGAAAGTACTCTTGAAAATAGAAAAAGATACACATGATAAGTGAATCGAACTTACATGTGTTGGTCTTTGTGGACCTGATTGTGTTCATGTTTTCATCAAGTTTTTTCAACGGGATCTCACATAGATCCATCTATATGCCCTTGGTTACAATCTTCTAATCTATGCTTACTAATGTTGCAGATATGTTGTTTAACCTACTTGCTTGAAATATTTTATAACCAATCACACATGCACCAAACCTTAGTTCCTCATCGGTGATGGTGTTTACTTTCAGACCTCTATTGTCCCATTCAGCTTTTGTAAGTTTTGTCACTTTTGTCCTGGAGGGATACTTATGAGCCTTGGGCTTGTCGGTTATTGGATAACCAGTGACAACATGGAGGATATCCTTGGTGATTTGTTTGGGTTGATCCAACCACAACTTCTGGTCATGCAATCTGCTAAGTACCAACCTAATCTAGTTGGTCTTGAAGTCCCTCGAGAAATATAGGGCATTAGTTATCCCTTTAACCTCTAAGTGTTTATGCTCTTCCTTTAGGTTTCCTTCTGCATCACAAATCTTCTTATAAGCTTCATCCATCTCTAGATCTCCTATTTCGGCGTTCTTGTAGTGAATATAAGACCTAACATCTTCTATGAGCAAAACCCTAGGTGGAAGTTTAGAAAATGCTCTAGTTTCATTGGGTTGCGATGCAATCTCTGGGAATATCTTATATTTGGGCTCTACACATGTTCTATTCTTAATCAACTTAGCTACATTCCTTTTATCACTTTTGATCTTAGCTGTTCTTGACGTGGTTGCCATCATTTTTCAAGTTTTAGGGCTTCCTTGAAAAATAAATACAGAGATCTTTCGGTGCCATTGGTACTTACTTCAATCCATGATAATGATTAATGTTTTGTATGCTATGTGCTTGGATCAATTTCAAGGATGCTCTACTTTTTGCTCTTCAGTCACTCTATTCTCACTCTTGTTTTCTCTTCAAATCGCGGGTGCAAAATGAAGTTGTCCCATCATCTATTTATAGCCTTTTTGCCCTATGTATTTGTCATAAATGCTCAATGAATCATCAGGTCATGAAGACGGAGTTCATCAGGAAGACTTTTAAATTCATCATCAGTGTTGACATGATGCTCAGGACTGTTGTTAACAATTTTGATTTTACCGACAGATATCGGTATTCTATCATGACAACTTTGTAAGTTTGCTTTCTTACTGACAGGTATCAGGTTACATTGGTAACTTAACCATTTTATGTGTTGACTAAAAATTTTAGGTAAGTGTAAACAACTCATCCATTATGTTCACCATTGATTTTTGGTATGTGTATACTGACGGGGTTGTTTTCTCAGAATTGAAACAAGTAAAAAAATATGCATCTTTATTATGCAGATTTTGACTATCTATCAATTTGTACAATGGAACTTATGCAAAATATGACTTGGTGTAGTGCAGTTCCATACTTACTTGTTCAACTTAAGTGGGGATGGTGATGTCACTAGATCTATTGGATGGGGTGTCACCATTTGCATTGCTTGGTCCAGCTTAATCATTGCTTGAAGCTTTTCTCCACATTTTGTCTCTAGCCCTCTGGATATCTTTAATGGTGTTTCCATTGGGATATGTGCTTGTCTCTATCATTCAGTCTTTGCAATCCTTTTTGAGGTGACCAACTTTGTGATATTGTAAGCATGCCATTTTGGGTTTTGACCAGCCTCTAGACCTTTTGGTCTATGCTCTCATGCAGTTTGCAACAATGTGACCATATCCACCACATGTTGTACAATTTTTCCATGTATTGTAGTCCCATAGATATTGATTACTGATTCTCTTTGGTTGATAGGGAGTTTCTTGACCTTTTGGCTTCCATCCTTGCCTTTTATTTTTCCAGCATTCAACACTTGTGTTCCCATTCAGCTTGCATGTAGGATAGTATTTTTCCATGTAGGTTTCCTTCTTTGGTTGTTCTATATTAAACTTAAATTCATATGCTTTATTTCCTTTCTTGCTCATTTATAACATAATCCAATGAATGAAGATGTATATTTAGGAATACCTTTCATTTTTCCTCAGCATACATTTGATGTGTGGCCTTGCTTTCCATAGTGCTTGCATGTTAGCTTTCTTAGTCTTGGATTTTCATAGACATTCTTTGGGTTGGCTTGATTTGATGATTCTCCATTTTTGGTAAATCCTAAACCATTTTTGTTGACTCTTCTTTGTCCTTCAATAAAATCATCCATTCTTTTATTTCTCTTTTCATCCTTTCTGATAACTTCATTATGTTGTTGCTGAATTCTAACCTCATGCTTTAGTTTTTCATTTTCTTCTCTTAGTTCACCGATAATCTATATTCATTCAATGAGTTCAACATTCATTTTGTTTTCTTCTTGACTCATAAGAATAATCTGATTAGTGAGCTCATGGTGATGCTCAACATGTCTTTGAATTTCCAACTCCTTTTCTTGTAGTTTCTCTATAATCTTCCTCTTGTCATCAGTGGCTAGTGTTCTTTCTATTTCAGCTTGTCTAGTAGAACTCATCACATCAATAATTCTTATCATTTGGGTCTCTTGACCTATTTGCAACATCTTTATTTGCTCTGTTAGATGTTGATTGATCTCCTTCATATTTGTGTTGTTCTCTTTTGATGTGTCTGATGTATTACTTGCATTGCATCCTGAAGATTCAGAGAAATCTGGAATCTCTTCTTCTTGATAATATTTTTCATTGCTCTTGGTTTCCATACCTTTCTTCTGATCTAGCAGCTCTCTCATATTGATTCTCGCTTCTTTATACTGTTCATATAACATCTATATCTCAATCTTTTTATTCTCAATATTCTTATCAAGTTTGTACTTCTCCATTGTATGATATTTTCTCTTAAGCCTTTAGGCTTTTCTTTTAAGATACTTAGCTCTGATACAAATTGTTGGGATTAATGGGAAGTAGTACTAAGAGGGGAGGGGTGAATCAGTACCTCTAAAACTTCTTAACACTTTTCATAATTCATCATTAGTAATCATTCATTACTACATTATCGACCATTACTATTGTTCTTTCTTATGCATATAGTATTATTCCATAATCTTTAATTGTTTGCAACATTCATAGAAACATTTATGAAAGTAATAAACACATAACAAAAGATATGATATCATATAAAACTCCTATTAGGAAGTAAAAACTATGGTGGGGATGGCACCCACAAAACTTCACTATATGCAGAATGGAAGGGAGCCGATAAAGGCTTATAATTGATCACTTCTGATGATCTACCCTGTTAGGAGTATTAAGGTGGAGACTAGTTAAGATCTACTCTGTTAAGAGCTTTAGAAACACTGATTTAAGTGTACACTCGGTTAAGAGATTTACAATAGGACTGTTAAGTCCACCTTTCTTGAAAGGATTTCTTATGTGTACTACACTTGTTAGAATGAGTACATATGATTGACCTTACTGTATGCAATATACAATTGCTGATTACAGATCCACTAAAGCTCTCATAATAATAATATCACCTTAAGTGACTGATTAATACCTTTCTCTACTCATAAGTAGCCTATGTTCCTGTTCTTGAAACTGATTTGATTTTTTTCTATTCTTCTGAATGAATTCTACTGTTTGGTCTCTAGGTGCTCTCTGTGGCTACAATCTTTATTGAACAAAAAATATTCTCAATAGATTGAGCATCTATTTATACAAGTGTTTGACCTATCTTAGAATCACACATTACAATGTTAACTCTTAGATCTAAGGTTTACAACTTGACCTTGATCTTTAGTTTGCATGCTTTAAGTCAGTAAAACTAATTAAAACAATAATAAATACATTACTTCCTCCATACATAATGGATTTAAAAGAAAATCAAGAAGCTATAAATACAACTTTAGTGATTTATCTGACATGGAAAGTCAGATCCACTTTTTGCGAGATGTAACTGACTGTCGCTTCTTGGTCATCGGGTTGAACTGAAAGTCTATCATCGTTCTTTTGTTGAACTGGTTGTCAGGTTCCCTTCATCTATCGGGTTCCACTCTATGTTGTTCCATCGGGTTGCACTGTTGTTACTCATCTGGTTTCATTAACCTTTTTGTCATTGAATAACACTTAATAGTGTTTGTTGGGATGCTTTGAACTTTGCAGTATCGGGTAACCTTGGTGTCGGGTAGTGTTGTGCCCTGGTTGTCAGTGTAGAGTAAACCAATGGTGCAGATCATGTTTTTCCTTGTGCATACTGATGGAAAAATATAATGCCTTCAACTATCATCATGGGGGAAGCCTCTATAAAGGAAGAAAGGAATATGAAAAAGGATTTGAATACTTATAATAACACTTCTAGTCAATCAATAAACTGGGAGAAAAGTTCCCTTTTTTTCAGCAACACTCCAGAAGAAAGACAAAGGAAGATCTCTGCCATTTTGGGTTGCAAGATTAGGAATTTCCTCTCTTCCTTCTTGGGTTTCCCTTTATGTCATAAACCTGATGAATCTTTCTAGAATGGCATCCTTTACAGATTTCACAACAAAATTGCAGGTTGGAAAGGAGCTACTCTAATTCAAGCTAGAAAAGTCCATCTTCTGAAATCTACTCTTCAAAACTTTCCAGTCTATGTGCTCAGTCTCTTCAAAATTCCTCAAAAGTTTGCTGACTTGATAGAAAAAATTCAGAAAAGATTCCTCTGGTTTGGATTTGAAGAAGAAGAGATTTATCCTTGTGGCTTGGGAGGTGGTGTGTAAACCAAATAAGTTTGGAGGGCTTGGCATCAGAAGTATTAAAAATACTAATAAGGCTCTGCTAGAAAAATAGTGCTAGAGAATCTTTGAAGTGGAGAAGGAATGGAACTCTATTATCAAGAGAAAACATCATCTGAATTATTTGGAGGATATGTTAAGGAATCCTTTGGATATCAAAGGTTATTTCATTTGGAATAGTATTAGGAAAGGCTGGGAACTAATTAGAAAAGGGGTCAGATGGAAACTGGGAAATGGAAGGAAGATTAATTTTTGGAATGATAATTGGCTAAAGGAAAAAGCTCTTAATGAGAAGCAGGAATGGATGCCAGCAATTTTGGACTGTAAAGATATAATTGGGGAAAAGGTTTCTAATTATTTGATCAATGAGGAATGGGTTGACCTTATCTCTTTTTATGAGAACCTTAAAATGGTCAATAAACAACTTAATCATTGGTTTTTAAGAGATAATGAACAAGACTCTTTGACTTGGGGTCCGGAGGCAAATGGACAATTTTTCATTTCTTCTTCCTCTGCCCCTCTCCACACTCAGGAAGATCACCCAATCAGTTCTCAGGTATGGAACAATAATCTTATACATAAAATTAACATGTTTTTTTGGCTGCTTGTTCAAAAAAAAATTCTTACTGTGGATAATCTCTATAAAAGGGGTCTTAGTATTCCTAATAGATGTATCGGTTGTTACTCTATAGCTGAAAATTTCAATCATCTCATGATTCATTGTACTTATACTTGTAAAGTGTGGGCCTCTATCTTCAAACATTTAAACTTGGAATGAGTGAAACCTAATAACTGTCAGGATTTGATAAAACAATGGTTATGCCCCTTTACTATTAAAGATTTCAAAGATCTATGGAGGTTTTTTCTTCCTCAATTCACTTGGAGAATCTAGAAGGAGAGTAATAATAGTCTTCAAAGAAAATATCTCATCCCATGAGATTGTGGCCAATCATATTTGCAGAAGTTTATTGGAAAATTTTAAAGGTTCTCTCCCTAGAGACTCCCCCCTTAAGAACACTTGGGTTTTAAATGATATTATTAATAGGAAAAATCAAAGGCATAAAGATAATGATTCAACTTTGAGGGAAAACACAAGATGTACTACACCGCTGATTGGTTGGGTTAAAGGTAACTTTGATGGAGCAGCTAAAGGGAATCTAGGAAGAGCTGGAGTGAGAGGTATAATAAGAGACTGGGCTGGAAATTGTCTGGGAGTTGTCAGAGCCCATCTGGAAATTCAGACAAACCATGTTGCGAAAGAAAAGGTAGCTCTTCAAGTTATTATAATGGCTAAAGATATGGGTTATTCAAATCTATGGTTGGAGGGAGATTCTCTAAACTTTATAAACTATATTAATGGAAAGAATGAGGCTTCTTGGTCAATTGGCCATATAATTGATAAAATTAAATCTTTAATGCTTCTTTTTAAGGAAATTCATATAACCCATTTTTTTTAGGAAGGAAATAAGCTAGCGGATGGCTTTGCTAATGTCAGGGCCCAAATTGATGTCACTCAATCATGGAATAGGGAAGCGGATCTCAATATGGAGATTTTAAGTCTTATCAGGTATGATAAGCTTAATCATATTGAAGGCTCAATTAAAACCAAAATTAATGATGAAAAAGACACTTAAGATAAAGAGTGATGATAGTTCTCAGTCAAGGAATGCAAGAATCATGAAGAACGTTACTTCACACAGTTTGTGGATTTTGTCAAGAATTTTGAAACAGAAAACTCAAAAGAGTCTTGTATTTCTGCCCATTCACTTTCAAAAAGATCATAACACTTCTGCAAATATGGGTTAAGGTCTAAAGAGGGAGGAGTTGATGGACTATATGAAGTGGAAACAAAAGAAAAAAGTCTAGAAAAGGTTGAAGAAGGGTGGTGTGACCCACTACATGGAGAAATTTCATGGCTGGGACAAAGAAATAACCAAAAAAATTGCAGATGGCTAGAAGACTGGAAAGGTGAATATGTGAGGTAAGTCTTTTACGCTTCATATGAGCATTATTTCAGAGATAACGGGGATTTCCAATGAAGGCATGAAGTTTTATAGGGACAATAAATGCATAGGGTCTCAAGATTTCAAAATCTTCCCAAAATCCAAAGAAGAAGAAGCCCTTCTAAGTAAAGGGATGGAAGATTATGTGGACATTAATAAAATTAAGAGTCATTGGGATAACATTTTGATTTTCATGATTGATTATTTCACCCTGGATGGTCGCTACTCCAAAATCTACAACCTTCACTTTGTGCTTGCCAATCATTGTAGACATAACAAAAAATTGTTGTTTCCTTTCTATCTTTTGAGCTTGCTGAACAATAGTATCATGGAGCATAGAAAAAAAGCTAGCAAACCGATGCTTCATGAAGGGATTATTTTTATAATCTTAGAATACACCAGAAACCAAATCCTAGAACCCATTCCTAAAAGGGTCAAACAGAAAGCAAAGAAAAATAAGTTGGAAAGTAAAAAGGAGAACCCAAAGAAATGGGTAAGGAGTAAGAAAAAGGAGAATCTAGACAGGAAGGAGGAGTCTAAAGATCAAACCCTCGATTTTCAGGGTAATGAAGATGAGATTCAGGAAGTGGAGAAGGATGAAATTCCTATGAGTGAAGAAGATGAACAAGAGAAAAATGAGGAGGCTCTGGTGAAAGAAAAAGATGATCATATGAATAAGGAGGAAACCTAGATGAATGAGGAGGAAATGCCCTTGAATGAAGAAGAAGAGAATAGGGTAAATGAAGCTGGAAACCAAGAAGAGGGAAAAATAAGAAGAAGAGAATGAGGGAGAAGACAAGGAGGAAAAAGATGAAGAAGTGAATGATGGAAAAGACAAGGAGGAGGAGATATAGCAGCCTAATCTGAAGGCTGGTGACACAAAAAAGAAAAGATAGAGAATGGACCTTGACCAAAAAAATATGGTCTGGTTCGAAATGGATGATAGAATTCCAAAGAGCAAGGAGGATCATGGGGCCAGTATGGAGAATTGGATCAGTGAGGATATGAAGGACATGAAGCAGCACCTGAAGGAAATGCAAGAAGCCATGGAGCGCTTCAAAACTAAGATGGAAGCTATGGAGAAGGAACTACTGATGAAGGTAAATAATAACAATAGAAATGAGGAGATTATGACCAGAGTAAATGCACTTATGGAAGAAAAGCTAAAAGACATGAAAAATCAAATCAACCACAATGGGCATATGATAAGCATTATTCTCAAGCATAGTAACATGGGGCTTAAAGTATCCATTCAAAATCTCAAAGCTTTATATGTGTACTTGGAGAGTAGCCTGCTAGAAAATATTACAATCACAATAGATGACAAAGCTAGGAGCTCAGGCCTGCATACCAGAACTCAAAGTGGCATCAAAAGGAAACTTCTAGAGGTTCCAAAGGAGATAAAAGTGCTAAAAGATTCCATTGGAAAAATGGAAAATATGTAGAAAGAGGCTGAGGAAGCCTATGAAAGTATAAAGTAGTTTTTATTTCTGTTCTGTGCTAGAATCTGGACTGGGAGTTGTGCTGGAAACTGTGTTTCTTTTTGGCAGTTTTTTGTTTTCCTTTTTTGGGTTAATGGGGGTTAGCTAGGGTACTTCTTTTTTTTCATAGCAGGCTTTCTATGTGTTTCAGGGCTATTGATGCTTATCGCTAGTACTTTTATGTAAAAGGTTTTAGGGTCCTTTGAAAACCTATATTTACCTTAATCAAAAATAATCCTTTTGTAAATCTCTTAAACGAGTGCACACTAAACAATGTTTTTAAAGCTCTTAATAGAGTAGACCTTACCCAGTCTAAACATGTTACTCCTAATAGGGTAAGATCATCAGAAGTGATAAAACTTGTAATTTTTAATTGGCCCCTTCCATTCTACAGATAGCGAAGCTTTGTAGGTTTCATCCCCACCGCAGTTTTTACCTTCTAGCAGGAATTTTCTATGTTACCACATCTTGTGTCATGTGTCATTACATTTCATGAATGTTTCTATGAATTTTAACATGCAAATTAAGTTTATGAATTGATATTACATACATAAAGATATAATAGCCCATATGGTTGGTAATGCAAGGAATTGATTACTAAAGGATTAAGGTTAATTGACAAAAAGTTTTAAGGGTATTGATTCACCCCTCCCCTCTTAGTACACACCATTCCATTATTCCAACAATTGGTATCAGAGCTAGATCTCTTATTTGAAAAATTTTAAATCACTTGAGAGAAAAGATAATACAATGGAAAGGTATAAGCTAGACAAGAGTATTGAGAATCAGAAGTTAGAGATATAGATCTTCTATGAGCAATACAAAGAAGATAGAAACAAGATGAGAGAGCTGCTAGATGAAAGAAAGGTTATGGCATCTCGCTGCAATGAAACAGACTATCATGAAGAAGAGATACCTAATTTGTTTGAGTCTTCAGGATCTACATCTAGCAATACATCAGACACATCTAAAGGAAGCATTATAAGTCTGGATGAAATCAATCAACATCTGGCTGGAAAAGTGAAATCACTACAAATTGGTCAAGAGACACAGATGGTAAGAATGATTGAGGTTATGAATAGTTCTAGACAATCTGAACAAGAAAGAACATTAGCTATTGATGACAGGAAGAAGATCACTGAAAAGCTATCAGAGAGAATCTAAAATACAAAGACTTACTGAACATCATCATGAGATCACCAATTAGATAGTTCTTATGAGTCAGGAGGAAAACTGAGTGAACATAGAAATCATTGGAAAATAGAAGCTATTGATGAGCTAAGAGAAGAAAAAGAAAAACTAAAGCATGAAGTAAGGATTCAACAACAACATAATGATATGATCAAGAAAGCTGATGAGAGTACCAAAAGAATGGATGATTTTCTGGATGGACAAAGAAGAGCCAACAACAATACTAGTCTAGGGTAAAGAAAGCATAGAGAATCATCAAATAAATCTAATAAAAAATATGTCTACACACATCCAAGACTAAGGAAGTAGTCATGCAATCACTGTGGAAAACTAGGCCACACATCAAATGTTTGCAGAAGAAAAATTAAAGGTATTCCTAAATACACTTTTACGTTCATTGGAAATTGTTATAACTATAACAAGAAATGACACAAAGCATATGAAGGTAAATCCAAGGTGAAACAACCAAAGAAGGAAACCTACATGGAAAAATATTGTTCCACTTGCAAAATGCATGGGCACACATCTCTTGAATGTAGGAAGAAGAAAAAGAAAGCATGGTAGCCAAAAGAACAAGAAAATGCTTATCAACCAAAAAGAGTCAGTAACTCATATGTTTGGGATTACAACACATGGAAAAATTGTACAACATGTGGTAGAAATGGACACATAGCTGCAAACTGCACAAGAAAATGGATGAGAAGGTCCAGAAGCTGGACTAGCCTCAGAATGGCATGCTTACATTTTCATAGGGCCAGTCATCTAAGCAAGGAATGTAGATACCTAGTGACAGAGACAAGTAATTTTCCAAATGGAAATACCATTGAAGACATAAGGAAGATTAGAAACAAAATGTGGAGGAAAGCTACAAACACTGATGATGCTAGATCAAGAAATACAATTGGTGACACCTTATCCAATGGATCTGGTGATATCACCACCCCCACCTAAGTAGAACAAGTAAGTATGGAAAAAAATTATACCAAGTTATATTTTAGATCAGTTCCATTAGACATTGATTAAATGCCAAACTAGCATGAATAAAGATGCACTATGGTATTACTTGTTATGAATTTGTGAATCCAACCTCGTCGGTCATAGCATATTGAGAATTTTTGGTGTACATGTAAATGCTAAGTTGTTAATGTAAATAGAGAATCGTCAGTAATAAAAAAAAGGAAGTGAAGTCTTTTCTATACACCAATATCCATCAGTGAACATGTGAAAGGTCAATTGAGTTGACACTTATCCTGAGTAACTTCATTCTCACTAAGAATGAAGTTGGCATGTTCCTCAAGCAACTTCATGTTTAAATACTAAGAAGTGGGTAAATTATTAAATGGACCACTTAAGGAATCATCTATAAAAAGGTGATGGAGAGCTCATTCACTCACCATGAAATTAAGAGAAAAGAGCAGAGTGAAGATCAGAGCACAGAGTGAAGAACAGTAACTAGATTGCAGAAGTGATTAACAATCATATTCATGAAATTCATAAGTAACTAGATTGCAAAAGTGATTAACAAGCATATTCAAAAGAAACAACAGATCAAGTGAGTATCTAAGACTCACTAAAATTACATTTTATTTACGGGAAAATCCCTAATTTCTAGAAACAATGAAAACCGCATCTCGTGTTTCCAAGATTAAGAATGTGAAGGATAAAAAGGTAAATTTAATCAAGAACTCAACATGTGAAGAGCCTAAATACAAATTCTATCTAGAGGTATCTTCACAACCTGATGACGTAGGAGTTTTTTCAAGCATACCACCTAGGGTTTTTCTAATAAACAATGTCTGAGCCTACATCCACTGCAAATTTGCAGAAATCAGAGATCTGGAAGTTGAGGAAGCTTATAAGAATCTTTGCATAGATGGAACCATCAAGGATGAATATAAACACATTGAGGTGAAACGGATGAAAAATTCCCTAATGTTCCCAAAGGAGTTCAAGACTGAGTGGATCTGTATATTTCTTAGTTGGGTACATGACCAAAAGATGTGGCTAGAAAAGCCAAAACAGATCACTAAGGACGTAATACACATAGAGACCGATTATCCAGTAACTGACAAGGCAAAAGCACTAAAAAATCCTTCTCACCCCAACATAGAAAAGATGACAGGTGTAGTATGGGATTGCAGAGGATTGAAGGTGAACTGCATCACCGATCCAAAAATTAAATTTAGTGCATGTGTGTTGGGATCTATTCGAACTTCTACTGAAGTAACTAAATGAGAACATGATGACAATTAGATCAGAAAATTCTAATTCGTGTAATTTTGGTTCACTCCTCATGTGCATATTTTTCTACTTTCAAGACTTTTTCCTATCTATCGGCAATGTCAATTGGGACACTACCCGACCAGTGACAATTCAGATTAGTGAATTCATTAAGTCACTAGGAGACAACTTTACATCAGTTATGGATGCATATTTCTACTGGATTCAAGGACAAAATGTAGAAAAGGATGAGGATACAAGAAAAACTAGTGGATAAATATAAAGATCATATTTTCTTCATGGTGGACACTGATACAACTTTGATCAAACCAGTTGTACCAAGGATAGCATGGTTAGCACCATTTGACTATGAGATAAACATAGATTAGGCCAAAAATTCTATTGAAGCATTGTTGAATGAACCACTGGATAAATCATTACCAAAATTTGGCACCTATGAAGAATCTAAGGCCATAATTTTTTTAAAAAAAGGCTTAGTTGTTAAAAAGATAGATGGAAAGAAGACCAAAATGGTAAAGACACTTGAAAAGAAGTTTTCGATTAATGAAGAAGAATTAGAACAAGAAGAAGACACCAAGGGAAAGTCACCCATCGATGAAGGTGAACAAGTGAGTGACTCTGAGTCAACAAAGTCTGATGCACCACCCCCAAAGCAACCAAGGATAGCTACGACATCAAGAACAAGGATTCAAACTGTAAAAGTAGACTCACCACTAGTAAAGAAAGGATAAGTGAGGAATTAAAAAAGGAAGCCTCAAATAGGGAAAACTTTAGAACCAAAGAGGAGAAGGAGATTAATCTGAAGAAAGGAAGATAAGGAAGAAACTGAACAAGATAAACAACCTGAAAAGAAAAAATTTCCTAAGACAATTGATGATATTATTGCATCAATAGTCAAGACAGGTAGCATATTTGAACCTAATATTAGGCAATAGCTAACTCTGAATCATGAGGATGAGAATAAAATAGAAGAAGCCATCATCAAGACAATATGTATATTCAAATACTTCTTGACACAAGAACTTCTTGATAGGTAATTAGCAAGGTGGACATTTGCATTGAATTCCAAAAGACGGACAAGGGAAAGATCCCTATTTTATATTATGCCACCCAAGTCAAAGATGGAAGAAATCAATGAAATGATGAAGTTACATTCAAAGAAAATCTCAAAAAAATTGAGAGCCTACAAAGTACTTCCAGGAATCTTAATAGAGCTTGACAAAGAAAGTGAGGATACTTGGAGAAACATACTCAATGTACCTAAAGAGGATACAAGCCCCGAGAGAGTATTAGCACATTCTTATAAATGATAATGAGGATGTCACTTCAGTTGAATTGAAAAAAAAAAGAAAGTAAAGAAATTAATGACATACCTCAGATTTTGCAGTCATTAAGAGACACAACAGATGTAACAATCCAAGATATGACAATAATAGATATCACTGGAGGTGATCCTGCCAATGAGGTAAAGGAAGAAGAAAATGTCACTGTTACCTCCAAGAAAACCAAGGAATAGGATACAATAATGGATGTTGCATAGGTTAATATACTAGGAAAAATGCCATTATTGATACAAGCTATCAATATCCTCTCAGAAAAGGAGAAGTCACCCGACCATGATGCAAGCATACTTGAGGATAAGGGTGAAGATGAGAAGAACAACACAAATGAAGAACAAAATGAAAAAGATGGAGAGAAGAAAGATAAAGGTGAAGAAGAGAAGAAAGGTGATGCCACTCCAAAGGATACCGAAGGAGAAATGAAAATAAATCTAAGGTTGATGTGGAGACATCTACATCCAACCGACAGGTGAATATCGAGCAATAGGTAAAAGTCACAACACCTCCAAAGCCTTCATCAAGTACATCATACCGAGAAAAGGAACTTGCTATGGTACTACATATAAGTGCTTCCACTTCTCTTTCAAAGAAGAATAAGAAAAAGAGTAAGAATCTAGACACCCTGGATGAGATAATAAAAATACCTTCCGTTGATCCAAGGATATTGGATCTAGAGTCACTGACAAAGTATGCAGAACTTTGTAAAAGGAAAGTTATCCAAGATAAGCTTAAAAAGGAGACAAAGGACACACAATTACTAGAAACCATAAAGGACATATTACTGCAAATTGTACCTGATACTAACATTGATCAAAATGCTCCTATCCTTTATCAATTAGCACTTCTTACCGAAGCCATTACATCACAGAATATAGATGCAGATAAGGCAATAGAAGAATGTGCATAGAATAAGTACCAATAAAAATTAATAGATAAAATCAGCCAAGAAGTGGCAGAGAACAAGGTAAAGCTATCTGAACTAGTCAATGCATTGGAACCAATCATTTCAAAAGCCATAACCTCAGTTCAAAAGTTATGCACAATAGATAAATTCACTAAGTATAGTAGTGAAAAGACTGTAAATATAGATGCAGATCTTAATGCTAGTGCACAAAATCTTACAACCAATGACAATGCATTCAAGTTGCATTATGACCAAATTTTGGAAGCTAAAAGGTTGAGACTTGAGATTATAGAGGTAGAATTCAAATTCAGAGATGAGGTAACCGAGCTCCAGGCTCTACTACTACCGAATCTTACATTACTACAACAATATATGACATCGACAAGAGAATTGATTTCCACCGTGGAAATGTCTATAACAGAAATCATATATGATATGCATGCAAGGATCACAATGGATATCATGACCCTTGACCACCTAAAATAACAATGGGAGAAGAAAATGGAGGACATTCAAACATTCCATTTCCACATTTTTGACAAGTTGTAAGCATGACACCTTTGTCATTATTGTGAAAAAAGAGGGAATTGATATGATACAAGGGGAAATGATTTGGTGTGATAAGGTGAAAAGGGGTAAATATATGTATAAAGGAAAATTTATATGCATGTACATATTCTATACCGAGGCATGCACATAGGGGGAGTCATATTAAAAAGGTAAACACACGGTGTATATACTAAACATTTTAGTTTTTCACATATCAATTTTTTGATACTAATGTCAAAGGGGGAGATTTATGATCATATTTTTCCATTAGTATGCAAAGAAATTTTTTTATGAATCATTAGTAATATGATCACCGAAAGACAATTTATAGTGAAACCTGGCACAACAGTTTATAGAGTTCACCGAAACTAGCTTTCACCGATAGACAGATTACAAGGTAAACTGACAACACAACCTAAAGAGCAACACAATAGACAAGTTCACAAAGGAACCTGACAGACAAGCTCATAGTGAACACCGATAGTCAGTCTACAGAGAAAACTGAAAACCACAATGTCTACAAAGATATCACCGAGGAAAGACTACATAGCAACCCTAGAACCATTCTACCGAGAGACAACTTTATTCCAAGAAATGTGGATTTGAATTACACGTCAAATAAAACACTTAAGTTTTATATTTATCTTTAAATCATATCTTAAAACCATTTCTTGAGGGACAAGTAAAGAAAATGTAATTATTTTAATTAGTCTAACTGATTGAAAACATGCAAACTAGGAGATCAAGGTCAAGTTGTAAGCCTTTGATCATAGAGTTAATATTGTAAAGCGTTAAACTTATTTAGATCAATTCATTGTATAAATAGATGTGTAATCAATCATAAAAGATGAGGTGATGATGATTGTAGCCATACAAACTGTACATGCTGGAATCTAACCTTTTGGGAGCACACTTAGACATGCAAACGTTAGAGAAATACATCAAATAAGCATACTCAAAATGTCTAAACATACTTTAAAACAAACGATCCCATCATGACCTCCGATGAGATAAAAAAGTGCACCCAATGCCTTGTTAATTTTCTCTTAGAGAAGTTCATGGATGTGCTCTCCCAACACAATACTAAAATCCCACTTGATTGATTGAAGATGCAAGCTAAGGAGTGAAGAACTCAAGAGCAAGTATGAGGAACTTGTCTCAACCCATCACCATGACTATATGGATGCAAAGATTAAACTAGATTGATATGCAAGATGAAACAAAACTAAATAAGACTCATTCCATTATGTCCTAAGAAGTGATATCTATATTACCAAAATGAACTAAGCATGAACTAAACAATAAGCTTTCTATGAAAATGTTAAATGCTCTAGAATCAAACTAACATGATAACAATGCATAAAAGGGAGATATGATTTTTTCTTGACAATAGCCTCTATTTATAGAGTTTTTAGAGGAGAGAGAGGGCTTGGATGAGGTGGAGCTCATGTGGCATCCACATAGGTGCCACATGAGGGACACATAGGCCATGCAAGAGGTCCACTTTTCTCACACATGTGTGAGCAACTTTGGATGTGATGGGTCAAAGTGTACTTAAAGTACACATGTGAAGGATCTTGTAAGAGGTGTAAGAGAGTGTAAGACTTTTAGTCCAATGAAACACTTTTAGAAAGTGTAAGAAGGTGTCATCATGGGTGTAAGAAACTTTGTTGGCACCAAATAAGGATTATTTGGAAAAGTGTTTTTTTGAAAATTTTCTCACACATGTGTGAGCAAATAATTAGGACTAATTGGTGTAGGAATCAATAAATTAGCCTAATTAACTTTAGTTAATTAGTAAGTAGGTTTATTTGGTGAGAGTGATGTGAGGTAGGGTGGGATCTAGGTTCAAATTAGCTTAATCTAAATTTAAAGTTTAGATTAATTTGGCTTAGTAGAATTTAAGTCATGTGAAGGAATAAATAAATTAAAAATTTATTTAAAAGGGATTAATGAGGGGTAATGTATATAAATGAAATTTAATACATTAAAGGAGATAATATTTAATTTAAATTTAAATACTAAGGAAAGTGAATTATATTTAATTAAATAAATTTAATTAAATAAATAGAAGAATATAACAAATATAGTTAATTAATTAATTATAATGCTATGGGAATATTAATTAAATTAATATAATGACAATAGATGGGAAATGGATGATGGACTTAGACAGGATGGTGGATGGTGGGTAGGGTATGTGGAAGATATGTATGGTAGCATAGGAATGGATGGAGCTTGCCCCCAAGTATAGAGTGCAAGGGAATGATGATAAGTAAATGGATATATAAGTGAATTTGGATGAAAATGGATATGTGATAGGAAGATGGAGGAAGGACTCAATCATCTAGTTCAATGGATGATATCCCTTGAGATGCATTTTTCTATATGTATATAATGGATCAAGGAGTTTTAGATAAATGCTCATAGATGTTTCCACGACGGTGGGAGGGGAGATGAAATGGACGGGTGGATGGAGGGGGGATAAGGGTTTATGAATAGGGTTGGATTAATGGGATGGGAGGATGGGGAAGGATTGGTGGATAATGGATGGGAGGTTGAAAGACTTGTGAAGAAATGGATAAAGGAGTTGGAAAGATAATCATTGGCACACACCTTCAAGGGTGGTGAAGAAGTGGATAAGGAGTAGTGGATTTTGAGATCAAGGACCCAAAATAGAGAAAGGAGGTGATGGATTTAGGACAGTGGAGTGAGGTATTTTAGGATCCAAAATGAATTTGAGATATGTGGGATTTTTAAATGGAGGATAAAATGGATTTATCAAGGGAAGAAGCTTTGGATTACCAAAGTTGGATGCCAAATTTGATTTTTCCTTGAAATGCATTGCTTCAATAAGTATCTTGGGAATCCACATGATTTTTGAATTTTTTCATGGGCCTTTGGTAGCCTTTTGAATTTTCTTTCTTTTGGATCATATCTTATTTTCTTGAACATGTCTTTTAGATGGGACATGTTGATCCTTGGGTTTTTATTTTTTGTTGTGGATTTTTGCTTTATGCATTTTATCTTTGGCATCCAAATTGCTTCCAATAGAAATGGGATGGGCGCATGAGGGTAGATAGTTTGGAGAGTTAATGGAAGGAATAATGAAGGGTGGATGTTTGAAGGAATACAAGGATGTGTGCCTTTGTTGATCTTTATTATGGATTTGAGGTTATGAAGTGGTGGACTTGGAAATGGTGGATGGAGGTATGTAAGGACCCAAAATGGATGGAAGGGATGAAGGATTTGTTTTTGGGACATAGGGATCTAAAATGGATGCGGATGAGGAAGGGATGAATTTTTGGACATAAGGGCCTAAAATGGATTTGGAGGATGGGAGATGGGAAAATTTGAGTTTAGATGGAATAATTTCAGATGTAGAAGGGGTGGAAGATTTACCAACAGCTTGAGACATTCTTTTTACAATGGTACACTTTTTATTTTTAACACAAGATGTGAGTCCGTGTGAATGGGGTTTATGGATGGATTGGATAGGTTTGATGGGATTTTTTGGAGGATTAGGATCATGTGGAGGGATAATAGGATTTTGAGAGGGATAGGCATCATGACATGAATTTGAATGGGCACTTTGATCTTGACTTTGGGGAGGATTATGTGTTGGAGTGAGTTGATCTTGAGATGGAAGGGAATCATGCAATGAAATGCGGGGGATGGGATCATGAGATGGAGCAATTTGATCTTGACACGGAGGGGGTTTAGTGGATGGGATACTTGGAATAACTTCATGAAGTGGTAGGTAAGTGAAGGTTAAATCTTGACATGGGGGGAATCATTGGACGGGGTGGAGGGGATCTCTTGATCTTGATTAGGAATGGAATCATGAGATGGGTTAAGGAGGATAAGTGGATCTTGATATGGAAGGAGAGGATATTCATATGGAAAGGTATCATAAGATGGAGAGGTGTCATAAGATGGAGGAATGGCTAGAGCTAGAGGAGAAGAGGAATCCATGTTATCATGATTTGGAAAAATTTCTTGACAAGTGTGGACTTGTGGGGGTAATGTGATGGAGGAGGTGGAAGCTTCAACTTGAGTGGATGGAGGGATGGGAGACTCATAAGGATTAGGAGATTTAGGTATGTATTGATTTAGAGGGGAGGATGGTGGGTTTATGACTTGAGGGGATTTTAAAATTTGATTTGAGGATTTATATTTTTCTTCTAACCTTTGGATCCATTCAATGGAAAAGGAAGTGTGGGATTGGGATGATGTAGGACTTGGAGGATTGGGATTATGTGGAGGATAAGGATGGAGCTCAAAATGTGGGGTATTAGGTGTAGGATTGGAACTAAATGGTAGATGGGAATTATGAATTTGGACAAATGGGGAAGGACATATGTCTTCAAAGGCAAACTTTTTCTTTTGACCCCCATTTTATAGGCTAAGGACAATGTTTTGGAGTTCTTGAATCTCGTGGGCAAGGTGGCTATGGAGGGAATCATGTGTTGGTGAAGTATAATGAGATGAATTTACCTTGTCAAAGGAAGAGGAAGGATAAGAAATGGTAGATGAATTTGGATTGGATATGATGTGTTGAGGATTGATTTGGTAGGTAGGTTGGATTGGAGGTATGGTTTGAGGATTAGGGTTTAGCACTTTATAGTCCTCAACCTTTTTGTGAAACCAATCCATATCCATGATGTTTGAATGAGGGAATTTGATTAGAAGATGAAGTGGAAGAATTTTTAGATTAAGAGTGGATGAAGTGACAGATCTGAGGATGGATGAAATATGAACTTAGGACTTAGCAGTAATACTTGGACTTTGTTTTGATTTAAGAGGGCAAGGCCTCAAGGATTTTGATTTTGATTTTGATTGATTTTTATTTGATTTTATTTTATTATGAGCGCAGGGCCTCAAAGTTGGATTTGATTTGATTTGAATTGGATTTAAAGGTTTGAGACAAACCTAGGTGAAACAAGACCCTATGATGGTGCAAACAAAGGATTGATTTGGATTATGATATATTCTTCTACTTGGAGACAGACTAATGATCCCAAGAAAAATAGGATATGACTAAGAGAATTAATTACTTGAGACAAATTGATGTTCTCAAAATAATATGATTCAAATATTTGTTTGCTAATGATGAGGGTCTATGAAACACTTTGATAAATCTTTCAACCTAAGATTTGAGATGAAAATATTGATGAAGGTGTGAAATATGAAGTTTGATTTGATGTGGGTTAATCATGACTAAGGTTGGATGTTGGTCAATCAAGATAACTGAGATTAAAGTCCAAGGATTATTATGGTGCTCCTAAGCCAAAAGTAGAAAATTGGAATTAGAAGGAGATGTGGATGAAGATTTGAATAAAGAATGGATGAACCTTAGAAGACAAATGAGAGATGTTGGGAGACAAGGGAATAATTAAGGGTGATTGGTTTGGATGAAAAGGAAGATGAATTAGATTAGGATTAGATAGAATGATATGAGGTTGACAAGTGGATTGGATTAGAAGAATGATGATCAAATTAGGTTGGAGGAAGATGAATGATTAGATTGGATTAAGAAAGAGGATGTTGATGTGGATTAGAGGGATGATTATGATGAGGATTAGGAAGATTGTGGATGTTTAGGATAGAATGATTAGAATGATTGAGAAGAATAAAAATGACTTGGAAGAGGTGATTAGGATAAGAAGTTCGATGATGATGAAGAAGTGGGTTGATGTGGAGATGAGAATGTGACTGATTTTGGACTTTTTAGGTCAATTTTTTCTTTGGAAAGAACTTATTTTCAACATACATAAAAGGCATTGACAATGCTAAGTATACCTTGCCTCAGATTTTGGGCAAAGCTGACAGTTATTGAAGACACATATCTGAAAATAGTTCTGGAAGGGACAAAGAAACCTTTTAGGAGACAAGCAATTGTGACTTTGGGGAATTTTGATAAAATTGTGATATTTCATTTGTGTATGTTCAATTGACTCTTTCAAGCCACTTATGTTTTTACATGGTTTAACACAATGAAAACAATAAAAAAATTAGCTACCTTAAGGAATTGGATTCGGATGAAATATTATAGGACCATTGCTTGGTAGTCCTTCAGCTCACACAATAGTGTCACCCCTAGAAGGGCACCCGTGTTTTTTCCTTTTGCCAGGTATTGTTGGCGTGCTATGAAGATCTCTTTCGCAACATAATACCCTGGGACATGTATGATGGGAATCTTGGGGAGAGAATATTATCTCCCCTTGCACTATAATAAGTCATCGTTCAGAGGTGAATTGGGTAGGATACTAAATTATAGTTGCTAGTAAGATTCATGGCATCCCCGCAATCGGTTTGTATGGCGTGAGACACTTAAGTCTCTAGTTCAACCATGCCACTATGCTAAGGATATTCACTCAGTATGGACTACCATTGAACATGACCCACCTGAGCTTGAAGGGATAAAGAGGACCTTTGGGTCACACCTTATTTTTATACCGGCCGAAGGGATTACCGGTTTGAGGTCATCCTCTAAAGGGGAAGTGCACCCTCTAGATAAGCCTCTCTAGAAGCTTGATTAAGCTAAGATTTCTCTTCACCCAAGATCTACGAAGGCGAGGGGAGAGGATATGACTATAACTTAATCATAGCATCACTTATATTAAGGGTTTTAAACTAATGACAAATAGCTCAAAAGAAGTGTTAAAAAACACTTCTTCAAATGCACCAAGAAATATTCATTCCAAATTGAACCTGTTTAAAAGCAACTAAGTATTTTCTACCTAAGAAAAAGACACAATAGTATAATTAAGCATGCAAGTTCAATTCATTTTCCACATATCAAAAATGAAAACATGTAAGAAAGGTGTGATTGTTTTGCCTTAAGTCATTCAAGATTTGTGAAGTTCATTCCCTTATGCATTCAAGATTGGATGTGGTTGATTTCTTCTTTTAAGCAACATTCATTCAAAGACTAATGTTTAAAACATACAAGGTCATTCCCAAAATCTGTTAAAATCCAAGGAAACTTGCATGAAAAATATTAGTAATCTTTAAAGTCTTCAACCCTGAAATGCTGCAAAAAGACAAACTGATTAGTAACACTTGATTCATGACAATATGTTGATTCCTGAAATTTGACTAAGTCTGAAATTTCTTAAAAACCCTCAAAAACTAGATTTTGCATCTTAACTCTTATGAAGTTGAAACCACTCTCAAACATCCTGGAAGTATATATTTAAAATATATCTTAAAGTATAAGAAAGGTAAGTATATATTTTAAATATAGACCTAGTGCTGAAATTGGTCTAAAATATATATAAAAATTCTTCAGAAACCATTCAATAAATACCCATCTCTCAGAACTAGTTTAAAATGCAAGAAATGTAGAGATAACAATGATAGTGTGTAGACGGCAATCTACGCAGATGGTGATCTACGTAGATGGTGATCTGTGTAGACGACAAAGTTCTGTATAGACAATTGTTTTTAAGTGCAGATGACTATTCTGCGCAAATGCCAATTTTTAAGAGCAGACGACTAAGTATCGCAGATGGCGATCTGCGGAGACGGTGTTCTAGAAATGTGGATGATGAAATCAGAGCGCAGACGGGTTTGCGTAAAAAGTTTCTAGAATCACAAAAAAAAGAAAGGAAAATGTTAGAAAATAGGGATGTGGGTCCCACTGAGCATGCCAAAATGTACATGTTGGAATCTAACCTGTTGGGAGCACACTTAGACATTCAAACTTAGAGAAATACATCAAATAAGCATACTCAACATGTCTAAACATACTTTAATACAAAGGATCCCATCATGACCTCCGATGAGCTAAACAAGGGCACCCAATGCCTTGTTGATTTGCTCTTAGAGAAGTTTGTGGGTGTGCTCTCCTAACACAATACTAAAATCCCACTTGATTGATTCAAGATGCAAGCTAAGGAGTGAAGAACTTAAGAGCAAGTATGAGGAACTTGTATCAAGCCATCACCATGACTATATGGATGCAAAGATTAAAATAGATTGATATGAAAGATGAAACAAAACTAAATAAGATTCATTCTATTATGTCCTAAGATGTGATATCTAGATTATCAAAATGAACTAAGCATGTACTAAACAATAAGCTTGCTATGAAAATGCTAAATGTTCTAGAATCAAACTAACATGATAACAATGCATAAAAGGGAGATATGATTTGATCTTGACAATGGCCTCTATTAATAGAGTTTTTAGAGGAGAGAGAGGGCTTGGATGAGGTGGAGCTCATGTGGCATCCACATAGGTGCCACATGAGGGACACATAAGCCATGCAAGAGGTCCACTTTGCTCACACATGTGTGAGCAACTTTGGATGTGATGGGTCAAAGTGTACTTAAAGTACACATGTGAAGGATCTTGTAAGAGGTGTAAGAGAGTGTAAGAGTTTTAGTCCAATGAAACACTTTTAGAAAGTGTAAGAAGGTGTCATCATGGGTGTAAGAAACTTTGTTGGCACCAAATAAGGATTATTTGGAAAAGTGTATTTTTGGAAATTTGCTCACACATGTGTGAGCAAATAATTAGGTATAATTGATGTAGAAATCAAGAAATTAGCCTAATTAACCTTAGTTAATTAGTGAGTAGGTTTATTTGGTGAGAGTGATGTGAGGTAGGGTAGGATCTAGGTTCAAATTGGCTTAATCTAAATTTAAAGTTTAGATTAATTTAGTTTAGTAGAATTTAAGTCATGTGAAGGAATAAATAAATTAAAAATTTATTTAAAAGGGATTAATGAGGGGTAATGTATATAAATGAAATTTAATACATTAAAGGGGATAATATTTAAATTAAATTTAAATACCAAGGAACGTGAATTATATTTAATTAAATAAATTTAATTAAATAAATTGAAGAATATAACAAATATAATTAATTAATTAATTATAATGCTATGGGAATATTAATTAAATTAATATAAGGATGATTTTAGACGTCTACACAAACATCTATGGATTAGATATAGGGTTTTATGTAGAAGGACAACAAAAGATAAAATCATTTGCAAAGAATAAGATTGAAGGCTACCAAGCATAACAGAGGTGTTAATCAATCACTATAGGAGATACATCATATTGTGAACTTAAAGGATCTGTAATTCAGCAATTCAAGATTGCACTTCATCAAACAACAAGTATTTTTATTACATTCTAACAAGTGTAGAAATAGAATAAATCCTTTGAGAAGGTCGATTTAACAATCCTTTTGTAAATCTCTTAACCGAGTACACACTAAATAGTGTTGCTAAAGCTCTTAATAGAGTATACCTTAACTAGTCTAAACATGTTACTCCTAACAGGGTAAGATCATCAAAAGTGATCAAACTTGTAAGCCTTAACTGACCCCTTCCATTCTGCAGATAGTGAAGCTTTGTGGGTTTCATCGTCACCATAGTTTTTACCTTCTAACAGGGGTTTTCTACGTTACCAAATCTTTTGTCATGTGTCATTATATTTCATGAATGTTTCTATGAATGTTAACATGCAAATTAAGTTTATGAATTGATATTACATGCATAAAGATAGAATAGCACATATGGTTGGTAATGAAAGGAATTGATTACTAAAGGATTAAGGGTAATTCAGAAAATGTTTTAAGGGTAGTGATTCACCCCTCCCCTCTTAGTACACACCATTCCATTATTCCAACATAGGCTTACTCTTGGAAGCCTACAATCAAGAGAAAGGAACCAACATAACATGGCGTAAATATCAAATTGAGAAATATAAAACAATGATAACACAGTGCTAAGGACTCCATCACCACCAATGCTTAGAGAAATAATAAAAACAAGAGAACAAAAAGATCTTTCTAGGGATTCTCCTTAAACGAAAGGTATGAAACTTTTAGGGACACCTCCCCAAATCAAGGGGAACAAAGATCATCCTAAGAAACTAAAAATAATTAACACAAGGTTCTCAGAGGCATGATGTGAAGAAGTATCTATAACACCCAAGAGTACCTACACTATAATGGTATAATAAACTCACAAATTCCTATTCGAATGGGCATACAACTGCCCAAAACCATAAATCAAAGGTGTCAATAAATTTTTCCTTCCACCATTGTCCATCTATGGTTAACATAGGGAATACTCTATGTAAAAGGATCTCAAATAAACAAGGTTATAATATGTCCTTCAAAAGGGTCACCATATCAAAATCATAACCACAACCAAAGATGAGACATTATGCCCCACTCAAAGGGACTACATCCCTCTTCCAAACTTAAGCCACAACTAACACATTTCACTAAGAATATCTACTCAACTCACACCATCTCCCAAAAATAAGTGTCACAAAAAGGATAAATACCTACACCCATATTTGTTAGAATAGTCCCAAAGGATAACTGAGAGGGGGGGGGGTGAATCAGTTATCATTCAATTTAATTCTTTTCCCTTATTAACTTCATAATACAATAAAGTAAATTCTCATTTAGATAACACAATACACAACACTTCAATTTAGTTACGGGGAAACCAAATGGTAAAAACCCTAGAGGGAATTAGTACCCACAATGAACTATACTTGTTTATAGTAATCCCTATTAGAAGATATTTCAACCCTGTTAGGAGTTGTAGTTTACAATGCAATAAGTATAGTGACCTGGTTAAGGGTCTGACCCTATTAGGAGTCTTTTACAAATAACCCTATTAAGGGTGAGGACTCACTGTCCAAAAGCTCACTACTTCAATGGTGAAGGCTACAACCTTCTATAGAACAAATATACACTATATCTAATGATGAACTGTAGAGTAGACCTACTGTCTTGTTCAGTTCCAATGTATTGCAATCTTCAACTGCTTCTTCACATAGACCCTTGATGAATGAACCACAACTGATAGTCTGCTCTGTACATTTTTTGTCTTCTTTTGTATCATTCACACTTAGCATATCACAAATGACTTGCTATAAGTATCTTCCTCAAAGTATGAGATCATGGGACCTGTAAGACAACTCTTCATAACATCCTTTAATCATGCAAGCATAATTACAACTACACAAATATAAACTGAATAGACGTGACGCTTCACTATGTCAGCTTCACCAAATCAACTCTAACTTTGCAATCTTCTTGAAACATGTTAGGTGCCTTTATATAACTATCATAAAATCATAACTAATCATGAATATATACACACATATCTTGAAGATAAGCACAACTCAAGAAACATGTTAAATATGTCAACTCTGAACAAATACTCTTCCAGAACTGTAACTACCAATAACAGAAATACACAACTTGACTAGAACATCATATCTAGATCTGTGTGTATGAACATAACATACTAAGCATGTATACAATCTAAATATATCCACGCAAGGCTTGATATCATCATTCTAATAAGTACATATAGAATCACTACTGTATATTATATGTTGCCATCAATGACAAACATACAATCAATCAACTGCACAGAAACAAATCTCCAACAATCTCCCCCTTTGACATTGATGGCAACATATGATATTAAAAACATCTTTAGTACATGGTGTCTTCTTTCTTTTACAATCTTCTCAATATCCTCATCAAGGATTCCTCTACACTGCTTCAGTTCTTCTGACTATTTTTATACTTCCCCAGATTATATTAGCCCCCTTACTATATACTCCCCTTTGACATCAATGGCAAAGGGCATCGTAAAAAATTAGGCACAGGTACTACTCGAGAAGTAGAGTAGTCAACCATTCATCAATCACTAAGGACTGATGTACTTGCTACTTTATCTAATCAAACTCAGGAGAGGGAATTACTCCCAACTTCTCCCTAAGATACTCAAAAGTATCTTTTGATAAAGGTTTTGTGAAAATATCTGCCAACTATTCTTTGGTGCTCACATAGTCCAATTTTACTTATTTGTCTGCAACCTTTTTGCTTAGAAAATGATACTGTATCTCTATGTGTTTTTTCTTTGTGTGCATCATAGGGTTCTTAGACATGTTAATAGTGCTAGTGTTATCACAGTGAATAACAATAGGATAATTAACCTGAATACCAAAGTCTTTAACCATCTGCTTGATCAGAACCATGGTTGAACAATTTAGTGTTGCTGCAACATATTCAGCTTCTGCTGTTGACTGAGAAATATAGTTATGCTTCTTGCTTATCCAAGAAACCAACCTATCTCAAAGAAATACTTATCCTCATGAAGTACTCTTCCAATCATCAATACAACCTTCCCAATTTGCATCTGTATACACATGAAGTTGTACATTCTTTGATTTAGGATACCATAAACCATAGTCTATAGTTCTCTTTAGATATCTGAATATCCTCTTGACTTCCATTAGGTGATTCTGCTTGGGTTCAGCTGCAAATCTTCCAACAATGCCAACTGCATTAGATATGTTAGATCTAGATTGAGTTAGATAAATGAGTTTTCCAATCATAGATTTGTACAATGTCTTATCAACTGTTGTGGAATCATCATTTTTTGAAATCTTTCTTCCTATTATCATAGGGGTGCATACTGGCTTACAGTCTTCCATCATGAAGGTCTTCAATATTTCCTTCACATATTTTGACTGATAAATGAATATACCTTTATTTGTATGTTTTACATTTAGTCCCAAAAAGTATTTTATAGGACCAATCATGCTCATTTCAAATTCATTCGGCATTTCTTTTGCAAATGTTGTACTAAGCTTGTCATTACCTCCTGTAAGATGAAAATATGGGGTTTAGGAGATGTAAAGATGAAAATTTTTTGTTAAGGAGGGGGTTTGAATTTTTAATTGATTTCCTTAACCCTATTTTACACTTACTTGAATTTGATTGATTGTATATTGCAATTGTGATTGTGATTAAGGGAAGATAAGATGCTCCTTTCTTTCACCCTCAAATACACAAATAGGAGATCCAATTTTCATCAACCCCAAAGGGTTAATATACAAATGAATCTACTATTTAGAAAGAGACAAAGAAAGGGGATCTTAAATTCTATAAATTTATTGATTAATATGATTAATGATAGTAATTAAAAAGAATAGGAGAAAGTACCAACCTTCCAAAATGGCAGATTAAAGATTGCTATTTTCTGAGATCTATACACTATTTCTGGAGATGCTGACAGTTGATACGAAACCAAAACATAGAGATGGTCAAAACCCAGAAATATTTTTCCATTATGATGTCATCTTATGAAAAAGGTTGACCCTGTACCACTTTTGCCAACTCGATCTGTTCAACTCTGAAAGTATCCCTGTTCGCACAGTCTGAAAGAAATCCGAAAAGGGTATCTAGATCTAGCCTCAGTTCTACAGTCCTGAACCTGTACCTACAATAAAAATGTTTGTTTTTTGGGGGAAAGGGGTTTGCCTTGGTCAAACCTTAGTTTTGGAATTAACCTTAATATATGTAATTGAAAATTGCATAAAGAATAACAAAAAAAAACTCAAATTCACCTTGCTTGTAATGTCCTTGTGGCAGATTCAAATCCATGGATCCATAAGTATGATTCAAAACATGGAATGTAGAATGGAAGGATGTATTCAATCTCTTTCTTTTAGATCTCCAACACCAAGTCTTGAATGGATTCTTGAACTTGACAAGGGCTTTGGAAGAAGATGGATGGAGAGATCACCAAAAAGGCACTTTTTTGGCTTGAATCCTTCAATGGCCTCCAATGGATCT
>MU225692.1:3589259-3603233 GCA_018584345.1 Thuja plicata
TCATATGTGCCAAACCTTGGTTGCTTCTTGTCTAGTGGTTCATTGATTAAGGCATCAATTGCCTTTGTTGCAAGATCAATGTTGATCTCATATTCCAATGGTTGTAACCATGTTGTCCTTGCTATAGTAGGTTTGATGTAAGTATTATCTGTGTCAACCATGAAGCATATCTAATCCTTATATTTGTCAATGAGTTTCTCAGGGATTCTTACCCTCTTTTTCATTCAATCTTTGAATATATTGAAGTATTCATCCACGACTATTTCAAAGTTATCTCCTAGTGCAGATATGTGCTCACTAATTTGCATGGTGACCGGTTTGGTGTTGTCCCATTTCACATCTCCTACTGATGGGAACTTTTCTTGAAAAATAAAATAAGATACACATTATTAGTGAGCCAAAATTACAATTGTTTGACTTTTCATTCCTGATTGTCTTTAGGTTGTCCTTCAACTGATTGAGGAGTATCTTAGATGAGTACAATTGTGTACCCTTCTTCACAATTTTGTTAGTTGTGTCTGTTAGAATAGTCCCAAAGGATAACTGATAGGGGGGGTAAATCATTTATCAGCTACTTTAATTCTTTTCTTTGCTTAGATACAATTAACATAAAGTAAATGCACATTCAGATAACACAATAGAGAACACAACAATTTTGGTTACGGGGAAACCAAATAGGTAAAAACCCTGGTGGGAATTAGCACCCAAAAAGAACTGTACTTGAGTATAATTATCCCTGTTAGGAGATCTTGCAACCCTGTTAGGATTTGTTCTTTACAATGCAATAAGTACAAAGACCTTTAAAAGTCAGATCCTGTTAGGAGTCTTTTACAAGTAACCCTGTTAGGGGTGAGGAAACTATCCAAAAACTCACTACTAAAATGATGAAGGCTACAACCTTCAGTAGAACAGATATACACTATATTTGATAGATGAACTATTTGAGTAGACCAAATATCTTGATTAGTTCTAGTGTGTTGTATACTTCCACTTCTTATTCACATAGATGAATGAAATGTCTCTACTGTCCCAAAACAATAGACATTCTATCCTGCTCTTGTTCTGTCTTTCTTCTTCTCATTCCCACTTGGCGTTCATCAAATGAACTACTATAAGTATCTTCTCCAAACAATGTGATCTTCATCAGCTCTAGGAGTCCCTTCAATACTTCTTTAGTCAGCCACATCATCCATGCATCCTAATCAGAAACATGCAACTCATATTGAATAGACACGACGCTTCACAAAGTCGACTCCACCAAATTAACTCCAACTTCTCGATTCTGACAGAACATTTTTGGCACCTTTAGATAATTATCTTTAAATCATAACTAAATATGAATATGAACACACATATCCCAAAGATAGGCACAAATCAATAAATAATGTAATTATGTCAGCTCTTCACAGATAGTCTTCAATCTCTGTAACTGTCATAACTAATTAACATAACTCAACTGAAACTTGATATCTGACTCAACGTGAATGCACATAGAATCTAGAACATGTATACACCATGGAAATGAACATTCATAACTCCAGAACATCTATACTGATAAGTGCATATAGAACAATGTTGTATATTATATGTTGTCATCAATGAAAAACATACAGTCAATTATTTGCACAGAAGAAAATATCCAACAATCTCCCCCTTTGACATTGATGGAAACATATGATATCACCAACTCAAAGTGTCTTCCTTCTTTTTACAATCTTCTCAATATCCTCATTAAAAGCTCCTCTTCACTACTATTTCTCTGTATACTCCCCCAAAGTATATGCTCCCCCTTACTAATACTCCCCCTTTGACATCAATGACAAAGGGTGTTAAACACCATTAAGCATAGGTACTACTATAGAAGTAGAGTAGTCAACCATTCACTAGTCACCAAGGACTAATGTAATTGCTGCAAGTTCTAATCAAACTTAGGAAAGGGAATTACTCCCAACTTCTCCCTGAGATACTCAAAAGTATCTTTTGATAATGGCTTTGTAAAAATATCTGCTAATTGTTCTTTAGTGCTCACATAATCTAACTTTACTTCTCTGTCTGTAACTTTTTCTTTTAGAAAATGGTATTTGATCTTAATGTGTTTTGTCTTTGCATGCATCATAAGATTCTTTGACATATTGATAGTACTAGTGTTGTCAAAGTGAATAACAATAGGATAATCAATCTGAATACCAAATTCTTTAATCATTTGTTTGATCCAAACCATTGTTGAACAATTCAATGCTGCTACAACATACTCAGCTTCTGTTGTTGACTGAAAAATGCAATTCTTTTTTTTACTTGTCCAAGTGACCAATCTATCTCCAAGAAATACTTCTCCTCCTGATGTACTCTTTTTGTCATCAACACAACCTGCCCAATCTACATCTATGTACACATGAATTTGTATATTGTCTGAGTTAGGATACCATAAACCATAGTCAATAGTCCCCTTTAAGTATCTGAATATTCTTTTGATTTCCATTAGGTGATTTTTCTTGGGTTCAGCTGCAAATATTCCAACAATGTCAACTGCATTAGAAATATCAGGCCTAGATTGAGTAAGATAAATGAGTTTTCTGATCATAGATTTGTATAGGGTCTTTTCAACTACTATGGAATCATCATCTTTAGAAATCTTGCTTCATGTTATCATGGGGGTGCTTACTGGTTTGCAATCTTCCATCTTGAAAGTCTTCAATATCTCCTTCACATAATTAGACTGATTTATGAATATGCATTTGTCTATTTGTTTTACATTCAATCCAAGATAGTATTTGATAGGTCCAACCATCCTCATTTCAAATTCAATTTTCATTTCTTTGGCGAATTCTGCACTAAGTTTTTCATTACCTCCAAAGATTATGTCATCAACAAAAACAACAATGAGTAGTAGTCCTTCATCTGTCTCTCTTATGAATAAATTACAGTCTTCTTCTCCTTTTCAGAATCCTATCTTTGTTAAGTAATCATCAAGTCTCTCATACTATGCTCTTGAGGCCTATTTAAGTCCATAAAGTGCTTTCTTTAATTTGCATACCATGTCTGGTTTATCTGAAAGTTTGAATCCTTCAGGGTGCTCTATGTAGACTTCTTCCTTCAAGTCACCATTCAAAAAAGCTAACTTAACATCCATTTGGTATACCTTAAAGTTATTGAATGTTGCATAGGCCAAAAAAAACTTGATAGCTTCAAGTCTACTTACAGGGGCAAATGTATCAGTGTAATCTATCCATTCTCTCTGTGCATATCCTTTACACACTAATCTTTCCTTGTTCCTTACCACTGTGCCTTCTTCATTCATTTTGTTCCTAAATATCCACTTTGTTCCAATCATGTTCTTTTCATGAGATCTAGGGACCAGTTCCCATGTTTCATTCTTGATTATTTGATCTAATTCTTCTTGCATGGCACTTTTCCAATGTGAATCTGTGTACGCATCTTCAACACTTAAGGGTTCAATCTATGATAGTAAGCATACCTCTTCATCAGTGGTTGAACCTTTTTCTATAGATCTTGTAAAGAATTTTGTTCTTTGATCTCCAATGATATCTTCCTTAGAGTGGTATTTGGATGTGTAACTTTCATCTGTAATCTATGATTCTTCTTCACTTGGTTCAGGATTGTTACATGAAACATCAATACAGTCAAACATTTCTTCAATAATTGTATCCTTATTAATGGGTCTGGGGTCATCTTCAATCATGGGAGCATAGTCATAATATCTTTCTTGAATCATAAACTTATCATCAATCTTCACATGAGTACTTTTAATGATCTTCTTTAATCTTAGATTAAAACATCTATAGGCTTTGCCTTTAGTAGAGTAACCAAGAAAAATACCTTCATCGCTTCTAGCATCAAACTTGCCAATGTTATTATCTCTCTTGATGTAGCGCTTGCTTCCAAAGATTTTGAAGTATTTTACAGTAGGTACATTACCAAACCAAAGTTCATAGGGTGTCTTGTCTGTGCCTGGCCTTAATTATATTCTATTGATAGTATAGACTGTTGTATTGACCACATCTCTCTAATAAGTCCTCATGATAGTGCGTGTTGTGTCAAGTATTATTTTGTTCCTTCTTTTTGCAATCCCATTCTGCTGAGGGGTTCTAGGTGCATTTAGCTTTCTCTTGATTCCATGTTCTTCACAATAATCATAAAACTGGTTAGAGGTGAATTCTCCTCCTCTATCAGATCTCAAAGATTTTATCTTTAGTCCAGATTCATTCTCAACCTTAGCTTTGAACACTTTGAACTTCTCAAAAGGTTCAGATTTGTCTTTTAAGAATGCAACCCACATCATCCTTGAGAAATCATCAACAAAAAAAATGAAATACCTCTCTCCATAGTAAGATCTTGTTTGAGTAGGTCCACATAGGTCTGTATGTATCAGCTTTATTTTTTTTTTGTAGAGTCTTGTTTGCTCCTAAATGAGGTCCTCACATGTTTCCCCATCACACATTCCCTGCACATGGTGTCAACTGGTCTTGCAATACTTGGAATGCCTCTTACTGCCTTTACATTACTTATCTTGACTATGTTGTCAAAATTGATATGCCAAAGTCTCTTGTGCCATAGCCAACTATCATCTACTTTTGCAAAAAAACAACTTACTTCTAAATTGAGCTGAAAAACATTACCTTTGGTTTTTGAGCCTGATGCATTCATGTCTCCTTATTTTTTTTTAATGACGCACTAGTTTTTTTGAATTCCAACTGATATCCTTTATCGATCAATTGTGCAATACTTAGTAAGTTATGATGTAAACCATCAACATAAAGAACATCATCTATCTTGTTCTTTCCATCTAAGGTGATAAAACCTCTGCCTATGATAGGTTTGGGAGTATTATTTCCATATCTAACCATGCCACCTTTGTATTTTTCCAAATGTACAAATCTATCTTTGTCTCCTGTCATGTGGTGTGAACATCCACTGTCAATGATCTAATCAGTTCTGATATCAGCTTTTGAAACTAATGCTAACTCTTGTTCTTTTTCTTCATCTTCTTTGTCCATTTCTTCAAGCATCTTTTCAACGTCTTTAATGGAAATGAAACCAATTTCATCTTCTCCTGAATCATCATCAGTTACACCATCTTCAGCATGATAACATTCCTTAGTGTACTTGGGCTTGTAATCTGATCTGAACTTCTTGTAATCTTATCTGAACTTCTTGACTCTTGTAGGACACTTGGATGCAAAGTGACCAACTTTGTTGCATGAAAAAATTTGAATGGTATTTGTCCTTCATATTTCCCTTTACCTTTCCTTTCTTTCTTGGCAATCATAGCAATGATTTCTTCTAGTTCTGTATCCACTTCTTCATTATTACTAGAGCTACTTATGGATTTATTATTGTGGACTGAGGCTTTGAAAGTTGTCTCACTTTTGGGTTCAGTCTTCAATATTGATATCTCAAATGTCTATATTTTGCTGATCAAGGTCTCTCTCTTGAAGTCTTTTGAAAATTGCATAGTCTCATCTAAGATATTGATCTTTCTCTCATAGTCTACTATTAGTGTGGTCATTAGTTTGTCCATTATATCTTCCTCTGAAATTTCTCCACCATTGTTCCTGATACCTGAAACTGCTTCATTAATTCTTTGATTGTAGGCTCTGAGGTTTTCTGTAGGTAGCATCTCTAAGTTGTTGTACCTTTCCTTCCATGTCTTTCTACATGAATTCTTTGCTTGGATGTCTCCTTCAAACATATCTTCTAATTATTTCTAGATAGAGTATGCTTTATATGTCTTCTTGATCTCAGAAAATTCACTGTCGGATAGGGCACTGAGTAGGGCTTCTTTGGAAATTGCTTTATTGGTGAATACTTCCTTTTTTTTTACTGTAGAGTCATCTTCTGCAAGGCCTTTCAAGGTGGTAACTTCAATTTATTGAGTGGCAATCTCATAGATCTCAAATCCAACACACTGAAGATGTGTTATCATTTTGTTCTTCCAGTCAAGATAGTTTTCTCCATCGAACTTAGGACTCTCTTTCCTGAAGTATGCCATATGATCTACCTTAAGTTGTTAGGCTTTCTCTCCAAGGCACTAGGCTCTGGTACCAATTGTTAGAATAGTGCCAAAGGATAACTGAGAGAGGCAGTGAATCAGTTATCAGCTACTTTAATTCTTTTCTTTTCTTAGATATAATTAACATAAAGTAAATGCACATTCATATAACACAATAGAGAACACAAGTTTGGTTACGGGGAAACCTAATAGGTAAAAACCCCAGTGGAAATTAGCACCCACAAAGAACTGTACTTGAGTATAATTATCCCTGTTAGGAGATCTTACAACCCTGTTAGGATTTGTTCTTTGCAATGCAATAAGTACAGAGACCTGGTTAAAGGTAAGACCCTATTAGGAGTCTTTTACAAGTAACACTGTTAGGGGTGAGGACTCACTGTCCAAAAGCTCACTACTAAAATGATGAAGGCTACAACCTTAAGTAGAATAGATATACACTATATCTGATAGATGAACTTTTTGAGTAGACCTACTATCTTGATCAGTTCCAGTGTGTTTTATACTTCCACTTCATCTTCACATAGATCTTTTCTTGATTAATGAAATGTCTCTACTGTCCCAAAATAATAGACATTCTGTCCTTCTCTTGTTCTATCTTTCTTCTTCTCTTTCCCACTTGGCATTCATCAAATTAACTACTATAAGAATCTTCTCCAAAGGATGGATCTTTTTTGGCTCTAGGATTCCCTTCAATACTTCTCTAGTTGGCCACATCATCCACACAACCTGATCAAAAACATGCAACTCATACTAAATAGACGTGATGCTTCACAAAGTCGGCTCCATTAAATTAACTCCAACTTCTCGATACTAATAGGACATGTTTGGCACCTTTAGATAATTATCTTTAACTCATAACGAAACATGATTACAAACATGCATATCCCAAAGATAGGCGCAACTCAAGAAATAATGTAATTACGTCAGCTCTTCACAAATAGTCTTCAATGTTTGTAACTCTCATAACTGATTAACATAACTCAACTGAAACTTGATATCTAACTTGGCATGATTGAAAATAGCATCTAGAACATGTATACACCATGGAAATGAACACACATACCTCCAGAACATTTGTATTGATAATTGCATATAGAACAATGCTATATATTCTATGTTGTCATCAATGACAAACATACAGTCAATTATTTGCATAGAAGCAAATCTCCAATAGTGTCCACTGCACCTGATGTTATATTGTTTAATCTTCTTTCCTGAAATAATTTGTAGCCCAAAACACATGCACCAAACTTGATCTCATCATCAATTATTGTTGTTACTTTCAATCCTCGGCCATCCCATTTGGCTCCTATCATATTTTCGGTCTCTACCCTTGGTGGATGCTTCAATGCCTTTACTCTATCGGTTATAGGGTATCCGGTGACCACATGGATGAAATCTCAACTTATTTCCTTTGGTTCATCCAAACATGATTTTTTGTTATGCACTCTGCTCAGTACTAATTGAATCCATTCAGTTTTGAAGACTTTTGAAAACATTAGGGCATAAGTTAGCCCTTTCACTTCAATGTGTTTTTGTTCTTCCTTGAGTGTTCCATCATCATTGCATAGCTTATTTTAGGATTCTTCAACCTGTGAGCTTCCTATTTTGGATATCTTTCAATGTATGAAGGATTAAACATCTTCAACCAATAAAACCCTAGCTAGAATGCGTGAAAATGCACCAGCATCATCAGGTTGTGAGGCAACCTCAGGATGGATCTCATAGTTGGGTTCCACACATGCCATTTTTTTCATGAGCTTGAACTCATCTTTATTTGCATTCTTGGATTTTGCAGTTTGTGAAGTTGATGACATTTTTACAAATTTAGGACTGTAATGCGTAAAAATAGAGTTTTTGGTCTCGAAGAACTTACTGTTTGTGCTTGCAAAGAACTCTAAACTGCTTTGGAGGGCTGGAGGTCAAGTCATGGGTCCTCTATATCTTGGTTTCTTTCTTCTCAAAAATTGTCTTTGGTCGCTCTACTCTGGGTGTCATGATAAATGAGTCATTCTGATGCCCTATTTATAGTTGTTTCCCTAAAACATGTGTCATAAATTATTACCAACTCCTCAGTGTATAAAGACTGAGTTTTTCAGTGAAGCCTTTACTTCCATCAGTGATACTTACAATGTTTCAGAGCAGTCGATGTTCATTTTTATTTTACCAACATGTTTTTATATCACTAACAACTTGTTCATGTGCTTGTTTATCGATGATGCTTGGTCTATACTAGCAAATTTTTCTTTTAACCGACACTTCTCTGTAAATGTAGGTAGTCTTAACTTTGAGTGTATAGTGATGGGTTTCAGTATATATTCCCAAAAGAATAGTTATCACATATTTCAACAAGTACAACCATGATGCATCTTTCTTATGCTAATTTGGAATTATATCAACATATTATGGAACTAATGTAAAGTAATAGCTTGGGGTAATGTAATTCCATACTTACTTATTCTACTTAGGTGGGGTTGGTGATGTCACCGGATCCATTGGATGGGGTGTCACCATATGCATTGCTCATTCTAGCTTCATCATTGCTTGAATCTTTTCTCCACATTTTGTCTCTAGCTCTCCAGATATCTTCAATGGTATTTCCACTGGGATATGTGCTTGTCTCTATCATTCGGTCTCTGTAGTCTTTCTTGAGATGACCAAGTTATTGACAGTGTAAGCATGCCATTCTAGGGTTAGTCTAGCCTCTAGACTTTCTAGTCCATTTTCTCATATAGTTTGCAGCAATGTGACCATATCTTCCACATGTTGTACAATTTTTCCAAGTATTGTAGTCCCATACATACTGATTACTGACTCACTTTGGTTGATAGGGAGTTTCTTGACCTTTAGGATTCCATGTTACTCTTTTCTTTTTCCAGCATTCAAGAGTTGTGTGCCCATTCATTTTGCATGTAGGATAGTATTTCTCCATGTAGGTTTCCTTCTTTGGTTGTTTCATCTCAGACTTACATTCATAGGCTTTATGACCTTTCTTGTTACATTTATAATATAATTCTATGAATGAAGATGTAGATTTAGGAATACCTTTCATTTTTCCTCTGCATACATTTGATGTATGGCCTTTCTTTCCATAGTGATTGCATGTAAGCTTTCTTGGTCTTGGATTTTCATAGACATTCTTTGGATTGGATTGATTTGATGATTCTCCATTTTTTGTGAAGCCCAGACCATTGTTGTTGTTGACTCTTCATTGTCCCTCAAAAAAATCATCCATTCTTTTATTGCTTTCTTTAGCCTTTTTGATAATTTCATTATGTTGTTGATGTATTCTTAATTCATGTTTTAACTTTTCATTATCATCCCTTAGTTCACTGATAGCTTCTATTGTTTCAATGAGCTCCACATTTATTCTATTTGTCTCTTGACTCATAAGAATAATCTGATTTTTTATCTCATGGTGATGCTCTGTAAGTCTTTGTATTTTAGACTCTTTTTCTTGTAGCTTTTCTATGATCTTTCTTCTATCATCAATAGCTAGTGTTCTTTCTTGTTCAACCTGTCTAGCATTATTCATGACATCAATCATCCTTACCATCTATGTCTCTTTACTGATTTGCAGATTTTTAACTTGTCCAGCCAAATGTAGATTGATTTCAGTTAGGCTTGTGATAATTTCTTCTAATGTATATGATGCTTTGCTTGTAGTTGATCCTAAAGACTCAAAGAAATTTTGTATCTCTTCCTCATGATAATTTGTCTCATTACAACAAGATACCATATTATTTCTTTCATCCAGCAACTGTCTCGTACTGATTCTAGCTTCTTTATATTGTTCAAAGGACATCTGAATTTCAAGCCTTTTGTTCTCAATATTTTTATCAAGTTTGTATTTCTCCATTGTATGATGTTTTTTCTTAAGCCTTTAAGTTTTCCAAGAAGAGACTTAGCTCTGATACCAATTTTTGGGATTAATGGAAAGTAGTACTAAGAGGGGAGGGTTGAATCATTACCTCTAAAACTTTTAACACTTTTTACCTTTCTTGATTAGAAATCAAACTTTGCTATATTACCAACCAAATCTTATGTTCTTTCTTATGCATGTAATATTAATTCCTAATATAAATTGTATGCAACATTCATAGAAACATTCATGAAAGTAATAGACACATAACAAAAGATATGATATCGCAGAAAACTCCTGTTAGGAAGTAAAAACTATGGTAGGGATGGCACCCACAAAAATTCACTATCTTCATAATGGAATGGGACGGTTAAGGCTTACAATTTGATCACTTCTTATGATCTACCCTGTTAGGAGTATCGGTGGAGACCTATAAAAGTCTAATTTGTTAAGAGATTTAAAAACATTGTTAAGTGTGCACTCGGTTAAGAGATTTGATGTTGGACTGTTAAATCCACCTTCCTTGAAAGGATTTTTACACTTTGCTCCACTTGCTAGAATGATAGAAAATTAAAAATTAACCTGGTAAATGTAATATCCTATTTTTGATAGAGATCCAATTTAGTTTACATGAAAAATATTATCACCTAATTGTGATTGATTAATACCTATGATTATCAGTTTCCTCTATTCTTGGTTCTACTAACCAAATCCTCCTTTTGTTGTTCTTTTCTTGAAACTCTCAATGCAATGCATAGGTGTGCTTGTTCTATTCTCCTCTTTCTTTTTTCTTCCCACACACACACTCTAATTAATGATTGCATCATCTATTTATAGATGGATTGACTTCATCAATTTTTTGATAAAAACAATGTTGACTTAAGATCAGGTTTACAACTTATACCTAGATCTCCTAGTCTGTGTGTTTTAAATCAGTTAGACTGATTAAAGCACTTACATTAATGTTTCTTGTCCCTAAATAAATGGATTTAAAATATTTAAATATACTATAAATAGAATACACTTTATTTATCTGACGTGGAAGTCAGATCCACTTTTTGTGGGCTGCAACTGACTTTTGGTTCTTTTTGTTGGTCATGCTTGACTATCCTTCAGTTTTGTCTGTTGGTTGCACTATATCTTTCTTATCAGTTTGCACTGTAACTTTCATTTTGGTTTCCTCTATTGGTTTCCACTTTATCTTTCTACTTTGTGATTTTTGGTTTACACACTGACTTGTGTCATCAGTTCTCTCTGTACTTAGTCATCTTTAGTGATCTCTTAATCTGATCTTCAGTTTGCTTTTTCCTGTCTTTCAATGTAGGCTTACGAAAAGTGTTGTTTGTATACTAATGGAAAATTAATATCATCACTGACCATGTTTTATCCTTCACTAAAGTAGACCTTTCATCCCCCACCCCTCCTCTCAAACAGCCTGAGCTAATAGATTAGGACCAACAAAATTCACCACCAGCTTTGGTCATATGTAATTTGGACGAGGCAATACTTTCACTTTTCAAGATTAAGAATATCCAAGACTATAAGAACTATATAAGTTACAATGAGATATCCTACTTTGATATCCAAGTCAACTCTCTTAGTGGCAAAAATGAGAAAACAAAAAGAAGAAAATGAAACACCTTTTGATGAAAACCTCTCTAAGGCATCTTCGGGTGAAGAAAAAGAAAATATAAAGGATGCATATTCTAGTGAAAACCTTTCTAAGGCACTAGAAGAGGGATAAGTCAACTTTCCCCTTATGATATTGGCACCAGATGAATCTTCTAACTGGATCAAGGATACAATAGAAATCAACCTTGGCTCTGAAGATAATCCTAACATCACATATATTGCTGCATCACTCAATGAGAAAGAAAGGAAAGACATGACAGAGCTTCTCTGAAAGGCCTGAAATTTTTTTGCATGGACTTATAAAGATATGCTTGGCCTTGATCCAGATCTAGTGGAGCATCATCTTATAATTGATCCCAAAATTAAACTTGTTAAAAAAAAATTGCATAAGATACATCCACAAGTGGCCTTATAGGTTAAAGGAGAATTGGAAAAGATGTTTAAAGATGAGATCATCTGACCCATAGATTACCCTAAATGGGTTTATAATATTGGACTAGTGGAAAAACCTGATAGAAGCATATGGATTTGTACTCAACATGTCCAAAAGAAGATTTTCCACTTTCTAACAATAATATCATCATGGATTCAACTGTTGGATATGAAATGTTATCTCTTATGGATGGATTCTCTAGCTATAATCAAATCAAGATCCCAGCCGAGGATCAACACAAAACTACTTTTACAACCCCCTCGAGAACATTTTTCTATTAAATGATGTCTTTTGGTCTTAAAAATGCAGGAGCCACATATCAACAAGCAATGACAACAATATTTCATGATCTCCTTGATGTCACAATGGAACATTATGTGGATGATCTATTTGGAAATTTGAAAACAAGGGAATCACATATAGAAATTCTTACCACCATCTTTGAGTCCTTGGAAAAGTACAAATTAAGGATAAATCCCAAGAAGTGTGTCTTTGGAGTTCAATAAGGAAAAATCCTAGTTTACATCATGTCTAGAGGAGGCATTGAGATAGATCCTAAGAAGGTGAAAGCTATCTTGGATATAAGACCTCCATGGACATTGAAGAAACTTTGTGGTTTACAAGGCTGACTTTAGTCAGTTTGAAGATTTATATCTCATCTGGTGAATAAAGTTCATTCTTTCTCACATCTCCTACGTAAAGATACCAAGTTTACATGGGATTTCTTGTGTCAAAAGGAATTTGAACAGCTAAAGCATTATCTATCTAATCCTTCGGTGTTGGTCCCACCTATTCCTAGTCAAATTTTAATTATCTATATATCAACTACAATAGTGGCACTAGGTTCTCTTCTCGTACAACTAGATGATAATGGAAAAGAGCATGCTATATATTACCTTAGAAGAACACTTTCTTGTTATGAGTTGAACTATGCCACTATTGAGTGAGCATGCTTGGCTATAGTCTTCTACACCTAGAAGATACATCATTACATGCTTAACAACAAAACATAACTCATTTCTAATGTTGATCCTCTCAAATATCTTTTGTCAAAATATTCTCTCACTAGATGTACAGAAAAATGGGTCATGATCTTAAGTGAATTCAACATTTTGTATGTAGACCGCAATGATATCAAGGGTCAAGTAATTTTAGATCAATTAGTTGAATCAATCATGATTGTTACCTCGAGCAAACAATGGAAGATCTATTTTGATGGATACTATACACAGAAAGGCTCGGGAGCAGGATTTTTTTTTGACACAACAAGGATATCTCATTCCTAAATCCTAAAAGCTTACATTTCCTTGCACAAAAAACATTGTAGAATATGAGACCCTGGTAAAAAGACTCTGCTAAGCCATTTTCTAAAAAACAATAATGTACTTGTCTTTGGTGACTCCTAGTTAGTTATCAAGTAGGTCAATGATGAATTCCAAACAAAGTATTATAAGCTTATCCCCTACCATCAAATGGTTGATGATTTGAAAGTTTAGTTCATAGAGATAACATTTCAACAAATCCTAAGAGATGATAACAAAGAAGCTAATGTAATCACCACCATTGCCTCTTTGATAGATATGCCAGAGAATAGCCCAAGATGTGATTTTCTTTTCGATAATCTTATGTTCCCTACCTATAACCATCTAGAGTAAGAGATGGTGTGTGAAATTGTTGGTCCTGACTCCCGTTGGTACCAAGATAATTTTTCCTATCTTCGTGATGAGATCATTTCCCTTACCTTTACTAGTAATCATGTTAGGGATTTTTCTTGCATGAACTATACTGCTTGATATGCTTATTTGAACCTTGTTACCTGCTAATTCTGACTCAGAGTTCAGAGGCAAGAAAAGCCTCATTTCTAAGGACTAAAACAATATCCTTCTTCGTTTTTGAGTTCCACAACTACCCAGGCAGGTTTTACCTTGTAAGATGACTGATAACACAGTATTTGTTATTGTGGACACTGATTTGTCATGTATCTCTATTGAACTTACTTTATAAAATACCTTGTAG
>MU225692.1:3603333-3642485 GCA_018584345.1 Thuja plicata
CCTGCAAGGACCTGCTATAAAATGCTATGGGATGTTCAAATCCTTGTTCATCCTTTTGAAGTAAAATTGCAGCTATGGTATGGAATGATGCAAATGAAAATAAAGAAAAAGGCATGGTATAATCGGGGGATTTCAACACTGGAGTCTCTTGCACTGCCTTCTTTATCCTCTCAAAAGCTTGTTGGGCATCATCATTCCAAGCGAATTTAGTATCTTTCTTGAGCAATTTTACAATTGGTTTGACAATTTCAGCAAAATTTGCTACAAACCTTCTGACGAAATTAATCTTTCCCAAGAAAGATTGCACACCTTTTAAATTCTTTGGAGAAACCACTTTCTAAATTTCCTCTACTCTTTCAGGGTCTATCCTTACCCCTTCTTTAGACACAATATGTCCAAGAAACTTTCCCTCTTTTACTGCAAAATGGCATTTCTTGGGATTTAAAGAAACACCATACGCTAGGGCCTTACTGAAAACTTTTCCCATTACACTATCCTTGGTGATACCCTCTTCCAAAAATACTTCTATGGAACCCTTCTCAGATGTCTAAATTCAAAGGAAGCACAAATGACCTTACACGAGGTGCACCAAGGAATTTGTGGGACTCACTTCAATGGACTCACATTGGCTAAGAAGTTGCTACATATTGGATATTACTGGCCGACTATGGAGAAACATGTATATCACTTTGTGAAGAAATGTGTTCCCTATCAATAGCATGGTGATTAGATAGACACACCCACCCAAGAACTTCATCCCACAATCACCCCATGGCCCTTCTCATGATGGGGTTTTGGCCTTGTAAGACAGATATTTCCAAATTCCTCTAATGGCCACAAATACATACTTGCTACTACTGAGTATTTTACTAAATGGGTTAAACCTATCCCCCTTACTTACATTATAGGAAACAAAATTTCCAAGTTCATTTTGAACTACATCATCTGTAATTATAGCATCCCACAATACATTCATTTCCAATGACTTCTCTTATTAATAATCATCTCATCTTGACCTGTTAGGATACATCCTTCCTCCATCTGCTCATCCAATTTTGAATCAATTGATCTTGTTCATGGAAAGAACAGTGGACCAAATAACTTATTTTTCATGAGGCCTTCTTGATGATTTTATCTTTTTTTTTTTTTTTTTTCAGTGGAACCTATTCATGGTTCCATTGATCTCCTATATCCTGGTATATTGTGAATGGTGTACATTTAAATACATGTCTTTTGTAGTATGATATTTTTGATGGTATATTTGGGGCATATGTGTTGATTACATGATCATGGTTATGCATACATCACTGGGGAAGAGTGTTACACTCCCACCATGGGTCTATTCCATTATTTGCATCATGGTTATTTGATTTGTCACTGGTTTTCTAAATCTATCTTTGTTGTCTAAAAGTCCATTCCACACAATGGAATCATGTCATCCATGCTTTCTAGAATGTGATGCATACCTCTTGTTGAAAAATTAAACTAGGGTGTGCTCTCCAACATAAACATGATACTAATCCCACGACTATCCCTTTTAGTTAAATGGTGTATAGTTAGGTTTTCATTTTAGTTAGGTTCATTTTTCACTTTGCATTATGAGGCCTTCTTTTTAGTCTCCCACCTTGTCTGGCTATGTGTTCCTCTGGGTTACTTTGATACACATAAAAACATTAATTTGCATTTAGTAGTCACATTTGCATATCATTTTTCATTTCATACATCCATAATATTCATTCACAACATTAATCATTAATCATTAAATTACATGCATAATTGCATCACATCCCATCCTACTTACAAACGTATAAGTTTTATAATGCACCATATACTAAACCATCACATATACATACATCCATTCATAATATAAGAATGAACATCCGAGTAAAATCATATGTCAGCACAAATTCAAAAAACATAATCACACACATCACATAGTCCATCACATAAGAATCATCAAGGTAAATACTGCATCATCATATAAATATGCATAAAGTGTCTATAATATGTCATCCATATAGTGTTATCATCAAAATATACAAGGTACATCAAGTCCATCAAATAAGTACATCACAAAATATACATCTATAATGTATGTGCACCTATGTGCCGCTATACATCTCATCTCATGTCAAAAACTATAAAAATGTATGAAATTTTATCAAGGGGATGTCCCTCATGTAGCTGGTCTCCCTGCCCCTCTAGAGGTGTCCTCTCCTCTTTCCCATCATGGTCTCATCACCACTAATCCTTGTGATCCACCTCCCTTGTAGTGGGGCTACGAATATTATAACTCTTGTTGTATCTTGGAGCCCTCTAACCTTCTAGAAAAACATCATGATATAGTCATCTATAGTACTCCCTCTCCTTGACTTGTCTAGTCTCTTGACTAGTGGTCATGATGGCCTCCTATGCTAACTCTAAGTCCCCCTATCCTAAGACCACTTGTAGGGTGACCTCTCTCCCCCATGTATCTATTTGCGGTCCTCTTCTAGTGATCCCTGTTGACTTTCATTTTTTCCATCCCTCTCTAGATCCTACACCTATCCCCTCAGGCCCTCTAGCTCCAATTGAGCTACTGCCCCATGTCAGTCTCAACTAGGGTGATCTCTCTTGATTCCACTCATCCCTTTAGTGTGTCTAGGGATCTTTTAAAGTTGTAATCCCTCTCTACCGCTACTACTCCTTGTAACTGTGTAACCTTAGCATGAAGGATGGTCACTTGATTGCGGTCCTCCTACATCTCATCATCCCCTAGTCCCATGTCCTGATCCACCTGCATGCAATAATCTAGAGGTAATCCCTATGTTGGATCTTTTTCCTTCTCTCTCTCTCCCTGTGACCCCTCTAGTATCTCCAACATTGTTCTTCTTGATGCCTGAGGTGGGCCACCTGTGACTAGCCTCTAGAGTACTCCTCTCCTCCATTCTGTAGCCTATCTTTGTACTACTCTCCTAACCTTTGGTACTACTACTCCTCTATACTCCCCATCATCATTTTAATCCTCATCCTTATATTTTGAATCTGAATTTGACTAGTCCATATGTCTTGGCTCTATCAATATCATTGGCATGTACCTCTCCCACCACTGAGCATATCCAATTGTCAATCCTGCATCTGATACCAATCTATGTGTCATTTTCCATGGTAATGGTTGCATCCCTCTCGAACTAACCCAAAGAAGGTGGATATATACTCCTATACCCCATAATTATCTAATCTCCCTGCTAACCAAAGGATGTGGAAAAATGTCTGTACTACATCTTTCCTGACACCAAACTATCTACAAACCCGAGAGGGGATGTACAGGGCTATCTAAAACACTATCCTACCAATCAACCAATAGTATTTTTGAACATATCCTAGATACTCTACATCAAGACTATCATCCTCTACCCAAAAATACTCATCCCAACAACTTCATGCCTCACATCCTCTATATGAAATCCACTCAAACCATACCAACTCATATAGTTCTCTTTGCCAATTCCCCATAGATGTCACATTTCCATACAAAAGTGGTGGTATGTATCAACATGCGTATGACTCATATCATTAAAGTGTCTCTCTTGATTTCATGGGTATGACCATTGTGATATCCTCCCAAGCCCACACAAGTAGTAGTGTCATCCCTGGTCCTATCGTCTGCTGAGTTTGATAAGCACACATGTGCAAGTTGTAGTACATTTGTGCCAAAATCATGTACCTTGAGTAGTACACTATGTCATGATCCCCCTCCTAAGGCCTACTCAAAACCCTGGTCCATCCAATCTAAATCCCATATCCTTAATGATCTTGCATAATCCTCCCTCCAATAAGCCTTTCCAAGGAGAGTACTAGTATAGGAAGTCCCTCCTATAATCCCCCTCAGCATGATAATCACTGTCATGATATGGGTAGCTGATTTGTGTGCCTCCTAAAGCTTGCCTCTAGATACACCTCTTCACCCTCTAGTTGGTATTCGATGATGTGTCCCCCAATCAGAACCCATAGAATCCTCCAAACATCTAGTAATGTCACTATTGCCTCTCTTTTCAATAGGTGGAAGCTTAATGTGTCAGAGTGCCATCTTTCAATCAATATCATAATAAGTGCATTATGCAGTCTTAGCCATGACCACTCATGCACATGATGTAAATTGCACAGTGTTAACTGACCCCACTCTGCTATTGTCAGCATTTCCCTCAGCTCCATTATATTCAGACACTACTACCTCGACATAAAGGGATTCCATGACTCCTATAACTAGATAGTTTGTCAATCCTACTCATTAACCCTAGTGTCATCCCTAGTTTTCAGTCCTAATAGGTTAGTTCATTTTTCATTAGGACTAATCTGGGGCATAATACCCCTTCCCTTGAATATTTTTTCCATCCCCCAAAAATGACATGTTTTTTAAATTTTTTTGTCCCATCTTTTCACCTTCTTTTCTGGCCTTTGGGGCTTTGCCTCCCATTGGCTGACTCATCTAATTCCCAAGAGGAGATTCCCTTGGGGATGGGAAGATATACCACCCCACCCTCCTTAGGTAGAGCTTTCTATTTGGGACATACGACTTTGACCACCGCTTTCCCCTCGCGGGTGGAGCCATCTGTCAAAGGACAAGTGGCCTTGGTTGTTGCCCCTCGCAAGAGAATCCATCCCTCATGGGTGGAGGCATGCATCAAACGAATGGAAGCCTCGGTCTCCACCTCTCACATGTAGAGTTTCCAAGTAAGGAATGGGTGGATTTGGTTGTCACTCCTTGTGGGCGGAGTCGGCCGCCTTCCTCTTCCCCCCGAATAAGTTTTTTAAAAAAAAATTAAAAGCTTAACCAAGAAAACAATGGTGGGTTTTTTCAAAATCACAAGATCACCCATGTTTTTCACCCACTCATAGAATCAGACTCTCTTCCCTAGTTGTTTCCTATCCCTCCTATTTTTCATTCATCTCCTTCCTTGTGGTGAAAATGAAATTTAAGGGTCCTCTTTTGGCCTTTTAGAGTGGGGTGTTTTTAGTCGGTCCCCTTTTGTTCATTTTTTCTCTCCCCTTTTTCAAATAATGCAAAAGTTTTATTTTCTTTTTATTTATTTTTCTCCCCTTCTTTTTTCCCTTATTTTTTTTCAAGAATATTAACAAAATTATTGTTTTGCCCATTTTTCTCAAGGGGGCACATTCTCTCTTCCTCTTTTCTCTTCTTTGACGCAATTTCAATTTCAACACTGCATCAAAGAGGGGCAAAATATAGACACCTAAAATTGTCTATTCGCACCTTAATATTAATTTTTTATTAATATTTGTCCCTAACATTATAATTGATTTTTATTAATTAATTATATTGTTTTTAATTAAGGTAAAAATAGGTTTTGAAAGGACCCTAAAACCTTTTACAAAAGACTACTAGAGATCAACATCATAAGCCCATACAAACAAAGAAAGCATGCTAAGAACAAAAAGTAGGACCCCGACAAACTCCCAAAACCCAAAAAAAGGAAAACAATGAACTGCAAAAAAATGCATAGTTTCCAGCACAATTTCCAGCACAACTTCTAGCACATTTTCCAGAAAAAATAAATAGAAAGTGCATCATACTTTGGTAGGATTCCTACGCCTCCTTCTGCATTTCTTCCATTTTTTCAATGGACTCCTTCAGCTCTTTCATCTCTTTTGGAACCTCTGGGACTTTCCTATTAATGCCACTTCAGGTTCTTGTCCCTGGGCCCAAGCTCCCTACCTTGTCATCAATGGTAATTGTTGTATTTTCCAGCAGGCTTCTTTCTAGGTAAGCATATATCGCCCTACATTAATATATTTGAGAATGATGCTTATCATGTGCCTGTTGTGGCTGATTTTCTTTTTCATATCTTGCATATTTTCTTCCACAAGAGCGTTGTCTCTAGCAGTGATCTCCTCATTGTTGTTGTTGTTTTTAACCTTAATCAGCAGGTCCTTCTCTATTTCTTCAAGCTTGGATTTGAAGGGCTCCATAGCTTCCTGCATCTCATTTAGGTGCTACTTCATTATCTTCATTTCCTCACTAATCCAGTTCTGCATGTTCACCCCATAGTCCTCTTTGCTTTTAGGAATTCTTTCTTCAATATCAAATCCTACCATTTCAGGATCCATTCTCTGTTTCTTCTTATTCCTATTTCCAGCCTTCAAGATCAGCTGCTCAATTTGTTCCTCATTTCCCTTACCATCATTCTTTTCCTCCTCCTTTTCATCTCCCTCTTTTTCTTCTTCATATTTTTCCATCTCTTGGTTCCCAACTTCATTATCCCTGTTCTCATCATCATCAGTCAAAGGCGTTTCCTCCTAATTTGTCTGGGATTCCTCCTTGCTCAACTGATCATCTTTATCCCTAACCAGAGTCTCATCATTTATCTCTTGAGCTTCCTCTTTAATCATAGGCGTATCCTCCTTTTCCTCTTTCTGAATCTCATCTTCATTACCCTTACTATCTAGGGTTTGGTCGTTAATCCTCTCCTACCTTTCCAGATTTGCCTTATTTTTGGTTCTTATTAATTATATTGTTATATTCCTCTATTTATTTAATTTAGTTTAATTTAATTGAATAAATCCATTTTTCCTTTGTATTTAAATTTTATTTAAATACTATAATATATTAAATTAAATTTAATATATTATCCCTCCATTTCTTATTATAAAATAAATTTATTTTATTTAATTTTTCCACTAGCCTAAAGTTCTTCTAAACTTTGATTAAATTAAAATTATTTTAATTTAATCCTATTCACTTTTTCTTAAATCTTGCTTTCCTCTAAATATTCCTCTAATCTTGATTAAAAAGTGGATTACCTCTAATCATGTGTGTAATCACCACCTCTCCATCTCTTTTCTCCTCCAATCATTTCAAAATTCCTCTTTCCCTCTAAAAGTGAAGTTTGACTTTTGCATGTTTTGTCTGTTAATCCTAGCCACTCATTTATTTTTCCCCTTAATCTTCATCATTCATTATTAAAATCATTCTATAAAAAGGAGACATCACTCCCCATTTGCAACTAATAGTAATATAAGCATTCTCGAGCACTTCTATTCTTAAGCACTTGAGCATTTGAACAATCTTGCATTCTAGTTGGATAAATTGTTGCATTTTCATCTTATCTTAGATTTCATTTCTTGCATTATATCTTAGATTTAATTTTTTGCATTATAGCTTAGATTTCATTTCTTGTAATGTAGCTTAGATTTTATTTGGTTAGCTTAGTTTTAATCTTGCCTCCTCATTCTTAGATTTTCTTGCATTTTCAATTAGATTACTATTGCATTTTCATTTTCATTATTGTGAATTTTGGGGCAAGTTCCTTATACTTGTTCTCAAATCATTCACTCTTTTTTCCTTTAGCTTGCATTATAATGAGATTTATTGTATTGTGTTGGGATAGCACACTCACAAAATCTCTATGAGAAAATCAAACAAGTCTTGGGTGCACTTTTTTTAGCTCATCAGACATTGTAGTATAAAATTTAGTTGCATTTCAATTTTATTAGCATGCTTTGGTTATTTCATATTCCTCATGTTGCATGCTTTTGTTTGTTGTGCAACTCTAGGTATTTTCATCTAAAAATGTCCCTTCACATCTTTATTCTCGTTAATTAATTAAATTTTATTTAATTAATACCCCTTTCCATATCATTGATTTTTAATTAATTAATTATATTTTCCCCTTCCTCTATGTATTTAATTAATTTTTTAAATTAAATAGATTCATTATTTCCTCTTGTCCTAAAGTATTTCAATTTAATTTAAATACTATCTCCTAATGTACTCAATCTTATTTGATATATTTATCCCCTTCATACCTCTTATTTAAATAATTTTTTTAGTTTAAACGTCCTTTCTTCTTAACCCATGATTTAATTAAATTTATTTTAATTTAATCCTAAATCTAGCCTAAAACCTAACCTTCTCTTATCCCCATCACCCTCAAACCTACCTTTTAAGTTAATCCTAGATTAATTAACTAATCTATGTAAATCCTAAAAATATTAAGCCTAAGTGGTTTCTCATTCATGTGTGAGAAACCCTTTCCAAGATGGCCAACCACCTTCCATAAATGACCAACTACACTCTTAGACCTTTGTCTCCTCTTTCCTCTTTCCAAGTTTCTTACACATGTGTGAGAAACCTTTATCCATTCCTAATGTAGAGGAACATAGAACAAACCCATCAAGAACCCCAAATCAGCCATGGAGTTTAATCATCAACACAATGTATTCAACAAGTTAGAGGCATATTCCATCATATCCCAACAATGAATCCATAGGATCTTATCTGATCCAATCAGAAACTTGGTACAAACATAAACACAAATATCATCCCTATGCAATCTTATGCACAATTATCAGTCCATCTTCTCATCCATTAACACTCTATTAGGATGCAATTCCCAAATACCAATCAAACACCATCATTGTTAAAACATTACTATATCTCTCACCAAGGAATTCAAAAGAATCTTTTTTATCAAAACATAGAAAGTATTAGTACACCAATAAAGTTATGACCATGAATAAACTTCAACCTTCTTCAATCAAGATTGTCCAAACTTACAAACTTCTTGTCCACACTGCCTGTTTTCTATACCCTTACTCGATCATCAATAATTTTTTTTACCAGATGTTAATTTTAAAATCACTTCGGTGAGAATATAGGTAACTATTTTTACAAAACATATCCATGAATTAGAAAAATCCAACGGTTCAATTTCAAGTTATGGCCCTCATATAGAGACAGTTTTGACGCTTACAAAAACCATGAAATTATTGTATGTTTATGCCCACTAGGGCATCCATTTCCTCTCAATATACAAATCAATTCAATAAAATACCAAAACAAAATTAAATCTATGGGAGTCTACTTCCAAAATATATAATTTATTAATTTTTCCAATGGTGAAATTGAAAGAAAAACCAAAACCTTTGCAGTCAACTCCATCAATGGGGTTTCAAACTATTTTTACAAAAATAGCCATTTCTCATCAAATACTCCATGTAAATACACAATAAAGGATTTATTTGAAATATAATTGATCATTATATCATTATAAACCAAAATGATATTAAAATTAAAACATAAATGCAGCCTACATGGCTCTGCAACTGTTGTAGCCTTGCAAAACTGTATGATAGTTTTGGGAGATGATTAATATTCTTTATCAAACCTCCTCCGAACTTATCCTCTCTCCCAATTTCAACCATACATGGATTTACAAGAAATTTTAAACTATTTGTAACTCCTTCTAGCTTCCTAACCACTTTTACAACTGATGGATTGTATTTTGCAATTTTCTTGCACTTTGGTAATGCTGCAACTTTGCAACTTTTTGGAGCAACTTTTACATTTAGATCACATTGACCTCACAACTTTGTTAAAACCTTAAAAACATGCCATAATGGAATATTAAACACCCTTTAAAATATGTTTTCCCTCTCATGGGTCATTTTACATATTTTGACTCCCTTGACCTATTAGGACCTTAATATGACAACTTGACAACCTTGTACAAATTGATGAAATGGCTTTACCTAGCCTTACATATTGATTCAATTGGATTCATAATACATTTCAAAGACCAAAAAACTAATGATATCCCTTATATCATCTTGTAGCCTCCTGTTCATCCCTTTTTTCTTTGGTTCTCCTGCACCATATTCCCGACCTTCAAAAGTTTCCAAGACCCTTGGAAATATCGAACAATATCCTGCAAGAAAATAAAATTTAGACCAAAATCCTTGATGTGTCTGGTCCTCTTCACCTTTTCCTTCAAGGAAACAATAATTTCCTTTCCCTCTCCTTCTCTAGTGCCCTTTTCAGTGGAGCACTAATGACTGCAACATTCAAGGTACCATCAGTCAGAAATCCACCTTCCATTGCTGCTACAAACTCACCAACCTCTTTGCCTCACCCAGGGTTTCTCCTCCTTGCCTCTTTCCCTAGTCTCTTGTAAATCCAATGGACCACTCCCTGGCCCTGGACCATCTCCTATGGCCCCATGATAGACCTTCATGTTTTCCTACTTCCAGCTAGTGGATAGGTACCTACAACCATAGTTTTATCAGCAAAAAAAAAAACAAATCATAAGGTTAGGTCCTGGTGTGAGTTTCCACCTCTCACACGCTCGGGAGCTTCTAAATTTGATACTAATTGATGTAGAGGAACATAGACCAACCCATCAAGAAATCCAAATCATCCATGGAGTTCAATCATCAACACAATGTCTTCAACAAGTTAGAGGCATATTCCATCATATCCCAACAATCAATCCATAGGATCTTATCAGATCCAATCAGAAACTTGGTACAAACATAAACATAAATATCATACCTATGCAATCTTATCCACAATTATCAGTCCATCTTCTCATCCATTAACACACTATTAGGATCCAATTCCCAAATACCAATCAAACACCATCATTGTTAAAACATTACCATATCCATCATCAAGAAATTCATAAGCATATTTTTTATCAAAACATAAAAAGTATTAGTACACCAATAAACTTATGACCATGAATAAACTTCAAACTCCTTCAATCACGACTGTCCAAACTTACAAACTTGTTGTCCACACTGCATGATTTCTATATCCTTACGATGTCATCAATAATGTTTTCACCAGATATTAATTTTAAAATCTCTTTGGTGAGAATATAGGTAACTAGGTTTTACAAAACATATCCACAAATTACAAAAATCCAACGGTTCAATTTCCAATTATGGCTCCCGTACAGAGACAGTTTTGACTGTTGCAAAAACCATTAAATTCTTGTATGTTTCTACCCACTAGGGAATCCATTTCCTCTCCATATACAAATCCATTCAATAAAATACAAAAAAAAAAAATTAAATCTATGGGAGTCTACTTCCAGAATATATAATTTATTAATTTTTCCAATGGTGAAATTGAAAGAAAAACCAAAACCTTTACAGTCAACTCCATCAATGGGGTTTCAAATTGTTTTTAAAAAAATAGTCGTTTCTCATCAAATACTCCATGTAAATACACAATAAAGGATTCATTTTAAATATAATTTATCATTCTTTCATTATAAACCAAAATGATATTAAAATTACAACATAAATGGATCCTACATGGCTCTGCAACTGCTAGAACCCTGCAAACTTGTATGACAGCTTGGGGAGATGATTAATATTCTTTATCAAACATCCTCCAAACTTATCCTCTCTCCCAATTTCAACCATAAATGAATTTATAAGAATTTTTAAACTATTTGTAACTCCTTCTAACTTCCTAACCATTTTTACAACCGTTGGATTACATTTTGCAAATTTTCTTGCACTTTTGCAATGTTGCAACTTTGAAACTTTTTCAAGAAAATTTTACATTTAGATCACATTGACCTCACAACTTTGTTAAAACCTTATAAACATGTCATAATGGAATATTAAACACCCTTTAAAATATATTTTCCCTCTCATGGGTCATTTTACATATTTTGACTCCCTTGACCTATTAGGACCTTAATAGGACAACTTGACAACCTTGTACAAATTGATGACATGGTTTTACCTAGCCTTACATATTGATTCAATTGGATTCATAATACATTTAAAAGACCATAAAAACTCATGATATTCCTTATATCATCCTATAGCATCCTGACCATGTCGTTGTTCTTAGGTGCTCCTACACCAATTCCTCTCTTACACCTTGTGTCCAACCTTAAACTGCCCCATCTCTTTCAAAGTAGCTCACACATGTGTGAGTAACTCTTCCTTTTACATGACCATCTCTTTTACCTTATGTGTCTCCTATGTGGATGCCACCTAAGCTCCACCTCATCCAAGTCCTCAAACTCTTTCAAAAAATCTATAAATATGAGCCTCACTCCTTTGAAAATATCCACTGTAGTTGCATTGTTATCATGCCATTTTTCTTTAAATCATCTCTAGCATTTTAGTGTTATAATTTTACTTTTATTTGTTAGCATTATCATACCATATTTGAATCATCTAGTTTTAGTCTTTAATTTCATCATCTTACTCATATTTTAAATCATTGTTCTTCATCTCATTTGAATCCATTTTATCTCCATTGCAGTGCATTGTAGCTTCGTATTCATCATTTAGAAATCTTGCATAATCATTGGGGATCATTAATATTGTTTAGGAGAGCATATCCACATTCTCCTCAAAAGAGAAAATCAAACGGGTCTTGGGTGCACCCGTTTTGGCTCCATCACAAGTATGTGTTGAGATTATTGTATATGTCATGTTGTTTTAACTAATGTTTGAATTTTTTACGCCTAACTACACAGATTTATTTCTCACAATTTGGCACACCCAGTGGGACCCATACCCCTATTTTATATCATTTTTGTCAAGATTTTTGTGCATACACAAGTCCAGGTTGCAGAATGATGACTCTATCTAATGCAACGACGTCTCCTTGGATCTCCGTCTCCACGTGTGAATCAACATCTCTACTAGTGTAAATCTAACACGTGTTTGTAAGGTTTGAATAACTTGGTTTTGCAGGAATAACTTGGTGTTTAAAATTTTCTAGGGTTTTTAGTGATTTGGAATTCAATTTTTTGACAACTACTGAATCCTATGAAAGTAAATGCTGCCTATTTTTTGAATTTTACTAACTATAGATAAATTTTCATCTCTACATATTGAGTTCTTCATAGATCCATGTCTACACCTACAAATCATCATCTCCGCTTGGTAAGTGCAGGTAACAGATTCTTCCATGTGTCATTCATTTTTCTTCATTCTATTTTTATTGCTTAGACCTTGAACCAACATCTTTGTTGATCTTCATCTCTGTGAATCAGTGTCTCCACTTGGTTTTAGTGTCTTCACCCTATTTTATTTTATTTTGAAGTTTTTCCTTGGGTTTTTTTCCTAAAAAACTAACACTTAATATGACCCTTATCGCGTGTTAAAGACAAAAGAATAAAAAATACTAACATGTACAGGTATTTTACCTTGTTTATTGATATTTTTATTTCATGTATCTTCATTAGATAATGCGCCTAGCAGCTTACATTAAGTACATTTTAGAAATAATAATTGTCTTGTGTGGCTTGAGAAACCTTGTCAGTGGAGGTTTTCCCTTCAAGGCTTCTCATATTTTTTTTGCATTAGAATCTCGTTAATGTAGATGATGAAAAGATATAACAAGAAGTATCATATCCCCTCACCTTCATGGACCTTGGGTGTAAGAGAAAATCAATTCTATCTTTTCCTCTAGAAAGGCCTTCTTGGAGCTCTGATTAATCCAAGGAACAACCTCAAAAAAACAAATACCCTAGCTGGTGTAACCACCCTAAATTGGGCTACTATAACCAGAGACCCCATTTTCCGTTAACTAAAGATCTTTCACCCAATTATACAAATATGATTATTTGATTATTGGCATAATTCTCTAAAATCAATGAAATCCCTCAAAGCAATAATTAACCATTGCCAAATATATAATTAATTTCTAATTGATTACCTTGGCTTATTTAACTAAATCAACCTAATTAAATCCCTTGGTTAAGGTAATTAATTAAATCAAATTAAATAAATACTCCTAAATTAGAACTCAGCACAAAGGGAAAAGTCAATTGATGGACCAATGAGATTTGAAACACATGGATCACCTCACATGGATCGAGCAAGGATTAATCCTCATCACTCCTCAATAATCAATCCTAACCACTCATTTCATTTCATTTTCCATAAAAGGAGTAAATTTTGAGCTCAAATGATTAGAAAATCTTACAATCTTGCATTAGGCTTATGCTATAGAAATGAATCCATGCATTCTTAGCTAATTAGTAAACATTTCAATATCTTAAAGGATCAAATGAATGTAGAATTGATATGTTATTAGCTTAAGATGCATACTAATAGCTCTAAACCAATTTTGAATCTTCCATTTTAGAATTGTATGTCAGTGGTCTAAATCATAACTCTGAGAGCAATGTCATAGTTAGATCAAATTCTTTCTAAATACGAACCTATAGCTTGATTTTGATTGTTAGGTTTTGAAGGATTTCTTATGCTAACAATTGAGCTAATGAGTTATAGAGTGTTGTGTTTGTAGTTTTGCAGGTACATGTGATTGACACATAAAAATAGACACAACTGGTATATAAATAAAACTCTGAGAAAACTATGGTCTTATCCCACTAATCTTGGGTAATGTGTGTTGATGATAATCTAGATTGGGAAAAGAGTGCATAAGTAGCCAGCATAGACAACTAGAGACTTTAGTTTCTCACATGAATACAAACCTATTGGGGGATTCCACAGACCTAACTACAGACCATAATATAGAGGCCACCCTTTTATCCTTGATATATTTACTTGTAGTACAAGATAATTGCGCTGTCCTCTAAATTTAATCACCATATGCACTCCCTTGGTTGTGATGTGTGAGGCTTTTGGATTTCATCACCAAAAGTTGGGAAAGCCTCCACAAGAGGATCCCCTATTCACCCATTCCTTGAAGGGATTTAGAAGTGTGCTATTTTCCCTTCTCTCTATGATGCAGGAGCATCTTGGGTTTATGAGATACCTTGCATTCTATTCTTTTTTAGCAGCATTTTTCTTGTTTCCAATTGGCAGAGTCTAGATGTGGTCACAATCCCATGTGAGTTATTGGTTGCACTCATATTTTCCTATTCTATAATGTTCATGGATCATTCTCTTATGATCACATATCCTTATGTTGATAATGCTTCAATATTTCCTCCTCCCTCTGGTCATGGGTATCATGTTCATGATTAGTGAGAACCTATCTAGAGATTTGTGGTGTGCTTGAGAATCTTGGATTATTAGCTATTGTGATCTTAGCTCCTGGTTGTTTATTCCTTGTGGGATTGTTCCCTGTGAATGATCTTGTTTATTTTATCATTCATGGATCGTTGATAGTTTTTTGGTCTGAACCTATATTTGTATTATGTTTCCTTCTTAGGGAATGTAACTTTTGGCTGACATGTTGTGTAATTATCTATATATTGAGCCCGCAGATCGTGTAGAAGTAGGAAAAAGTTAGGAAAAAAGTAAGCAATATAGGTGTGATCAATTAGAATATTAGCACAAGATTTAGAAAATATTTTTAGATTGTAACTTGTCGTGACTGATAAGGCCTCATAATCTGGCATTTACTTTGTTAATTGATGAATATATCTATGGATCTTGCAATCTTTCTTGATATTTTTTTTTTTTTACTATTAGCTGAGGTTGGGCATCTCCATTGGGGATTTTCCCCGCCTTGGAATTGCATCATGCAGTATCAAAGCAAGGTTTTCTTGTTGGAGACCCTAGTTTATTTGGTTGTAGGGTGTATATTTATGGATCTAACCTACAATTGCAAAATGTTGTGAAGATGGCTCGTGCAAGGGGAGATGTAGATCCTATAGTAATGGATATGATAAGGAAGATTTCTTCTAGGTTAGAAGTCATTGAAACAACCCAAAGAATAGGAATACCTATTGAAGATGTTAGCGAAGATGAAATAGAGGTAGAAGAAGAAGGAGAAGAAAAAGCACCTATCCTAGATTAGGGTGAAGAAAGAATTCTCAGAGCTTTGACTAGTGTGAATGCTAAGCCACACTATATTATTTCTAAATATGATGGGAAGTTGAATTTCAATACATTGATGTATTTGATCTATGAGATGGAAAAGTAATTTGAATATGAAGGCACTCCTGCAAAGAAGAAGGTGAAGATTTCCAGTACAAAATTTAAAGGTCAGGCTTCCTTGTGGGAACATGTGCAACTTGATAGACACAGAAGAGGTAAAGATAAGATTAAAGAATGGGATAAGATGATTAACAAGTTCAAAGGAAAATTCTTACTAGGATATTACCAAATTAGTTTGATAAGAAGAATTCAAAATTTGAAGAAAAATGATACTACAGTGAAAAAACATACAAAGGAATTCTACAAATTGGATATCATATCTAGACATATGGATAATGAGGTTGAAAGAATTTCTAGTTATCTGAATGGATTAAGGACTAATATATAAGATGAGATAGGTTTGGTAAACATGAATAGAATTGAAGAATCCTATCAGTTTTCCCTAAAGGCTGAAGAGAAGCTAAACAAGAGACACGAGAAAAGATAGAGAAGTAGAGGTGGTAGATTCCTAAAGGTAGATGTATATCTTATGGAGAAAGCAGAGGATCCAAGAATAACAAAGTATATCAAGACAAATTGAAGACATAATGGAAAGGATAGAGTTTAGATAGAGGTAGAGGGAGTTATTCAAGAGGAAATTACCCTAGGAATGATGATCGCAAGAGAGAAGACAGTAATTGGTTCAAAGGAACTTGTTTTAACTATGGCAAAGAAGGACATAGAGCATTTGAATGTAACAAGACTGGTAGTAGTAGCAGAAATACCCTTGTATAAGAAGATTCAATAAACAAACTATAAAATGGAGAGAACATGACGGAGAGAAGAACTTTGTGGAGTGAAGAAGATAAAGGGGGTCCTCTGAGAAAGGTTTTATTCAAGACTAGACGTAAGATTGATGGGAAATGTTGAAAGATTATCATTGACAATGGGAGTTAAGATAATTTAGCATCAGAGGATTTGGTCACTAAGATAAATTTACCAAGGTTGAAACACCCTAATCCCTATCATATTTAATGGTTTAGGGATGATCATAAGTTACTAGTAAGTGAACAATGTCTTGTAAAATTTAAGATTGGATATTATCATGATGAATTTTTCTGTGATATTATGCCTATGGATTCTTTTCATATATTGTTGGGTAGACCATGGAAGTATGATAGGAAACTAAATATTATGGAAGATTGAATAGGTATACCATTATTTCTAATGGAAAGAAACAAGGATTCTTACCCCTGATAGAAGAACCTAAGAGTGTTGTACTTATGTACAGGTTTGTTTGATGGAAAGAAAAGATATTTGTCAAAACCCTAAAAAGAGATGATGTAAGTTATGCCTTGATTCCTAGTTCACTGATTATGGAGATTGGGACACCTATGGAAGTTGAAGGGTTATTGACAGAGTTTAAAGACATCATATCAAATAATGTACATGATGGGTTACCTCTTTTTAAAAGTATCATTCAATGTATATGTTTGATACCAGGAGCTATTTTTCCTAATAAAGCACCACACAAATTGACACCTATTGAGAATGAAGAGTTGAATAGACAGGTTCATGAATTGTTACATAAGGGTTTGATTAGAGAAATCTTGATTCCTTGTGCAGTACCTACAATGGTCTCACCTAAGAAGAGTGGATAATGGAGAATGTGTAATGATTAAAGAGTTGTAAACAAGATCATAGTGAAATACCATTTTCCATTGCCTAGGATGGAGGATATCATGGATTGTTTGAGTGGAGCAAGATACTTTACCAAGATTTATTTGAAGAGTGGTTATCATCATATTAGAATCAGCGAAGGTGATTAATGGAAGAATTATTTCAAGAAAAAATAAGGTTTGTATGAATGGTTGGTTATACCCTTTGGTTTGACTAATGCACCTAGTAATTTTATGAGGTTGATGAATGAGGTTCTAAAGAAATTCTTGGGTAATTTTTTTATTTATTATCTTGATGATATTCTAATATTAAGTAAGATTAAAGAATATTATTTGATACATACAGGACAAGTTTTGCATACATTGAAAGAAGAGAAGTTGATAATTAATATTAAGAAGTGTTCAATCATGAAAGAGGAGAGAGTGTATTTAGGATTTTTGATTTCAGATGATGGATTGAAAATGGACCCTGAGAAAGTGAAAGCAATAGTGAAATCTCCTACACCTAAGAATGCCAGCAAAGTTATCTATTTTCATGGGTTAGAAATTTTGTAGAGAAAGTTCATAAGGAATTTCAGTTCTATTTGTAATGCGATGACAGAGATGGTGAGAGGTGATAAGAAGTACTTCATATGAACACATAGAGATAATTGGTGTAGGAGCACACCTAACTCAACCCCTAGCTCCTTATTTCTAGCATGTACTGACTCTAGCCAAGTTAGAAGAGTGTGTGTGGACCTTAGAAGGTCATTTGTTTTTCCCTAAGATGGATATGACTAGGTCAACTCATGTCTAGGTAGGTTTCTTGTGTGTGTGTGAGGTAGGTTGTAAGCCTCTATAAATCAAACCAAGGCATCGAGAACTTTGTATAAGCTCTTGGTATCACTGGTGCTCGACAAGCCCTGCTAGCTTAGCTAGCACTTCCAGCTCGGCCAACACTTCAAGCTCGGAAAGCACTTCTAGCTCGGCTAGCACTTCCATCTCAGCCAATACTTCCAGCTTGGAAAGAACTTCTATCTCGGCCTACACTGGTGCCTAGAAACTTGGACAACACTAGAGCTCAGCTTGCATTCCTATTGCTCAGCAATATTCAGTCGTAACAGCCTGTGAAAAGAAGATCTTGTCTTTTATGGACAGTATGGTTAGTGTAACAGTTCCTGAAGATATTCTTGTGAAGGAGTGGACTGTTAGGGTTGTTTCCTATGAGAGGATGGTTACTAATAACATCTAGAGCATTCATTTTTAGATATCTAGAGAGTGAAAATTGTAGAAGAAGAGAAGCTACAAGAAAGTTAGAGATTTGCAGATTATTGTACTGTTTTGTTTTGTTTCTAGTAATGAGAAGTTGTAGACTATGTGTTTAGTGGATATCAAGTTTATTTGTGGTTCCTTTTGCATGCAAGTAGATTAGTTACTTTATTTTATGTTTTGTAAGCTATTAGTTCTTCACCCGTTCTAGGTTGTAAATAGTAATGGCCCCTCGAGATTCCTGAATCCATGGTGAGAATCATGTGTTTGCATGGAACTTGAGAGGAGCCCTTGTACATAGTTTCCTTTTTGTTTTCTATAGGAGAAGTAGCAGTAAAGAGTCTAGGGATCTTACCCTAGGTGAGCTTGGTAATAGTCCAGCTAGGGAAGAGAATGAGAACAATGTTTTGAAAACATGGGTTGAATGAATCTATTTGTGTAGGTTCAGTAAGGAGGAGATGAAAAGAATTTTGATGGGGACTGAGTCTTGAAGAGGAGGTAAAGTTGAGAGTGACTTACCTTATTTTAGGGTTGTGAACACCCTAAGGGATCTAGGAAAAAGATCTTAGAATAGAGCCAAGCTGGTTCTGTAGCAGCAACAAGACTTTTGTCCACATCAAATTGGTATCAGAGCCCTAAAAGATTTGGGCACGTATTGTTTGGATGTTATCTGTAGAAATTTTTGTCAACTCATCCAAGATGGTGACCAATGCGGAACTCGCAAAAGATGTGGAAGAGCAAAAGGAGGAGAATAGACTCCTGAAGGAATAGTTAGTGGAAATGGCAGAGTGCAGATTAGGACTAAAGAAATTAGTGAATGGATGAGAGAAGCTCATGGAAAGGGTAAAGCAGTGGCAGAGGAATATATTATTCCAGAGCTAGACACTGTGCTTCAAGAAGAGCCATTCTTGAAAGAATTGAAGGCAATGAGTGGTAAGTCCTTAGAAGGTGTGCCTCTATTTAGTGGAAAGATGGAACCAAAATTAATCATGGAATGGATAGAAGCTATTGAAAATCACTTTGATTGTGATAATGTGACCGAAGCTCAGAAAGTAAGAATAGCCAAGACAAGGTTGAGAGGAACTGCTCTCACTTGGTGGAAGTTTGTCCAAGATTAGAGGGAAAAAGAAGGAAAGAACCCCATAGCCAGTTGGAAAGGTATGGTGGCCAAGATGAAGGAAACTTACCTTCTTGATGATTATGAAGTGCATTTGCACCAAAATAGATAGAATCTAAGACAAAAAGATTTAGAAGTCAGTTCCTACACCGAAGAATTTCACAAACTATGCTTAAGGTCGCATGTGATGGAAGCAGAAAGCCTGAAAGTGGATAGGTACTTGAATGGTCTCAAGTGGAGTATCCAAGAGGAATTAGTCTCTTAAACCCCAAGACTGTACACCAATGTTACCAGCTAGCCCTCAAAGTGGAGGAAAAATTCAAGAAGAAGCAATATTCAAATAGCAGAGGAAGAGGAAGAGACAATAGGTGTCATAGAGGAGGATATGGAGAAAGAAATCAGAATGACTCCAAACTCACTGAGAATCAAGGAGAATCCAGTAACACAAGAGCTGGTTACAACTATGGAAGAGGTTCAAATAGTAGTTCAAGAGGAAGAACTAATAACCAAGGAAGAGGATCTTAATTCTCTTCAATGAAGTGTTACAACTGTCAACAATTTAGACATCCTGCATATCGGTGTTCTGAAAAAGGTTCTACTTCTCAAGGAGGTGGGAAAAGAGCTAACTATGTCTAAGAAGAATCAAGTTGCAATAGAAATCCATCTAAGGTACCATTAGAATTAGAAGAAGGTGAGAACCTCATAATAATGAGGACCTTAATCAGAGAGCCAAGCAAAGAAGAACCAAGCCAAAGGAGAGCACTCTTTCCAGTGAAGTGCAAGATTATAAGGAAGGTGTGCAAAGTCATTATTTATTCAAGCTCAACTGATAATATCATTAGTGAAGAAGCAGCCAACAAGTTAAATTTGAAAAGGATTCCACATGACAATCCTTACAAGGTTACGTGGCTCAGCAAAGGACAACATGTATTTGTAGGAGAACAAGCATGGGTAGAATTCACCATTGGCAAGTATAAAGACATGGTTCTATGTTGAATTATTCCCATGGATGCATTCCATCTTCTACTTGGAAGGCCATGGAAATTTGATAGCCAGGCCATGCACGATGGAACCAAGAATGCATACTCATTCAAGAAAGATGGAGTGACTTTCAAAATTTAGTCACTAATAGAAGAAGGAGAGGTGAAAACATCAAGTCCAAGTGTGCTCATGGTTGGTGAGAAGGATTTCTTAAAGACTCTAGAAGAAGGAGAAGGAGTTGGTTTTGATTTAGTATTGAAGCAAAAAGATGAAGTTGTTGTTAAGAAATCAGAGATACCAAAGGAGGTAAAAGAAATACTGGAAGAGTATAAGGATATTGTGAATGATGGCCAGCCCACTCCCCTACCTCCTAACAGGCTTGTTAGCCACAAGATTGACTTCATACCAGGACCTACCTTACCCAACAAAGCTTCCTATAAGATGACCCCTCAACAGAATGAGGAAATAGCCAAGCAAATCAGAGGGTTATTAGACCAAGGCCTAATTAGAAAGAGCATAAGCCCATGTGTTGTCCCTACTATTTTAGCACCTAAGAAAGGAGGAGATTGGAGACTTTGTACTGATTCTAGAGCCATAAATAGAATCACCATTAGGTATAGGTTTCTAATACCTAGAATTGAAGACCTAATAGATTGTTTAGGGGAGGAAAAGTAATTTAGCAAGATTGATCTTAAGAGCGGTTACCACCAAATCAGAATTAATGAAGGAGATGAATGGAAGATAGCCTTCAAAACTACAGAAGGTTTGTATGAATGGCTTGTAATGCCATTTGGTTTTTCTAATGCTCCCTCAACTTTTATGAGGTTGATGAATGAGGTATTGGTAGAATGCATTGGTAAATTTGTTGTTGTCTACCTAGATGACATTTTAGTTTTCAGCAAAACTAAGGAGGAGCATATTAGGCATTTGAAAATTGTTTTCAAGAAATTGCATCATGAAAAGCTAATGATCAACTTGGAAAAGTGTGACTTCATGAATTAGGATCTGGTGTATCTAGGTTTTGTTTTGTCACAGGGTAACCTAAAAATGGACCAAGAAAAGGTGGATACCATTCTAAGTTGGCCTACTCCCAAGGCTACCACTGAGGTGATAAGTTTCCATGGTTTAGCTTAGTATTATAGAAAGTTCATTAGACATTTCAGTGGAATTTGTGCACCTATGTTGGACACAATCAAAGGTGGGATGAAGACAAAGTTTCAATGGACACCACAAGCTGAGAAAGGGTTTGAAACACTCAAGGAGAAAATAGCAGAGTTGCCTACTCTAGTTCTTCCAATCTTTGATAAGATTTTTATAGTAGAATGTGATGTGAGTAATGTGGCCATTGGGGCTGTCATAAGCCAAGAAGGAAGATGAGTAGCTTTCCATAGTGAGAAGCAAAATGATGCAAAGAAGAAGTACTCTTCTTATGACTTAGAGTTGTATGCTCTAGTCCAAGCACTCAAGAAGTTGAGGCACTACTTGCTTCCAAAGGAGTTCATAGTATACACTAATAACCAAGCTCTCAGCTTCCTTAACTCTCAAGACAAACTTAGCAGCAAACACATGAAGTGGGTGGAGTATCTACAAGCCTAGACTTTCAATATCAAGCATAAAAAGGGAGTATAGAACAAGGTTGTTGATGCATTGAGCAGAAGGCTGCTCACAGTCCAAGAAGTTCAACTACAAAGCATAGGTATTGATAGCTTCAAAGACCTATATGTTGAAGATGAAGATTTTTCTCAAATCTACAAGGTATGCAAGGAGTTTAAAAATAAATTTCATGGTGAGTTTTCTGAATATACTTTTCAGAATGATTTATTGTTTAAAGGAGGTCAACTTTGTGTTCCTAAAGGGTCTATGAGAGAGAATTTGATTTAGGAAAAACATAATGGAGCACTTAGTGGTCATTTTGGAGTCGGTAAGACTCAAGAGCTAGTCACTAGGTTCTATTTTTGGCCTAGAATGAATAAAGATGTTAGAAAGTATGTTGAGAGTTGTATAGTGTGTCAAAAAGAAAAGGGCACATCTTCTAATGGAGGTCTTTATCAGCCACTTCCAATCCCAACCAGACTATGGGAATTCATAAGCATGGATTTTGTAGTTGGTTTGCCAAGAACAAGGTAGGGATATGACAGTATTTTTGTTGTAGTGGAAAGATTTAGTAAGATGGCACATTTTATACCTTGCAAGACTATTCATGATGCTTGTAAAAATTCTTAGTTGTTTGAGATAGAGACTATACATGGACTCCCACTTAGTATTGTTTCAGATAGAGACATCAAATTCATGAGCCATTTTTGGAAGACCTTATGGAAAAATCTTGACACTAACTTATCTTTTGGATCTGCCTACCATCCATAGACAGATGGCCAAATAGAGGTGGTCAATAGAAGTCTTGGTAACTTATTGAGATGCCTCACAAAGGAGTATGGTCAAGCATGGGACCAACTCATTGGATAAGCTGAATATGCATACAATGATACAGTGAACAGATCAACTGGTAAGAGTCCTTTTGAAATTTTGTATGGCTTTCACCCAAGAGGGATTTTTGAACTCAGAGAATTGAAGGAAGGAATGCATGGTAGTGGATATGTTGAGGACTTTTCTCATTCCATGAAAGTGTGAGAAAGAACTTGATTGAAATTTTTGAAAAGGTAAAGTAAAAGGTGGATGCAACAAAGAGGGATGTTTAGTTTCAGATTGGAGACTTTGTGATGGTACAATTGAAAAAAAATAGGCTACAAAAAGGTGTTCCTCACAAGCTACAAATGAAGAGGCTAGGTCCATGTAAGATACTTGCAAAGTATGAAAATAATGCATACAAGGTGGGGCTTCCTGAAGACATTGGGTTGTCGCCAATTTTCAACATTGTCAATTTGATAGCATTCAAAGGACCAATTCAAGATGTTGATTAGAACCTTCAAGAGGTAATACAAGAGGTAAAGGATCTAAAATTGACCCCTAATCCATCTATGATATCTGAAAAGATACTAGACTCAAGGGTCTACAAGAAGACTAGGAACAAAGACTATATGGAGCACCTTGTCAAATGGCATGGAAAAGAGGATGTTGATGCTACTTGGATCAAAGAAACAAACTTTAAGAGGTTGGGCATTGATCCAGACATGCTCATTCCAAGGATGGATTAGCCTTTCTTTTTTCTGGGGGAGTATGGTGTAGGAGCACACCTAACTCAACCCCTAGCTCCTTATTTTTGGCATGTACTGACTCTAGCCAAGTCAGGAGAGTGTGTGTGGACCTTAGAAGGTCATTTGTTTTTCCCTAAGATGGATATGACTAGGTCAATCCATGTCTAGATAGGTTGCTTGTTTAGTTTACTTTAGTTGTGTTTATGTGAGGTAGGTTGTAAGCCTCTAAAAATCCAACCAAGGCATCAAGAACTTTGGATAAGCTCTTTGTATCACTGGTGCTTGGCAAGCCCTGCTAGCTCAGCTAGCACTTCTAGCTCACCCAGCACTTCCAACTTGGCAAGCACTTCCAGCTCGGCCAGCACTTCTAGCTTGGCCAGCACTTCTAGCTCGGTAAGCACTTCTAGCTCGGCAAGAACTTCTATCTTGGCAAGCACTTCTAGCTCGATAGCACTTCCATCTCAGCCTACACTGGTGCCTAGCAGCTCAACCAACACTAGAGCTTGGCTTGCATTCTTGTTGCTCAACAATATTTAGTCGTAACGGCCTGTGAAAAGTAGATCTTGTCTTTTATGGATAGTATGGTTAGTGTAACAGTTCCTGGAGAGATTCTTGCGAAGGAGTGGACCGTTAGGGTTGTTTCCTATGAGAGGATGGTTACTAATAACATCTAGAGCATTCATTTTTAGATATCTAGAGAGTGGAAATTGTAGAAGAAGAGAAGCTATAGGAAAGTTAGAGATTTTTAGATTATTGTACTATTTTTTTTTGTTTCCATTAATGAGAAGTTGTTGACTATGTGTTTAGTGGATATCAAGTTTCTTTGTGGTTCCTTTTGCATGAAACTAGATTAGTTACTTTATTTTCTATTTTGTAAGCTATTATTTCTTCACCCGTTCTGGGTTGTAAACACTAATGGCCCCTCAAGATTCTTGAATCCATGGTGAGAATCATGTGTTGGGATGGAACTCGAGAGGAGCCCTTGTACATAGTTTCCTTTTTGTTTTCTGTAGGAGAAGTAGTAGCAAAGAGTCTAGGGATCTTACCCTAGGCGAGCTTGGTAATAGTCCTGCTAGGGAAGAGAATGAGAACAATGTTCTAAAAACATTGGTTTAATGAATCTATTTGTGTAGGTTTAGTAAGGAGGAGATGAAAAGCATTTTGATGGGGACTAAGTCTTGAAGAGGAGGAAAAGTTGAGAGTGACTTACCTTAGTTTAGGGTTGTGAACACCCTAAGGGATCTAGGAAAAAGATCTCAGAATAGAGTCAAGCTGGTTCTGTAGCAACAACAAGACTTTTGTCCACATCACTAATAAAATATTTAAAACATTGAAGCAGAAGGTCACTGAATTACTTACATTGTCCTTATCTGATTTCAGTAAAGTATTTCAAGTTTATTGTGATGTGAGTGGAAGTGCAATTGGAGTATTATTGAGTCAAGAAGGTAAACCTATTTCTTTTTACAGTCAGAAAGTTAATGATGCTAAGAAGAAATATTTAGTGTATGATCAGTAATTTTATGCTATTGTTGAAGCCTTGAAGAAATGGAGACATTAATTGATTCCTAATGAGTTTTTATTATATATGGATCATTAAGCTTTGAAGTAATTGGGTAGTCAGAATAAGCTGAATCAAAGACATATGAAATGGGTTGAATACTTGCAGGAGTTTACTTTTTGTGTTGAAGCATAGAAGTGGTTTGTTAAACATGGTTGCAGATTCTTTGAGAAGAAGAAGGAGTTTGTTGATAGAGATGAGAGTGGAAGTTCTTGGCTTTGATAAATTCAAGAATATGTATAAGACTGATATTGATTTTGTAGAACCTTGGAAAGTATGTAAAGAACTTGATACTGATCAACAGAGTATGTGGATTGATTATTTCATTCAGGAAGGTATGTTGTTTAAAGGCACTTGATTATGTATACCAAGAGGATCAATGAAGATTAATATTGTCAAGGAGAAACATAGTGTTAGGAATAACAGTCGATAAGACAACTGAGAGGGGGGGTGAATCAATTGTAATCTAGATTATTAAACTTTATACTTAATAAACCAAATCTGCAAATGTAAATGATAAAATAGTAATAGAAAACACAATAACACAATATTTTTAGTTGATGAAATCCTGTTAAAGGTAAAACCCTGGTGGGAATTAACACCCACAAATAATCCACTGAGAGTATAGTATCCCTGTTAAAAGATATTAGCCCTATCAGGAGCTTGTTACAACATTACAGTACACAGTCCCTATTAGGAGACAGACCCTGTTAGGATTCAAAGAAAATAGTAGGCACACTGCCCAAAGAAGGTTAAAGCCACCCTCAAGGATTTACAATCTAAATCAAGTGTATAAAGAAAATACACATTCCAGCGAACGGTCTGATAGCAAATGTCTTTGCTTGGTCAGTTCCAATGATGTATCAACTCTTCTTTGTATCCAGCAGTCAGCAAGCTTTGTAGCTTCCACACTTCTCTTTCTTTTCCCTCTCACACTTATTCACAAGAATTTATCTTTCATATATACCCTCTTACAATAATTCACTAGGTTATTCAGTTAAGCTTTCCTAATACATAATTAACTAGGATGGCTAATTAAGGATTTCCATCATACAAATAATTACATAGCCCCTTGCTAAGATACACACAGTATCTATAACAAGTATACAACATTTACAATCCATTACATATACTTCTAGATCTGCAATTCATGTCTGAAGTCATCCAGTTAATAGGTCCTCTCTAGAATACACACCACAAATGACGTCATCAGTAACTAATAAACAATCGAACTCAACCCATTACTCTATCACATGTCGGCTATACATGAGTAAGCTCATAAGTTCTAAAATATCTTCGCTAGAAAGATATACCCGAAACACAGAAACTTTCTCTGTCCAGAATCATAGTTACAGTCCAAAAAACCAGTCTTCCCTAAATCAACTATAACATCCATAGTAGGTAACATAAAGTCAAGAAACCTTAGGGATAAGGTCAGCACACATCCTTCTACATAAGTCCAACTTCGATCATTCTGAGTCATCCATATAGTGTTCGTACACTCCCTCCAATTAAGTAGCCAGTCTCTCTTCTTCATAGAAATATATGTTGATATCAGTGACAAAACATGAATATCAACAACATGATCAATAAAAAAAACTGATATCATCCAACACATAGTGGTGTACTTGCGAGATACTTTGGTATTGATAAGACCTTGAGTTTCCTTAAGGATAAATATGTTTGGTCTTAGATTTATTAGGATGTTCATAAATTTGTGAAGATTTTCAGAGTTTGTCAAGTATCTAAGGGAGAAAGTAAGAATACTAGATTGTATACACCATTACTTGTTCCTAATATACCTTGGGAAGATATTAGTATGGATTTTTTCCTTGAGTTGCCTAAGAATCAAAGAGGTAATGATTCTTTATTTTTTTTGTGGTGGATAGATTTTCTAAAATGTCATATTTCATTCCTTGTCATAAGGCATTAGATTTTGTTCATGTAGGTGACTTATTTTTCAATGAGATTGTGAGATTGCATGGTTTACCTAAGATTATTATTTTTTACAAAGATAGTGAGTTTGTGGGTTATTTCTGGAAGACACTTTGGAAGAAGATGGATACTAATTTGAAGTTTAGTTCTATTTTTTATCCTTAGACACATGGAAAAACTAAAGTTGTGAACAAAAGCTTCATTAATTTGTTAAGATGTTTAGTTGGTGATAAGCCTTGAAATTGGGATTTGGTTTTAGCACAAGAAGAGTTTCCATATAATAATTTTGTGAATAAGAGTACAAAAAAAAAACCCATTTGAAGTTATCATAGGTATGAATCCTAAGGGAATATCAGACTTGAATGATCTTGGTTCAGGAGAGAAGAGATGCGTTGAAGTAGAGGGTTATTTTGAATACATGAAGACTTTGCATGATGAAGTGAAACTTAATTTGGAATGTAGAAATCATAAATACAAGAATATTGTTGATAAGTCCATGAGACATAAAGAATTTTAGGTTGGTAATGAATTCATGATTCATTTGAAGAAAGGAATATTTCCTGTTGGTACTTATAGTAAGCTAAAGATGAATAATTTTGGACCTTGTAAGATATTGAAGAAGTTTGACAATGGTAATTCTTATTAGATTGATTTACTAGTTGACATTGATATATCTCCTATATTCAATGTTGCTGATTTCTATGAGTATCATGAGTCAGATGATGAATTGGACATGAAGAAAGAATATCCTATGAAGAAAGCATAAGTGATCAAAGAGATATTGGATAAGAGAGATGGAAAATTAATAAGATGAAAGGATTACATGGAGTATTTAATGAGGTGGAAGGATAGACCAGTTGAAAAATTCTACATGGATTTCTCAGTCTGAGATGGCTCTGATGGATTCTTCCCAGGTAGCACATCAAATCTAATTCAAGAGCATCATTTTTACTTACCTCAGGTGTTTGATGTAGGAGCATCTTGGGTTTATGGACTATCTTTCATTCTATTATTTTTTAGTAGCAGTTGTCTTGTTTCCAGTTGGAAAAGTTTATCTGTGGTCACTATCCTGTGTGAGTTATTGGTTGTGCTCATAGTTTCCTATTTTGGAATGTCCATGCATCATTCTCCTAGGACTGCATCTCCTTATGATGATCATGATTTGATATTTCATTCTCCTTTTGGTTATGGTAATGTGTTCATGATTAGTGAGAACTTATCTAGAGATTAGTGGTGTGCTCAAGATTCTTGGATTATTGTTCATTGCGATCTTAGCTCATGGTTTTTTATTACTTGGGGGATTTTTCTCTATGATCAATCTTGTTTATTTTTTTATTTGTGGATCTTTAATATGTTTTGGTCAAGACATATTTGTATTACCCTTCCTTCTTGGGGAATGTAACTTTTGTTTGACCTATTGTGTAATTCTCTATATATTGAGTCAATAGATCATGTAGAAATAGGAAAAAGTAAGAAAGAAAGAAATAAAGCTAGGTGTGATGAATTAGAAGCTTGGAAAAATATTTAGAACATATTTTTCTGATTATAATAGTCATAATCAGGAAGGCCTCACAACTCAATATGTACTTGGTTAAATGATGAATATATCTCTGGATCTTACATTCTCTTTGGATATTTTGTGTTATTTATTATTAGCTGCGAGATTGGTAATCTCCATTGAGGATTTTCCCCACCTTGGCACTACATCACTCTACAAGGGTTTACCTCTTTTTAAGAGGGACAAAGAGCATGAGGGTCAGAAGTATCAAATTTAGAATTTATTCCACGCATGTGAGCCTCTAAGTGATATATTGAAAATTTTACCTTAGGTATAAAGTACTTGCAATGATGTTAAGACCTAAGAAAAATGATTTTTTAATACATTTTTAGGATCAAACATTTGTAATTTTTCAATTTTTGACTATTTTGAATGTTCTTTCCATTTAATGCACTTGTTTCAAACCAATCAAACCCAGTTGAACATTGGTCAAACATTAAATTTTATAAATTTTTCCTTGAATTTGGATTGATTTCTCTGCTTGTGAACCCATGTTTTTTTTATTAGAATCTCTTTTGGGTGGATTGGTGTCTTCGTCCCACAAGTCTTAGAAAAAATTTATTTTTACTGGCAACCTGACTTCTAAACCTTCATCTGCACCTGCCAATCAGTGTCTACACATATCAAATTCTCTACCTTGGAATGTTGTATGTGCTAGAAAATAGTGAACTATCAAGCCTTGCAATGATTTGTCATTTTTAACATCCTATGAAGCCATCAAATCAATTTTTCAAAGTCAAACCTCTAGACCATCAAAATTCCACATTTCCTATAGCTAATGTCAGATTCAGGGAAACATAAGAAGTTTAAGATCTAATTACGCTCCATCTATAGAGAGAAGAAAGAGGTTGAATGTATTATCTAGAAAGATCAACATGTCCTTAGAGATGAGAGAGATAGAGCCCGTACATTTGAGAAATATGAAGTGATGCATTACAATAAAAAAATCATCTCCTACATCAATTAACACATAGATACTAACTTCATTGGCCCTGCTACCAATCATTACTAGATCATCATAAACCTTCTCTTCCATTATTTTCTTCATCCCTTCATAAAATATTGTCATCAAACCCTTCTTTATCTTTTCATATTTGTACTTAGGAACATATTATCATCAATCTAGTCATATTTGATCCTTATTAAATCAACCCTAAATTAATCAAGTCAAAAATAAATCCCAAATGAAATCAAACCTATGATTAAAAATTAATCCATATCCTTAGGTTTAATATTATCCAAAGTGTTATCAAGATCCTCATCTTTAATCAAAACCCTATTTAAATTTTATTGCTTAAGAACATTGTCCACCTTAAGTGTTAAGTTTAATTAGATGTATCCTATTTTTCTTGATAGCTTAGCCTATCTTAAATAATAAAAATATATAATCCCAAATCATATCCTTTTGTGAATTCGCAAGATCTTGTCTCACCAAGGTTATCCAAAACCTTTCATCAAAACCAAATAAAATAAAACCTCAATGCAAACCTTGATCATTATCCAATCTTGATCCACAGAAAACATCAAACCCCCATCAACAGAAACACATCCAAAATCAAACATCTTTGAGGTCCTACCCTCACATCAAAAATCCAAATATTGCTCCTAGACTTAAGTTCTCCTTTCACATCCTTTATCCATCATCAAATCCTCAATGAAAACCAAACATTCATCCAACACATTCTTATGCTTCATCTCTCATGCATTCATCTTCTAGGATCACATTTGTATGGTCATCACTCACTCAAAATCTAAAACATGAAGTGTTCTCAATCAAACACCAATGATGACAAGGAGAATCCTTTTGAACATATGCTCTTCCAAGGTACCAAAGTTCAAGCCGTATATATCACTAATGAACCTAAAGAGAAATAATTTTGATCAACTTGATAGACCTTCTCTAGTGAATGAATTTCTCAAAGATCCCTATAACTTAGAAATGTTTGAGAAGAATATTAAGTTAAATAAGGTCTATATCTTCATGAACCTTGTTAAAGATGGATTCATGGTGCTTGCTGATTTTGATTATGACTTTCTTTATAGTAATGCCACAAAGGGTCTTGGTAATACCACTATTGATGCATCAACCCAAGTGAATGAAAAATCATCCTAAGACAAAGGAAATTCTACCTCTAGTGGACCTTATACATCTGTGATAACCCAAGAAGCTACACAAACTTTTCAAGTGACACTAGAAACCCTTCAAAAAAATTCTTAGTGACCTACCTAATTTGACCTCCCGTGCTATCACTCATACTACAACTACTTCTAATGGAATGGATGTAAGTGTCTTGAATATTGGTCAAACATCTATTTCACTCACACAAGGGTTTTCTTTGTCACTCTTCATATTCCTATCAACTACCATCAATACATATATCCCATCAACATCTCAATCATATCATTATCCAACTCCACCTACATTGGGACTTACATCATCCGGGCCAACATCATCACAACTTGGTGGAGGGACAAAATCCATCATCATCAAATGCACAGTGTAAAATATATAACACACCCTTTCCCAAGTATAATAAAAAAAATTCATCTTCATCCAAGACCATACCATATGGTTATACCACAAACAATATCCTAAACTTTGATTCTTTATGCGGAAACCTTGAAGAAGGTGATATCCTAGGCTTTTATTCTTTATATGGCCACATTGAAGAAGCTTATAACTGTGTCAAAACTATTATCCTCAAAAGTGTTTATTGCAATTCCACTACTCATAGAGGAAGACTCATTTTCCAAGACACTATATCACCTTCCACACCATCCAATTAAACTATACTTTATTCTCACTATGATCGCCTTTCCCACCTTCAAAAGACTCCTACAAAGATATATATCGTTGAGATTTTACACACATCACCTATCCATAAAGAGATCCTTGAGTAAGCCCCTCTTGATTCACATGTTCCTGATAACATTAATGCATCCCAGTTTCAAGCCATGATTGGGAGTCTATCCATGCAATAATACCTTGTGTTCATAGATAAGGACTTTCATTCTCTTGACCCATACCACAATAAACCCTTGCATATGAAAGCCATAATCCATCGCCACAAATTAAAAATGGTCCTTATAGATGGTGGATCTAGTTTGAACCTTTGTACCTTAAATTTAATAAGACAATTGGGACTCCCTAATGGCCTCCTAGATGTTACTGTGAGAATATTAATAAAAGCCTATAAGGACAGAGAAATAGAATCCAAAGGTTTGATGACATTGCCACTTCAAGTAGGTCCTATATTAATTGAGACTACATGCCAAGTGCTTAATTTAGACTTACCATATAATATCCTCCTTGGTAGACCTTGGATCCATGCTATTCAACGTGTACCCTCTACATTCCATCAATGTTTTAAAATCCCACATCAATGCAGTAAAGTTAATTCCTAGATATCTTGAACCCTTTCAATATTTCAAAGGATTGATATGGGCGCAAACTAGCTTTTTCTATTGAATGATTTTCCCAGACCATCCTCTTGAAAATAATCTCCTGAAGATAATGCCAACACATCCACCAATGATACTTATATTCCATCTACTGAAGAAGCCTCTACATATGACACTAAAGGAAAAAAAAAATTGAAGAGAAGAACCTTGAATCTAATAAGAAGGTCAAGTTTACTGACCACAGTATGGAAGAATAAAAATTTGAGAATGCCTTTTATGTTGGTCAGCTCTCTTTATCCCAAAAATCCTATGGTTGACCCTCACTTTTCTTTTCCAAAAGAAGACAAAAACACCATGGAATATAAGAAAACTACCTTTGAGCATTGAGAATCTCTTAAAATGAACATATGGAGGATGTTTCCTTGTCATGGATTTTTAAGGATGGATAAGGCAAGCTTATAGACATAAAAAAAGATAAATATCCAAAAGAAAATCTCATAGTTGAAAATATGGAATATCATGGCACAGGCTTAGGTGGACAAAAATAAGGTATGAAAGAACCTATTAAATTTATTGGTTACCCTTGCAACAAATGATTAGGATACTTAGAAACTAAGTTGTCCCCTCCTGATGATGATAAAGCTTCTTTTGATTTCAGACCTTGAGGAGGAATTATATTAAGTCCCTATTTAATACATAGAGAATGATCTCATCGATACCAATAATTTCATTACCATCACTTTCATAGACCTTTCATCCCCTAGCATCCCACTTAAGCACTCTATGTAATAACCTAAAAATGGTCATCTAAACCCTAGACCCCCAATCTCAATATTTAATCAAGAAACCCTAATCTTGATTAAATTTAAGTCCTAAATCAAATAGGCAATTATCAAATTTGAACTAATTTGACCTTAACCCTAGGTCCTAATCAATCATGTTTACTTGATTAATTAATTAATTCCTAAAATCACAATACATGACAAATAAACATAATGTTAATTATTTAATTGATATTATGACATATTAATTAAATAAAAATTATTAAATTGTCAATTAAATAAAAAAAAGGAATTAAATTAATTATAAAATCATAAATGTGCATTCAAAATCAATTTAATTATTAAAAATGCATATGACATCATCAAATCCAGTTAACTAATTTACCAAAATGGAAACAATCTAGTTCCACCCAGTTAACTGATTCTCCACTATTTATCATTTTGAAAACATTTCAGTTAACTGTGAACTAATTTTGGAAGTTTCCAAAATAACTGATCAGTCAGTTTAGTCAATTGACTCTCTTGACCAATCGAATCACTTGCACATGGATTGTGCTTCTTCAATCGAATATGAACCACTCTTTTTGTTTGATCTCGACCGTCGATTCGAGAGAGATTTCTATAAAAGAGAAACTCTTTTCCTTCACAAAGGATCCTAATTTTTATTAAAGTTATTATACTACATTTTTATATTAGCATTCTTAGCATTTTCTCATTTAGCTAATATTGTTGTTTACTTTTGTTCAAGCATGCAAACTTAATTTAGAGCACACTTTCAATTTGGGTTTAAAATTGAATATCTCACATTTCAATTGGTGTTCTACAAGTGAATCATAACTAGCTTGGATTGATGGCAATTTGCATTTTCATTTAGATTAATCAATAGTTTACTTTCAGCATATAGATTTAAATCCTTCATTTAGGTCTTTGGTGTAGTCACTGAGCTTGCAATGACCTGAGAGCAAGCTCATACTCCTGCCTTCTCGAAGGCAACAGGTCGACTCTTTCAGACATGCAGGGTGAATGAATCGATATTCATTCCTATGTGCAGCTGAAGAACAATGACCATGTTGAAGTGTTCTGCTAAATTAGAGGCCCACATTTAGCTAGCACATTTCTAGCACCCACCGTGGGACAAAAAAATCAATTTTCTGGCCTCATTATAAAATTTGGTTTTAATTTTGTTTTCTATTTACTTTGAGTCAAATATGACTCCACAGTTGCGTCTAGAATGTCATTTCGGTTTAAAATGAATATAAACATGCCTACCTTAGGTGAAAATTGATTCTATGGAAAAAAAAATTACAAACAGAGGTCGTACGACCATCTACATGCAAACTGAGACAGTCTGCACGCGGGCCAAGACCAGCACCCATATCGAGAATAAATTTTAAATTTTTGGAAAGAAAGAAAAATTTGGGTTTAGTTTTCAATTCGGTGGTTTTGGTTTCAAAGGGCGCATTATTATTTTTTTAACATTTCAAATCAATTTCCCACGCCACTAAACCCCTTCCCTCTCACTTCATATCACCATTTGTGCCTTCGCCTATTTAAAATTCCAAAAGACCCTCTACCCCATGCATGTGGGATTAAAATTCCACAGCACCACCCGCANCCTCTCATCCCACAACCCCCACTTACCATTCTTCCCCACCCCACCGCTTCCACTCACCTCTCCACACTCTCCTCCCACCCATGTGACACACACCCCACACCCCACTTTCTCCACCGTCCCTCTCCACTACCACGCGTTGTCTCCACTCCCGCCCGCTTCCTTTCATGGCTTCTTTCTTTGCCCAGTGCCAAACACCACCTGCGCCTGCCACTTCTTCCTCCACTCCCGCCCGCCTCCTCAAAAACCCACAACCTCCATCCTCAAAACCGCCCGCCTCCTACAACCACCATCCTCAAAACCGCCCTCTTCCAAATCACTTCCTCAAAACCGCCCTCCCCAAACTGCCCTCTCCAAACTACTTCCTCAAAACCGCCCTCTCCAAACCACCATTTGTAAACCACTTTTCCCAAAAACTATTTCCTCCAAAAACCACCTAAAAAAAATAGCGAATGAAGAAGTGACATGTGGCGACTAATCATTCAGTTTTCTTTAATACAAGAAAGTTTTTTATCTTAAATTTGACGCCCATTCAACCTTCATTTTGCAAGGACATTGGCATTTTGTGACAACCTTTTGGCCATCAAATTTAACCTTATGACTTACTAACGTCAGCAGAGGTTTGAATTTACTCAGCCTTCACCAATGAGCTTTTCCAATTTTCACTCTGACTTTAAAAGCTCATATCTTGCTTGTTTTAACTCCAAATTAGGTGCAATTATTTTTATTTTGGGTAGAATTTCCAAAATATTTGTGGGTTGGAGTTATTTTTTGGTTTTGGAATCTCAGAGGTATCACAAATTGAAGATTTTTATGACTGCTTCTATCTAATCCTCATTTTTACAACTTCCAGAGCCTCGTACAAGCTCCTACGATCACCTTTTTCAATGAAATTTTTTTTGAAACCGCATGATTTTTTGTGTACTCTCTGAATATGCATTATTTTTCTAATTTGATGATTTTGATATTGTGGAATAATCTTGGGCTTGGTTGTTTGTGATCTTATCTTTTTCATATAGCCTAACAGTGGTTTACTCAAGAAAAATAAAACTCAAACTACTCACAAATTGGTTTTGCAGGTTGCCTTTGATTAATAGAACACAAAAAAGTGTGCTTGCATCTTGCTTTCAATTTCTTAAAATAGGAACCCGCATGCAAGACTCATTAAAATAAACATTTGTTTGTTCTTTTAGGAATGACAATGATGTCATGAAACTATGCTCTCGCCCTTTTGGGATGATCATAAATCCAGAAATATTATTGTCATTCTCTCATTCTGCTTGAAGTGTCATTTAGTTTTGTAAATCCTAGGAATTGCATGGACGTATCCTCTCCCCTCACCTTCGCGGATCTTGGGTGAAAGAGAGTCTCACCATAGCAGAGTTTTTAGGTAGAAATCATCCAAACTGGGGGCAAAGAGTAGATTTCACTCATGTCTTGGATATGAAACCAAATGATGAAATAGACTCCCATGAATACGAGTTTGATAGTCTTTCAGAGGGTACTTTAGACATAAAGATGGAGACCACACACGAACTAGGTGAAGGCTTAGACATTAGATCGGATGAATTGGGACCTCCTATTTTGGACATGGGCTTTGATGATGCTGTTAGGTCTCTTTCTGATTCAAACACATCTATACAAGTTTCAGGTCTAGGACTCTACTTAACAGTCGACGTCTACGATGAACATATCATGAATGTCCTCAAACCAAGTGAACCTTTGCCGCTAATGCATCTTGAACTCATTGATTGGTCCTTACAAGGACAACCTGCTAAAATGCCTACATTTTCTAATGACTATGCTTTAGCCTGCTATCTTAACGCCGCTGAACCTGTCACTTCTTCCACCAGTGAACCTAGTGTGAGCATGACTGAAGCGGACATCAAGTATCTCAGTTATAAGATAAAAATGAGAAAAATAAAAGGGTTTGAAGGTGAAAACCACATTGTGGCAGTTTCAGAACCCAAAATAGTAAAAAGAAAAGATGCATCCAAAGGTGAAAACCTCTATGAGGCACCTGAGGATGGGATTCTTGATGTCTTACCTAGTCATTTATAGGAATGATCATCAGTGCTTATAGAACCAACTCAACCAGTGAATATTGGTATAGAGGAACATCCACACATCATTCACGTAGCTAAATATTTGTCTGCAGAAGAGCTCAAGGAATTCACCAAATTCTTTAAAGAAAAGAAGATAAACTTTGCATGGACATACTCAGATATGCCTAGTTTAGATCCAAACCTTATCATGCATCATCTCTCAATAGCTCCTGGAGTAAAACCAGTAAAACAAAAACTCAGAAAAAAGCACCCTCATGTTGCATTACTTATCAAGGTTGAACTGGAAATGTTACTCAAATCTGAATTCATCCAAGCTATTGACTATGCAGAATGGATATCCAACATCATACCAGTATCAAAGCTAGACAAATCCATCAGAGTCTACACTGATTTTAGGGATCTCAACAAAGCATGTCCAAAGGATGAATTTCCTTTGCCTAACATTGACATGATTGTGGACATGACTGCTGGGTACAAAATGTATTCTCTCATGGATGGTTTATCGGGGTACAATCAAATCAAGATTGCTCCAGAGGATCAAGAAAATACTGCCTTCACATGTGTCTGGGGAACGTTCTGCTGGAATGTCATGCCTTTCAGTTTGAAAAAAAGTAGGAGCTACCTATCAAAGGGTAGTAACAACTATCTTCCACGATATGATGCACAAAACCATGGAAGACTATGTGGATGATACCCTGGCTAAATCAAAAAAATGGTCCCTGCACCTACAATATTTAGGCCCAATTATGGACAGAATGGAAAAGTTTAAATTATGGTTGAGTCCTAAGAAATGTGCATTCGGTGTCACCTCTGGCAAGCTATTAGGTTACATTATCTCTCTAAAGGCATAGAATTTGATCCTGAAAAGGTGCGAGCGATACTGGAAATGTCACCTCCTAAGAACATAAGTCAAATGAGAACACTCCAAGGGAGAATCCAGTCTATCAAAAGGTTCATCTCATAGTTGGCTGATAGAGCACAACCATTCACCAAGACTCTGCGCAAGGGCATTACTTATCAATGGAGTGAAGAATGTGACAAGAGTTTCACTCAAATCAAAACATACCTTGAAAACCCGCCAGTACTCATGCCACCTCAACAAGGAAAACCATTGATTTTGTACATTTTAGCTACCTCAACATCACTGGGGGCACTACTTGCGCAAGAAGATGAAGACAAGAAAGAACATGCTATGTACTATATCAATAGAACATCGGTGTCCTATGAGATGAATTACTCTATGATTGAGAAAGCATGCCTAGCAGTAGTCTTTGCATCTCAGAAATTGTGTCACTACATGTTGGCTCATTCAGTCAAACTAGTGGCTAAAATTGACCCTTTAAAGTATCTCCTGAGAAAAGATACCCTCACTGGAAGATTGGCTAAGTGGGTTATGCTTCTTAGTGAATTTGACATAGAATATATTGAGTGTAAAGCGATCAAAGGGCAAGCAATTGCAGATCAACTAGCTGATGCTCCACTACATGATGAAGAACCAATCAATGCTGAGTTCCCAGATGGATCTATTTTGCACATCACTCATAGATCCTGGAAAAATTTCTTCGATGGATCATTCATGCAACAAGGCTTAGGTACAGGGATTTTATTTCTGACTCCTCAAAACTATTCCATTCTAGAGGTGTACAAGCTCATGTTTCCTTGTACAAACAACATAGAAAAATATGAAGCATTGGTAAATGGAATCAAACTGGCTCTTGAATGGAATGTTTCTGAGTTACATGTCCATGGTGACTCTCAACTAGTAATCAACCAAATCAATGATGTATACCAAACTAAGGATGAAAAACTCATGCCTTATAAAAGAATGGTTGATGACTTTAAGAAATATTTCACTTACATCACATTTCAACAAGTCCCAAGGGTATAGAATAGAGCAGCTAATGCCATGGCTACACTAGCTTCCTCGCAGCAACAAGAGGATGATTTCTGCTATGAGTTCCTAGTGGAAGAAATCCATTTCCCTTCCTACAACTCCCCTGACTCCCAAATGGTCTGTTCAGTCATTGAACAGGAATCCTCCTGTTATCACCATATTTACTCTTACCTGCACCATCAGATCATTCCTGATGGACTAACCAAAAATGAAAAATGACACCTCATCTGCAATACCTCATGGTATGTTCTTGTGGCCAACGATTTGTATAGGCAAGGATTAGATGGTACTTTTCTTAGGTGTCTAGAAAAAGAAGATTCTAAACATGCGTTGTCTGAAGTCCACAAAGCAATTTGTGGTTCTCATTCTAATGATCTGACTCTGGCCCAAAAACTGCTTAGAGTGGGGTATTATTGGCCAGATATGGAGAAAGAAGCTATCAGGTTCGCAAAAACTTGTAAGAAATGTCAGCTGCATGGCAATCTTATACACGCTCCAGCAAGGGAGCTCATTCCTTTTGTAACACACTGGCCCTTTCAACAATGGGCATTTGATCTCATTGGGTAGATTTACCCCTCAT
>MU225692.1:3642535-3688864 GCA_018584345.1 Thuja plicata
GCTGCATGGCAATCTTATACACGCTCCAGCAAGGGAGCTCATTCCTTTTGTAACACACTGGCCCTTTCAACAATGGGCATTTGATCTCATTGGGTAGATTTACCCCTCATCTTCTAATGGACACAAGCTCATTATTACAGCTACTGAGTATTTTACCAAGTGGGTTGAGGTTGTCCCACTCATTAAAGTGACAAGAAAATAGGTCTCGCTATTCATTCTGAACCACATCATTTGTCGCTATGGAATACCTTCCTCCATCATCACTGACAATGGAGGTCAATTTAAGAATAATATTATGGATGAGTTATGTGAAAAATTCAAAATAACACAACACTGTTCTTCAATCTATTACCCACAAGGTAATGGGCAGGCTGAGGCCCCAAATAAAAATTTGTTGAAAATCTTACATCGTACAGTTAACAAGTCTAGAAGGGATTGGCACCTATAGATCAATCCTGCATTATGGGCTTATAGAATGAGCATCAGAACACCTACAGGGGCAACCCCATTTACACTGGTATATGGGGTAGAAGCAGTCTTACCCCTAGAGGTAGAAATCCTATCTCTTATGATTTCTTTGCGTAGACTTGTACCAGATGAAGAGTATCGAGTTTTGAGACTCCAAGAACTAGAGCTACTCAACGAATGTCAAAAAGTGGCCTTCGATCACCTCAGATTTTATCAAAAAAGAATGTCAAGAGGATACAACAAGAAAGTCAAACCTAGAGAGCTTCAGGTGGGAGACCTTGTGTTGAGAGAAAATCCTCGTAATTAGTCACATAGAGAACAAAAGGGGAAGTTTGAACCCAACTGGCTAGGTCCTTATATCATTACTGCAGCATTCAGCTCTGGAGCCTATCGACTCTCCACACCTGAAGGAGATCCACTTTGAGAGCCCATCAACACTCTCCATCTGAAGAAGTTCTACACCTAAGGCATTCTTAATGATCAGCACCATGTACATAGTAATGTCCTAAAAAAAATCTAAAAATTGGAAAACGTCCTGAAAAAAGGATCATCTTGGTGAAAACCTAGCAATAGGCGCCTTGATGCATCAATCAAAAAAATAAAAAAATGGAAAAATACAAAATAATTGAAAAAGAAGAAAAAATACCTTGGTGAAAACCTGGTAAACAGGAACCATGGTAGCAAAAACAAAATCTCTGCCAAGTAGGTGAAAACCTGGTAAACAGGTGCCTCTTGTACTCAGCGCTCCATCTATCAATGCTTAGTCTTGGCAATCTTTTGCTTTAGTTTATACATAGCTTTCAGTCACTTTTGTGACACTTTGGTTCTTCTGTGAACCCTCCTGGCTTGAAACCGATCTAGAGTCATAACCCAGGGGAAATCAAATCAGATTTGTCCTCACAGTATGAGTCAAGTCAGTTATCGCCATTTGCTACTTGGGGCATGGGTCCCCAATCTGGTCACATCTTTGGCTTACACCAGAGTCAGTAATCTTGTCATTTCTGAAGGACAACTCACTACTGATGCAAGCAGGTGTTTCTCAACACCACAATCAACAGTGTTTATTAACACTATCTTTGGACGCATCTATGTTTCTTAACACACATTGGATATCGCAAACATAAATAATAGATTGATAGAAATCAAACACAAAGCACTCACAAGCACAACGGTGTTTCTCAACACCTCATACATATACACTTTTGAAAACATTGAAAATGGCTGAAGTATGCTGAACTTCTATTCGTATGTTGTCTGTTCTCATTGATTTTGCTAAGCTTTTATTTTTCTACTGCTTGTTGGTGTGGTCCCGATGATCCAAAAACATCAAATAAATTGTGTTAATGTGGTAAGAGCTCCTGCATTAAGGCGGAAAAGCCTCACATCCCTCGATCCTCTTTATTTGTATGCCAAGGTGAGGTTGGAACTATCTCCTTGACTATTATTGCTCTGCTTTTTTATGAAAGATTGCACTCATGGTTACCTTGGCTTTGAATCCCTCAATACTGGTGCACTCTTGCACTATCAAAACTAGAAACAATGTTCAGGTCATCTCGGCTTTTGTGCCTCGATGCTTACGTTAGTTTCCCATATCTTATCCAATGAAAGTCATATTCATATTCTTATGGTTGCAGTGGCACCAGTAAGGATTGTATGGACTCCGATGTTCCAAAAATGCTCAATGATGAAAATATTCAACTACTAAATCTCAGTGACTACACCGTAGTTTGCATTCATTGAATTCATGTTAGTCTGCATCTACATAGTGATGAAATCAACATAATAACTTTATCTCTATCCAATGTGAATGATCTGATATTCTAATCGATCAATATTCTCCTCGTCAAGTGGTCATGACACCCCTTGCTAAATCAATTGTCCTAATTCTATTTTCAGGATCAAAATTGAAATCTGTAGCTGACCACTTGCACAACCAATAGAAATCTCTCATGATTTTCTTCTAATCAATCCATGTATCTTAATTTTGGTCAATCTCATTCCAACATGACCTCTCATCACATACAGATTTTTCCCTAACCAAGTGGGACCTATTCCTAATTAGATCAATTTCTTCCTAAATTGTCTAATCAATTGAAATTCTTCTCATCACTGGGGCACCTAGCCATATTTCAATTTTGCTCCTGAGGGGGCAGGATCAGGACATCAACATTCCAGTGATCACAAACTCAATCAAAACCCCATCACTTGGGGCATCTTAGCTTCATCACATCAAATCAAGTTGAGATCATCTTAATTCAAAGGCAACCTAATCAATGGTCTTATACAGTGGTGAATGTACTCAAAACCAGACAAGATCGGTCTTATACAGGGAAATCATTATTGAAACTAGATACATTGATCAAATTGGCTTCATCACTTCAAATCGAGTCAATTTTCTTGCTAATCAAATCTCTTAATGGTAATCAGTTTCATCGCTTCAAAACAAACTAGTTATTCATTCAAACCAATCAAAAAGGTTTAAGAGTTCCTAATAGATGTTTAGTTTCATCGCTTCAAATCAAACTGAGAACTCTATTTTATATCTTTTGATCGATCTTCATCCAATCAAGCTTGAAGTCAGTCTTCTTCTTCAAAAGAATGGTTTCATCACTTCAAATCAAACTATTCTGGGTCTTCTCACTAACAGGTCTTTGAATCAATGCACTGATTGCACATCAATTCAAAGAGGGGCAAATGTAATCACCTAAAAATGGTCATCTAAACCCTAGACCCCCAATCTCAATATTTAATCAAGAAACCCTAATCTTGATTAAATTTAAGTCCTAAATCAAACAGGCAATTATCAAATTTGAACTGATTTGACCTTAACCCTAGGTCCTAATCAATCATCTTTACTTGATTAATTAATTAATTCCTAAAATCACAATACATTGGCAAATAAACATTATGTTAATTATTTAATTGATATTATGACATATTAATTAAATAAAAATTATAAAATTGTCAATTAAATCAAAAAAAGAATTAAATTAATTATAAAATCATAAATGTGCATTCTGTTAGGGTTTGACAGAACCGGAACAATATAAGAATAAATAGTTATATGCAGAAACAGTAGAAGAAAGAAACTAAACGCAGATAACACACAGATTTAATGTGGTTCACCCAAAACCTGGGCTACGTCCACCTACATAGCCGTCCAACCTTTCTTATTATCCAGCATAAACATACACCACAATACAATGCATTATGCGTCTCAAACGCTTATAACATGCATTTTAGGGAAACCTCTAAAATTGACCATTTTAGGGTTTTACAATGTCGGTATTCTTTTTCCCGAAAAAGCAAATCTCTTTCCCAAAAAAACACCAAAAAATTTTGGCCCTTCGGGCCGACCTCCAGTTCGGGGCTACTAGACATGGGGCCACAATATCAACACCTACTACATGATCAATCGCCATAATATCAACACATTCAAAATCAATTTAATTATTAAAAATGTATATGACATCATCAAATCTAGTTAACTGATTTATCAAAATGGAAACAATCTAGTTCCACCTAGTTAACTGATTCTCCACTGTTTATCATTTTGGAAACATTTCAGTTAACTATGAACTAATTTTGGAAGTTTCCAAAATAACTGATCAGTCAGTTCATTCAACTGACTCTCTCGACCAATCGAATCACTTTCACATGGATTGTGCTTCTTCAATCGAATCTGAACCACTCTTTTTGTTTGATCTCGACCATCGATTCGAGAGAGATTTCTATAAAAGAGAAACTATTTTCCTTCACAAAGGATCCTAATTTTTATTAAAGTTATTATACTACATTTTTATATTAGCATTCTTAGCATTTTCTCATTTAGCTAATATTTTTGTTTACTTTTGTTCAAGCATGCAAACTTAATTTAGAGCACACTTTCAATTTGGGTTTAAAATTGAATATCTCACATTTCAATTGGTGTTGTAAAAGTGAATCATAACTATCTTGGATTGACGGAAATTTGCATTTGCATTTAGATTAATCAATAGTTTACTTTCATCATATAGATTTAAATCCTTCAATTAGGTCTTCAATGTAGTCACTAAGCTTGCAATGACCTAAGAGCAAGCTCATACTCCTGCCTTCTAGAAGGCAATAGGTTGACTCTTTCAAACATGCAGGGTGAATGAATCGATATTCATTCCTATGTGTAGCTGATGAAAAATGACCATGTTGAAGTGTTCTACATAATTAGAGGCCCACATTTAGCTAGCACACCCTAAAATTATTGATTGGGACCAACATGACTCACCACTAGCTTTGGATATCTTAGGGATTTTTCTTGCAAGTATCTTTTAAAACTAGTATGAATGCTTGCTCTTTTATATTTCCAATATTCTATATGCAATAAAATACTAATTGATGAGGATTTGATAAGATCTTCCTTCCTTTTTGAGATCCATAGACTCAAGAAGGTATTACCTTTGAATGATTACTGATTTACAGTATCTATTATAGGCGATTATGTCTTCTTACTAACTTGTTGAATGCCTTTACTATATCAATACATAGATAACTATGCAAATGGCTATGAATAATTTGATACAGAACTTAATAAGCCAAACTAGTATTTTGATAATGTAAAATAGTAATGTGATAAGGATTCTCATCCTTCTTCCTTTTATAGTTCTCTGAACTTCAGGGGGGAAACCTATTTGATTCTCTCTTGAAGGAATCAGAAAACTCAATTGTATACTCTATGAATACAATTACTTATGAATGTATGCTTTCTAATGAATGTAATTTAGTTGATTGATTGTTCTTGTATATTTGGATGACGAACAATTACTTGCAAAACTATAAACCAGTGCCTGATCCTATGGGCTATAGAGTCAATCTTGAATGCAAATCCACAATCAGGTGACTAATGAAAATAACATGCAACTTAGATAGAATTCCTTAAAAACTATTCGTTCACTCAAATAACTCTGTTTATCAGAGCTTAACATCAATATTTAGCTTCCTGGGATCACCTGAAAGAATTATTCCTTCCTTGAAGGACCTCACAAATGATTTCACAACTACTTTGTTGTTGATGTATTTTAATGCCTTACAAATAAACACATAAAAGCTTGAATAAAGATAAAAGAGACAACACAAGATATAAAATAGAGATTGTAATGTATTTTATTAATGTCTAACTGCTTCAAAATACATTCAATAGACAAAAAGTACAGAGGTTCAGACAAATTTGTAGTAGTTTGCCTTGTAATTCTATTCCATCATCTTTCAAAATGTTACAATAAGCTCTATTTATAGGCTAAAACCATCTTGGAATCCTTAAGAAGTAAGGATGTAACAAGGTTCAAAAGGTTTTAAGACCTAACCCTAAAATATAGAAAAGACAAAAGACAAGAAGGAACCAAGCGGTGGATGGACATAAATGAAGAATGAAATCTAATTTATTCTTTGTCTTCTTGTGATCTTCGGCGACTTTGTCTGTATGTGTTTAGGATAGCTTCTGATATTTTTAGAGAGACCTAGTTACCACCATTGCATTCTAATTTACACTAGTCTTCAAGATATCTAACCTCCCTATGCTCAAAGACAAGGTGCCATGTGTCCTCCTATTCTTCATCAATAATTTTCAGGTCAATAGTGATAGGTTTTTTCTTCTTGGGATTTGTTAAAACATCCCATACTATGAAATCATCTTCCTTCGGCCATTCAAAGCTCTGTATGTTCTCCAATTGGGTCTTTTGTCTCTCCCACCTTGCATGTGTAATGCTCTTGACATCTATAATGAATTTTTTTAAATTTGTTTCTGCCTTAAAGGATTGATCTAGAACCTTGTCGTATCTTTCCATATCTAATTCCCCCTTTTCAGAAACATACACCTCTTTATTAAGAAGTACATCGTAAAATTCTGAGCTCCATACCCCTAGTGGCTTGATCTGATTGACTTCTGATCTGATTGGTGGCACAAATCTGTTGTAATTAGGCCCAAACATGTTTAATCTTTCCTCAATTTGATTTTCCTTGCCTTTGAAAAAGGACAAGGTTGCCCCTATCTATTCTATATCCACCCCAACCTGGGTTACTATCTCTAGCAGATCTGGTCTATGTTGTTTCAAAGATGCCAACCTCTAAAATAATCTTGTTCTTCCTAGCCATGTAGCATAGTAAGGGTTCAAAATTAAAACAAAATCATTTACTTCCACTTGCAAGCCTAGAAATTTACCATAGGCTTCATATTATATTTCTATTTTATCCTTTATTACATTGATCCTATGCTACAAAATTTCATTCAATGCTCCTAAAATAATATTGTTATGCTCACTAGTCCCCTACCCTATTTCTGCTGCAACATGCTTTGTTTCCTCTATTTGAACTTCAACATTTGTTCCTTTTTTGTGCTCTGCAGGGGAAACTTCAGGAATCTCTAGCGATTTTTGTGTTAGGTCTACTATTAACTTCTCTTTTGCCTTGATCTTTATCATACACAACTCCCTGTCCTTAACTATAGCACTAGTTTCACTAGCCAACGTTTTGAATTTCTTAGACATTTGGGCAGCCTTAGCCTCATTCAATTGTGCCAAATGGATGATAAATTGAGAAATTTCCAAGTCTCCTATGTTCTAGACAAACCAAATTATCTTGTCCCATTCCATTTTCTCTTGTATGTTCAGCAAGGAAGGCTTTTGATCCTTTGGGGCTAAGCTCCATATTGCTAGGGCCTAGGATTTTGGGTTATATCTAAATCCTCTTATCATTTCTCCAACCTATATTTTTGATGATAGCTTGACATCAGGGTGCTTCCTTATCTAGTCAATTATGAAGGCTCAGGCTAAGTCCCATCCTTCCACTACCAACATTCCACTAGACTTTACTAGCTACTTAGCTTCTTCTAGTGTGATTTGTTCTTAATCAGGATCATAATCTTGCAATGTCTGCAAGGCCTCACTTGTTACCATATCTCCTCCTACCAACTATAGTTGTGCCCCTACCTGCTTCTGCTTGTTCCAAATAAGAAACTCTTTAAACTCTTTAGTCTTAATAAAATTATCATCATTTAAGAATTGCTCTTGATGCAACAATCTCTCATTAGTGCATGTTAGAAAAGGCAATTCAATTTCCTCTTCATCATCCTTTTTCATCTTTTTTCCTTATCTTATCTATTTTCTGAGTTGATGATCATAGGGTCTATCAACAATGATGAGAGCACCAATTCTATCCTTTTTTTTTTCTTTCTTTTTATCATGAGATGGCTCCCCTATTTCTACTCTTTGTTTCCTTACTGGGGGCTCATCAGTGACTTCAGTTTTTGGTACCTTTGTTAGGTCAATTATATTTTCTCCTTCTGGTGCCTCTTCTTCAACAAATGGCTGATCCATTGAAGGGGAGCTAGGAACTCAATATTCTTCATCACTATCCTCATCATACTCTGATGAAGAATGCACTTTATGGCCTTTATCCTTCACTATAAGTGCATCCTCAAGTTGATTACATAATAAATTGTAAGATTTAATCATGGCATCAAGTCTTTCCAACTATGGTGAATCTGGGAAGAAACCCCCAAAAGAGATTCCTTTCATCTTTACTTGTCTCTCCAAGTCCATCAATTCATTAAATTTCTCAGCCCTTTGATTGACCTCTTCATCTTCTAGTATGTTTCTAATGAGGTCTTCCTCAATGCACTGTTCATGTTCTTTAGTGTAAGGAATAGTAGGTGTTAATAGATTCTTAGCACTCAATATGAAACCTTATGTGTCAGTGTATCTACACAGGGATACATTCATCCTATAATGACTCATCCAATTATTCACTGGATCTACTACCCTTTTACCAATTGTGAAATTGTAGATTCTGAACTATCTAGGGGTAAATGTACCCTTTCTATGAGGAGCCAATTGCTCCTTGTCTGTTAAAATCAATTGTCTGATGAACTCCATTGCTACAATTCTGGGTGGCACATGGAATTCTAGAATATGGGGTGGGTGAGTACAACCATAAACCCTAATCAGAGTATAATTCTTATCATAGAAAAATCTCCCCAATTGTGGTCTCCAGGCCACTTATCAACATATTGGCATGGCCTCAACAACTACAACACCTTTACTGGTAGCCTAGTTTTGTCTACACCTAAACATTTGAGGATTGGATATACTATCTAATTTTGAAAAGCACAAAATTATTTCTCCTTGGAGGTGTAATTCCACACTCTTAACCAACATTGTATTGAGTTGGCCTAATTTTGATAAAATCTTTGTGGTCTCAGATTCTAGAAATGCATAAGAGGAAAATTGTAATACAAAATCAAATGCATCAATATGGAATAATGCATGAATTTAGGGTTTTTCTCCTTATTTCTGATATCAACAAACCCTTGATGCATTTTGTCAGTTATATACTGAATGTAGTCATAGCTTGTGTTTATATGAGGGATCTGCATATCTAAGACAATCATAAGAATATCTGCACTTATTCTCTCAAGCCCTCCATCCACTCCCAAAACTCTACATAGTGCATAGGAAATGTACTTCATGTAAAATTTGAGGTCCTTGTAATAATAAGGAGCATTTCCTTGGATAGGCGCTATGTAATTCCTCATCTTTTTAGGCACATGATACTCCTAGATCAACTTTAATGCAATGCCAGACTCTCTTGTATATCTAGTCTCTAAAGATTTTAAATTTATCTCTATAGACATTGGGTAATATACATTGAATGCCTTCATGAAAGAATTCCTATCTAGGGTTACTAGGGCTTTCCCATCATCTATTTTTATGGTCCTAGTAAGGACATCATACCTATTGGCCATCTCTAGAATGAAATCAACATCTACAAAGATATTAGGGACTACTAATTTTTCTAGTCCACAAGTCCAGGGGTTTGAAATTGGAATAGCTTCATCACTTATTTTGTAAAAATAATTAAAAAGAGAATAATCAAAAGAACCTTGAGTTTTAGCATCCCTATTATATGAAAAATCATCAATGATATTGTCGGCATTTACCTTTCTATTCTGATTGGATCTAGGAAACAAAGTGATGAATTCTTCTGAGTAATTTGTCTTCCCTTTCATATCATCTTTTGCATCACCACTTTTCCCGTTGGTAGAAGCTACACTTACTGCTTGAGTCATCTTATCAATTGTACTGATCACACCTTATCTTTACCAATATTGAAACAAATCTATCCCTAGAAATGCTTACTTCTAACTGTAAGTCACTTAATTTCCTCTAGAGCACTGATTATCATTGTAATTCCCTAGATTCTAGACTGAAAACTAGCTTGTTTCACTCTACAACTCCGAGAAGCTCTGTTTTCTGCATACACTAATTACTTAGCAAATTTTTGCTCTGAAAACAATAAACTGTTGGTAAAATTTAATGGTTAAGGGTAACCTCTATTTATTTTAGAACCATCAATGCACAAATCATAGATTTGCAATTCAATCACCTATGTCTTCAAATCTTCATGCTGTGAAATCAATTTATTTCCTAGATGTAGCCTCTGAAAGTGATAGGAGATCAAGTTTGAATAAGTGCCTTTTCATAAAACCCGTTATTATATTTGAAAAAGGATCCAAATTTGATCTGATTGGCTATCTTGGATATATCTTAGCTACATCTCAACACACTTTTCATAAATCTCTTAATTTCCATTGGCTAGCAACTATACATATTGGCGCTCAAGAAAAGTCTTTGTTCAAACTTTGGTTCTCTTGTTAGCGACCTCGCGACTATATTGTCTCCTTATCGCTGAGAATTACCCTTAACTGTGGTTTCTTAATGAGACTTGGTGAATGCCACACAATCAACTTCTTGATCAACGGTTATCTCCTAGTCTCCAAATAAAATAACTTAACTCATATTATTTATGAGGCTTGGCGACTAAGGCTTCTACTAACTCCTTTTAAACCTTGGTTTCTCTTAGAGACTTGGCAACTATGTAATATCTTTTTCACTGAGAAAACCCTTCAAATAATAATTTATCTTGAGACAACATGACTATACTTTATCTCTTTATTGTTGAATAAATTTTTACTTATCACTTTTGTCTGGAGATTACCCGACTACCGTAGATGTTCTTTCATCTGCATTTGACAGTTTGTGCTAAGTCTCCAGATCTTCAAGGCAAACCCTAATTTGTCATGAGACTATGCGCCTATCATCTCTAAGTCACCAGATGAATTCTTTACTTTAAATTTTTCTTAGATACTACATGACCAAAGGAACTTAGTGTTGCTAAATGATTTTCTAACTGTTGGGTTTATTAGGACACTTCGTGACCACCATTGGATGAAACTAGAGATGGACAGTCTGTGCTAGTTCTCCCTTCCATTTGAGGTATGTTCTTTTCCTTGGGAGATAACATGAAAAGGAATTTTCACTAAGTCTCATTATTTTATGGAATATTCTCAGAGCTTTACGAGACTTAGCAACTTACACATGATATATCAAGGACTTTAAGTTATAGTAAAGTAACTTCAAAATAGAACTATTACTGAGATATTTAGGGTTTTAGCCATTTTCAAATAGAGGATGACCTAGGACTCAGGTTTTTTTGCATTCTTCACTAGGTTCATGGCTAAAATCATCATTTGTAAGAAACTATTCCAACATTGGATAGGAATTTCAACTCTCAAGCATGGAAATGATTGTGGATTTCAAAAACTTTCTGCTCAGAGTACAAAATTGGTAAAAAAACCAATAGTGGCTCTATCTGAGGATATTTAAATGTAAGTTTATATCAAGAACCATAGAATATGTGGTTGCATACCACTCAAAAGACGCTTACTAACCTATTTCTGAAAGAAACACACTTTTGAAAGAATCACACTTATGTACATAAATATAGAAATTTACTATGCATGAATTTTTCATTTTCAGCTGAAGAAAGGCTTCTAAAATTTCCCTCATTCATGTTTTTCAAGATATAGGAATCTTTACCAAAGATCTGAGAAACAATAAAGGGACCAGGCCATAAGGACTCAAACTTCTTGTGTTTCCCTTTATCCTCTACTCTTACATTCCATTGGAGCAATAGATCACAACGTATAAATTTTCTACTACCTTCTCTTTTATAAAAAATATATTTCATTTTTTTTTTGTAGCTTGATATTCTCTTTCTCACCTTCTCTTTTGACTTCATCAAACTCTTCTGGTTGCATTATTCTATCTTTCATTGGGTCATATATTTCTAGCTCTTCCTCTTGAATAAAATTTTATATAGGTAGTAAATTGTTCGTAGGTATTCTACACTGTAAACCATATACAATTTCAAATGGTGACTTACTAGTAGCTTTCTTGATTGTTATTTTATCAGCCCATAGAGCTAGTTTCAACTTTGTGTGCCAAGCTCTTTTATTTTTTTCAAAGGTCTTCTTTAAAATATTCATAATGCTTTTATTGCTGGATTATGCCTGGCCATTTGCCTAAGGATGATATGGGGATGAATAAGACATTATGATCCCATATTCATTGCAGAAATCCTTGATCTCATCTAATCTAAAACACATAGCATTGTCCATTACTAGCTTGGTAGGGACACCAAATCTGGTTAAAATATTTTCCAGTAAAAAATTAGTAACCACTTTTCTTGTTGCTTTTTTAGTGGGAATAGCTTCAATCCACTTTGTAAAATAGTCAGTGGAAACAAGTATCCAACTATGTCCTCCACTGGATTTCTCTAAAAATTATCCAATAAAATCAATACCCCACATTGTAAAAGGTGCTTTAGCACTCACAGGGTTCAACAACAGGGCACCTGAGAATTTTAACTTATTTGAGAACCTCTGGCAAGGCTCAAATTTATTGACAAATGCATGACTATCTTTAAATATACTAGGCCAATAATATCCATCCCTCAAAATCTTATGGGAAATGGTCTTAGCAGAAAAATTTCCTCCACATAGTCTAGCACGCATTTCAATTAGTACTTTCTCAAATTGGCTCTTATCTAAACATAATAGTAGTACACCATTTATGTCTTTCCAGTACAGATCTCCTTGAACTAACGTGTACTTCTGAGCTTGTAACTTAAGACTCCTCTTTTGATTATCTGACATGATTTTAGGACACTTGGCATTCTTAAGGTAATACATGATATCAACATAGAATGGTTGTATTTCAATACTTGTTATTGTTGAATCTTGTGTCACTAAATTATTCACTTGTACCAAGTCTAGATTTTCTTTTGTCATAAGTTTTGCTAGACCTTTTCCTCTAACCAATTTAGTAATATGTATTTCTAGGTTAAATTCTTGAATTCTATTAATCCATTTACATCTCTTACCAATCACTTCTGATTGGGCAAGAATATCCTTCACTGTTATATGAGGTACAGATGCAAGAACTTTGGCATAAACCAAGTAGGGTCTGAATGATTTAACAACTTTTACCAATGCATATGCCTTCTTTTCCATCATTTCATAATTTAGATCTGTAGCTTGGAGATATTTTCTAAAGAATTCAATTGGATGTTCAAATCCCTCCTCATCTTTTTGAAGTAAAACAACAACAATTATATGAAAAGATGCAAATGAGAAAAAAGAAAAGGGCTTACTATAATCAGGATATTTTAGAACTGGGGCCTCCTGTACTGCTTGCTTAATTTTTTCAAATGCTAACTGAGCTTCTTCATTCCATTGGAACTTTGCATCTTTCTTTAATAACTTGATAATTGGCTTGACAATTTCAACAAAATTTGCAATGAATCTTTTAACAAAATTAATCTTTCCTAGGAAAGATTGCACACCTTTTATATTCTTTGGAGCAGTGACCTTTTGAATAGCTTCTATTTTCTTAGGATCAATCCTTACTCCATCTTTGGAAACTATATGTCCCAATAACTTTCTCTCTATGACTACAAAATGACATTTTCTAGGATTTAGTGAAACACCATATTCTAAAGCCTTGTTAAAAAAAAATTCTAGATGTTCACAATGATCCCGTAATTTTTTAGAGAATGCAGTCAAATCATCTTGGTAGATAACCATGAATAAATTAATAAAATCCTTGAATGCTAAATCCATGGCTCTCTGAAAATTTTCTGCTGCATTTATTAATCCAAATGGCATTCTAATATATACATAAGTTCCCCATGGAGTAGTAAATGTAGTCTTAAATTATTCTGACTCTTTTACAAGTACCCGATTGTAGCCTGAAAAGCCATCCATCATTGATAACAGCTCACAACCAGAACCTTATGCAACATTGCTTCCATATTTGGTAGAGAATAATTGTCTTTCAAGGATGCAATGTTCAGATTTCTAAAATCAACACACAATCTTATATCACTATTCTTTTTTCTCACTAGTACTATATTTGAAACCCAAGTTAAATGTCTAATAGGCTGGATAATTACAGCATCCTTTAATTTCATCAACTCCTATTGCATTTTGGGAGCCAACAAGGGATTAATGGGTCTTTGTTTTTGTCTGAATGGTTTCACATCTGTTTTAAGTAGGATTTCTTGCTGGAAAAGGTCTTCCTTATAAGCTTTTAAATCTTCATATGACCATGCAAACACATGCTTATGTTTTCTCAATACTTTTATCAAATTGGTTCTGACATGGGAATCCAATCCTTTTCCACTATAAACTATCTGAGGAATCGTCTCTGATCCCAAATTCATCTCCTCTAGATCCTCAATCTTGGCATTACTTATTCTTGTTGTATGTTCATTTCACTCACTAAAAAATGTCTCTAGTTCTACCAATCCCTTAGGGATCTGGTTAGTGTAATACCCACCTCTTAGTTTGCTTTTTAGTTTTGGATGTCGAACTATTTTAGGATTTTTCATGTATGTGTGGTTTCATTCAGATGGCTTAGATGATATTTATATGTTACATTTTAGTATGTTATTGATCCATTGTTAGTGTGTTGTATCATTTGTGTATATGTGATTTATGGTTATTTTATGATGCTTATGTATATGTTAGGATTTCATTTTTATTATGGTTTTATGACAATACTGACCTTAGATTTATATGCACATGGATCATTGTATGTTTTGTGTTACTGTTTGATGTGCTTGGTATGGTATGGGATAGAGTCGTAGTTACTTGCTTCGGCAAGATCCACACGATAACCTAGTCTCAACCATTGTTTTTCATATGATATATGCATGTATGTTCATCTTTGTGATGACATGTTTGTAGGTACTGGGCTACGTCTTCCCTGAACTGGTAGGAGTGAGTGTGCTCTATCGCATTAATCTCAATGGTAAGAGAGGGGAGATAGTTTTCAGGTCTAGATCCTATCCTAAACCTAATTATCCTAGTTAGTCGACAAGTATCTATTATGACTACCCTATCTAGATTTGTCTAGGTTGACAGAATTTGAATATCCTCTCTCTTGAGTTTGTGTGTGTTTTGCTTGATTATGCTTTCAGGTGATTTTTGGATTATTGAGTGATTTTCCATATTCTGTAATTTAATGGATTATAGTTGAATTAATTATTTAATTATATCCTAAGTTTATTTTAAATAATTAATTAAATTGGAATATTTGAATATTTTGATTTAATTAAATATTTAATTGAAAACTATATTAAATGTGCTTATATGATTAATTAAATAATTAGATATTTGGTTGCATATACTATTGTGACATAAATATTTAATCTATTTAATTAAATATTTTATTAATTACATTTGCATGAATGTGTTGAAAAAGTATTTTCAAATTCAAATATCTCAACTTGTAATTAGGAGTCAAAGTTGAGTTGTGGCAATAAAGCATATTTTATTTATTTAATTTGGATTTACTTTCAATTTTCAAGTTGAGTTAAATTAGGGATTGACTTGGGATTTGTCATCAACCTTTGCATTTTTAGGGGAATTTGAATCTCTTTAGGGGGAATTGGTCATTCATTCTCTCACAAGTACAGGATTTTGGAGATTTGGAGAGCTCTTGGTGATTTTGGGGTTTTTGAAAGATTGTGGATTGTTGTGGATCCTTGTTGCTTTGAGGATTTTAGGATTTTCTCTTGCTTGTGTGTGTGTGCTTGGATATTCATAGCTGCCAGATCTGTGGTTGAATTGGGCTTAAGGGTTTTCATATTTGCTTTCATCCTCCAAGCTACATTCTTCTATTTCTTGCATTGGAATCAAGGTAGGTTTCATTTGCCATGTATGGTTTTCAATTTTGTAGATCTGAGGTTTTCTGTGTTATTTTAATGCATGTTCATTATTTTGGCTTTTAAATGGCTTATCATTGTTTCTACATTTTTGGGTGTTTATAGAAACCCTAGATCTGAATTTATTTCATTCTATGTGTTCTTAGCATCGTAGGGTTATGCTATCAAAATTTCGGGAAGATATTCCCTCTAGATCTCTTAGAAAACAAAAAAATTAACTCTTTGTATAGTTTTTACTATAGGAGAAATTAAATTTATGGGTTATTATGGTTTCGATGTTTTCGGGTGTTTATGAAAAGCTTAGATCTATTATTTTCATGTTAAAATATTTCTTAGCATAGTACCCTTATGCTGTCAAAATTTTGTGAATAGATGTCTCATTAATCTCCTAGAAATTGAAAAAATTAAACTCTATCTATAGTCCTGACTATAGAAGAAAAATAAATATTTATCCTTATGTGTTTGCATTAAAAAACTAAATCATTTAAAAAAAATCAACCCTCTGAAAAAAAATAGACTGGTGTTAAAAAAATATATACTTGCCCAGAAAGGACAAAAAAATAAAGAAAAGACGAATTAGTTTATAGAAAGGAAGATAACAAAAAAAAAAATTTAAAACCCTTTCCTTTTTACTAATCTTCATTTTCGAATTCGAAATCAAAAAAATAAGAAGAAAAGAATCAACAAAATTACGTTTGGAAAAACACAGGGAAGTTTTTTATTAAAAAATTTTAAACAAAAAAAAATTTTAAAAAGTAAGTTTTGAGGGGAAGTGGGACCCCATCCCCACTTCCCACCCCGTGCCTATGATAGCATGCGCAGCTCTAGGAGCTGCAGGCGATAGGTACCGCCAGGCTGACCGGCCGCCATCGGCGCCAGCACCCGTGGACTTGGGAGATTGGTGGGGGAGCCGTGTGGGCCCCCCACACTTGAGTTAGTTTTATTTTAATTTATTTTTTCTAGATTTTGTTTATTAAAACAAAACGTTACTAAATGTGGTTTGTATATTTGATATAGTTTATTTAATTTGTAGAATTAAATAAGATTTTATTTATTATTAAATTTAATTAATAATTAATTTGTATTATAATTTGCTAGTTTAATTAATCTTTGTGTTTAATTTATAATGTAATTAATATACTTTATTTATAGTTTTAATTTAACATATTAATTATTAATTGTAGATAATAAATTATTTATTAATTTGAATTAATATATTGACTATTAAATGTAATTAATATGTTTTGTTAAATATTTGAGTTAAAATATAGTTGATTAAATTTAGTTAATCATGATGATTCATAATTATGGGATAATTTGAGATTCTCGTATTAGATGAATTTGGTTTGAGTAAATGGTTATCTTGAGTAGACTATTTAGTTACTAGAGGTAGTTTTAAATAGTTTTAATTCAATTAACTTTAATTATGTCAGATTAAGTTATTGATTAGATGAAGATTAGGTATGCGTTGTCTGTAAGTATTTACATGGATAGTTCATTTTTCAGTCTTCTGAGACATTTTTATTTCTATGCATCTGTATGGTTCTCTTGTGCTAGTATATATTACTGTTGGGGGCATTAGATGACCTAGGACGTATACAGGGGCTGGGGGGAAGTGTTTATCATTTATGTTACTTTATGGCGTGTGTGTTCATGTTATTACCCTAAATCGACCATGTGACCTTTCGATCTTGTTATCATGCTTTTGGGTATATATTGGGTTAGATGACCTTAGGTCTTAAATCCAGAGGTTTTAGGATTGTGCTTTCTGTATGATGTTATTATGAAGTCAGTTTGTGTTTATATGTTGATGTCATGGTCCAGATTTCCTAAACCCAACCTAATTCAGTTATGATGTACTTTATGGTCTCATGAGGGTACTGTGGATTTTGTTTGGTTACTTGAGGACCTATGTGCTCCTGAATGAGCAGGATGCATATTTTGATTATGTATATCTTCTTTTCTTGATCTTGAACCTAGCTAGGTTAACTAAGTGTACAGTGGGGAAGTGGCTTACAATGGGGGTCCAGGACTCTAAGTGATTACTAGGTAAACCCATTGGAAAGTTACTTAATAAGTGAAAATATGATACATTAAAGGGGTTTAAAATGAACTAATAATATGTCTGAGTCTCTACCCATGCCTTGAGTGCTATCGCATGATAGGATGGGGGTTGGGATCCTTGTCTTCAAGAAAGGATTACTGAGCCACATAGTGTCACTTGGAGGCCAAAGTCAAGAGGAACTACTAGGGTTACCTTCAAGGTTAGGCTTATGTGATGACACTTCCCTATATACAGCTTAGGTTATCCTACGTGTGTCAGTTACCTTTGGTGTTGTTTAGTATTTATTGTTATGGTTTAGATTGCCTCTAGGATCTTCCTATGCTTGGAGTATGAGGTCATTTATACCTTGTTTGCATTCTTGTTGTATACCCCATGTGATGGGCCTGTTACTATCTCCTCAGCACAGTGGGAGTAGACCTATGGTTCCACGTGGTCAGGTGGTAGTGATTCTTATTACCATTGACATTTTGACAGAGTCTTCTTCATGCTTGGATGTTCCTTGTTGCAGTTTCAGATTCATAATCTTTTGGAGACTTGTTCAGTTACTCAAGTTGTGTTTTGTACAATATGTATGTATTGGTTATCATCCTTTGGAGGATGCATTGTATTGATTATTATGTATTATTACATACCCTGTGACTTGTGCAATGGATGTTGAATATGTAGTATACCTTATGGTATCAGTTGTATATGTAATCATTTATTATGGGATGTATGTAATTGGTTTCAGATTATGTAACCTTTATGTCAGTTCTTTATTATTGTAATCATAGACTAGTTTGATTAAGTAATTCTACGTCAAGGAGCACTCAAGGAATGTTATCTATGTATGACTTGCATTTCATGTATGTCATGTACTTTATTGTGTTGCTTCCGCATTCTTATCATTATTTTTTGTAAACATTTAAAAAAAAATATTATGTAAACTTAGTTTCGTGTTTAGGTTAAGTTCTCCTGGGTTCCCTGGCAGAGGATTACAGTTAGAACTTAGTTGGACAACCTCATCCCCCAGTATGCAATCCTTACCATCAAAGACCTCAAGTAAATTATTCCAATCTATGAGTTGGTCTTCATAATGATCAAGGCATTAAAGAAATCTAAGGATATCTTGGTCATCTTCACATACTTGCCAGTTGTAAATACTGTCAAGGACAACTAGTCTTCTTTTAACCTCAACAATTGATACCCCATTTAAGGTCAAATCATCGGTTTTCAAAGCAACAGTAGCTAATAAATATTTCATAATGTTTCTAGACCTTTCTATCCAATTTATATTGAAGGCATAAAAAAATTATATTTGGTCCCAAATAGCATGTCTATACATCTTTAATCTATCATTCTTCATAGCATATTTTGACCTTAGTTGGGCTACTACTAACTCTGAGTCACCATAAAATTTTAAACACTTTATACCATGTTTAGAAGCAATGTCTAGCCCTAGAAACAAAGCTTCATATTCTGATGTATTATTTGTACACTGAAAAGATAACATAAAAGAATATTTGAATGTGGTACCTGATGGAGAGATAAGTAAAATTCCAGCTCTTGATCCTTCTTTTGAACATGCTCCCTCAAAATACATTTGCCACAAACCATCACTCTGTGTAGTCAACTCTTTCACCAAAGAATCAACATTTTCACATTTGTGAGCACTCCTTTTGATTCTAAAATTTTCCATGTCAATATCAACATAGTAATTAATATTTGTATCCTCATGTGATTCTATCATATGAGGTGTTCTTCCCTCTCTAGACACCTTTACATTATTCCCAACTATATATAAAATGGCATAGGACAAGTCACACTGAATACTGCCCCCCATTGAAGCACTTCATTTTCTAGATAGCAACATGCCATAATGTGGTGGGATATCAACCACCACTATACTCATAGTCAACACTGTATCAGGGCATATGGCTAATTTGTAAGGTAAGGCTTCAATGGTTCCAACAACAAGGATTTATCTTGAATGCATTGCTTGAAACCTCCCATGAGGAGTATCTACTTGCAATCCCATGGATCTCATGATTTTTGTAGGCATGACTGTATTAGATTCTCCTGAGTCTATCATGCACTTTTTGAGCATCTTTCCATTTGTTACCAATGTCAAGAAAAATGGGTCAAAAATCCCTACAGAAGTATTTGTGTTTAGGTAAATCTGAGGGATCTCATAAATCATCCCTTCAAGCTCCTTTCCCTTATTGTTGAGTTTGTTTTCAATATGTTCTGGTTTCTAAGGTTTTACTGGTGATACATTATTCAACACTAAAAGAACTTTTTCTTTGTGTTATTTTATCCTCATCATTTCTAGGAATGGAACCTTCACAGTCATCTGAGATAAACACTGTCCCATATCCACTGGAGTATACTTAACATTAGAGGTTTTAGTTTTTTCTACAATAATATTATTTTCCTCTACCTGAATGTTCACATCGGACTCTTCCTTCTTAGATTTCTTATTTTCTACTTTGGGGGAAGAAAAACTTGCTTCTGGCACTTTAGCCTTTTCTACATGTACATCTTTTGGTTCATTATTGTTGTTTACTATTTTAACCTTAGGTTTGTTTGCATTTTCCCCAGGTCCATCTCTTTTTGGTACATATTTGGCATCTATTTTATTTTCTTTAATGAAGATGCCTGATGGCTGACTACCAACATTGCCCACAACTCTATTTCTTAGGTGATAGTCATTTCTTTCTTTGTTCACCAGATCAACAGTGATTCTATCTTTTTCTTCATCAGAGGCTTTTCTCACTAGTGAGGGTTCCTGACTACTTTGGGCATAACACCTTATGTGATCAACCCTAACTTCCTCTTCACTATGAGACATGATTTGTTGCTGGTGAATTTCCATTCTACTTTGCAAGCCATATATGTCATGATTTTCAATCTCATCATCAGAATCTATGTCATGACATGAATAAGAATTATTCATACTATAATCACATAGTTCATTCTCATCCTTTACTTGTTCTTCATTTGCTTTTATATCTAAAGAAACAATGCAAAAATTAGGATTGTGTGGTGCCTCACAGGCCTCACACCAAAATTCATCATTACACATGTGAATAGAATTTTTATGTAGGGGATCAGGAGTCCTATTCTCAGGTTTGTCTTTCCTTGGTGGAGAAATAGGCTTTCCATCCTTGAATTGGGTACCATAGGGATAATTCTGCATCCTATTTTGTGGGTTATAGTTATTATTAGAGGATGGTCTATTATTCTATGGAGCCTTGTATTCTCTATACTCAGGGTCCTTTTGATTACTCCTACTAAAGGATGGATCATCCCTTTTACCCAATTTTCCTAATATCCTCATATTCATCTCTATATTCACAGTTGTTTTGTAAGCTTCTGTTAGAGTTCTTGGATTCTTATCTCTAAGTGCATAACCCATTTTTGAATCAAAAGCATTGAGATAGGTAGAAAGACATATCTTTTGATCCAACTTAATTTTTTGAAATAGCTTATGCATGGCTAATTGGAATCTTGTGTTGAGCTTAGTTACTTCTTCATTTGAGTTCTTCTTTATATTTTTGAATTCATTGAGAAAAAATCCTTCATTAGTCTTATCACCATATTGATCCTTGAATAGATCAATCAGTTTTTCCATTGTTCCTACAAAACCATGAGATAGACTCCTAAACCATTTCCTAGAATCTTCTACTAAGGATTGTACAAAAAGTTTCATTAGCACATCCTCATGATTGATATTTAGATCATCTATAACATCAAAAGAATTTCTTAAATTCTCTTCACAAATTACAATATTATTTCCTGAGAATTTTAGAAGTTTTTCTCCCGTATCTTATGGTATTGTATTAGGGTAACTTGGAATTCCAATGAAAGAAAAATGTTTGCACCTTTCTGCAGGAAGTGGTATCCTTTGGAATTTGTAAGTATCTTTAGGAGTAAAGAATTTTCTATGGTCTCTCAAATAAGAAGCCTTGTTTCTTGATGTTGTATAATTCTCTGTATTAGCATAGGAGAATGTAGTAGACTGTAAGAAATCAATTTTTTTCTTCATCTCTATAGTAGCATCTTCTGCTTCAAATTTCTCCAACATCTTAGCCATAGTTTCTCTTTCTTTTTTAATCTTTTCAAGATCAATGTCTAGCTTAGAAATTTGCTTAGTCAGGACTTCATGTGTTTTTGGTTCCTCAAATTTTTTTTTTAGTAACTTTATTTTTACCTTTATCTCTAAAGCTTTGAGGACCTAAACCTTCATGGGTGTTTGGAGTCTCTTGGTCTCTTTGATACTTCTCAAAAAAAATTGTAGCTTGATGTCTCAAAGATCTTCTTCTAAATTTGTCAACATATTTATGTTCATGTTTTTTCTTTTTATGATCTTTTTCCCTTTTCTTTTTCTGAACAAGGGCTAGATGTCTTATGAGGATTCTTTCTTCTTCTGCAAGCTCATCAGAAGGAACTTCAAAGTCTGAGCTAATTGATTCAATTCCTTGTCTCTCACTAGAAGTAGTAGTAACTGCATAATTTTCTAGTCCAAGGTCTGGGGCATTTTCGTACTCTGAGGTGTTCCCCACATGGCTAGACTGATTGGTATCATTCCTTCTAGTGCTATTCTCTTCATTTCTAGGAGAAAAATCTATAGGATTTGATGAATAAATCCACATTTGCCAAGAAACCTGCATGCAAGAACCTGATACAAAAGAGAAGAAAGAAGAGAGAGAAAGAGAAAAACTCAGAAGTTGCTCAGAAAGTGAGAGCAAAAAATATAATCTGAATTAATAAAAAGAAACTACAAAGTTCAACCTATAAAGGTGAACGAAACCCTAAAATAGGAAAAGCTAGGTTGCACATTAATAATTAATATAAATATTAATTATAATGCACCTAAGAGATAGCTTAAGTAAACTAGAGTAAAAGATAACTCAATTAATTAAATCAAAATGATCTAATTAATAAGTGTGAATAGATAATTACTCTAACACCCCCCTTAAGTGAAGCTCAGGAGGTAAGCTAACCTAGCATAGCTATGAAAGTAGGAAAAGAGGGTCCCAGCAACAAGGCCTAATTAGGTACCCACACACAACCAAATCTCTGTAAGCGAAGAAATAGAGAAAACCACATGGGAAAAACCCTACTCCAAGAAGAGATAGAAGAAAAATCTGAAAAGAATGGCTCAAGAGACTCTCTCAAAACTATAAGTACAATCAAACCCCCAATGAGAGAGGGATGAGGCACCAAGCCCCCCCCCCAGAATGATGGAACCTCTATAGGAATGATCAAACCAATGGAACTCCAATGTGGAAGAAACAGAGGTACAAAGTAATAAGGGAACCCCTGAATGAGCGGTGAAACTGGAAGGCCAAGATGGTTCTCAAAGGAGAATGAGTGAGAATCCTGGAATGGAATCCCCAATGAAGGTGGGCCAATAGATGGGCTGAATCTGTCAGTTGAGAGGAGATTAATTTCCTTGGATATGCCCTCAACAACTAGAGGGGAAAGCTTGATGTAGGGAGTGACCATAACAGGAACTACTGAAGAAGAATCATGGTGAAAAAAGGTAGGTGCAATAGGGGGAGGAGGTGGAGAAGCCACAACTCTGATCTCAGGAGCAACATAGAAGTTCAGGTAACCTAACTTCTTCTCACTAGGCACTTGTGAAGTAGGAGAGATATCCTCCGAAATAGGAGATGGTGAACCAAAATGGGAGAAGGAGTACATGTGGGTGGCATGATCAACTATCCCTGTAGCAATAATGCAGCAAGTCGCATGATCTTGGATGTGAAAAGAATCTACAGTGAACTCAACTATCTTCTTTGTCCCACTATGAGTAATCTGATAAATGGAGAGAAGGTTTGATGACAAGGATGGAAAACATAGTACATCATGGAATGCACCACCATCAATGTCAATAGAACCCTGACCACACATGGGTATAACAGTATCATTCCCCATCAAGATGTGTGGGATAATAGAGGCTGAAAAATCTGAGAAGGAACTCTAAGAAGATGCCATATGATAAGAAGCACCGGAATCCAACAACCACCTAAAAGAGGGAGCTATAGCAGATGCACATAAGGCATGACCCTTTCCATTATCTGACCCATCTGCCTAAGATGATGATGAAGAAGACCAGCGAGAAGAGGAAGATGTAATATCAATGTTGCTCTTATGAAGAAGAGCTATCAAATCAACAATCTGTTGGGCATATCCATCTACCTTCTTCTGAAAGCACTGAGACTCATCACGATTGAACTTATTGCAATAAGTACACTTGGGTTTGTCTATCTTCAATTTCCCCTTAGGTGAAGGAGGTGGGCAAGAGGAATGCTGAGAAGGAGAATCCTTCCAAGAGTCTGTGGATGATGATACCTATTTTTGTTCCAGTTTCTGTGGAGATGGGTGAGAAACCAAGGCATGGCTTATAGAGATGGAAGCATCATGCAGCTATTGAATCTTTGACTGCTCTCAATTCAACTGATCATAGAAGGCTGCAAATGAAGGCATATTGTGCCTAGGACCCAAGGCATCCATAGTAGAATAGAAAGTGGAGGAGAAAATTTGGAACTCTCCATGAAGCTTTGAGAGTATCAAAAAGATACACTCATCATCTGATTTGGTCTTCCCACATCCCTGTACAAGTGAGCGGAGAGCATTGAACTTCATCAACAAGTCCTCAATGGTGGAAAAACTATCAGGAGACAAGGATGTCAACTCTGAATCAAGCTGAAGTGCCCTGAATGCATTCATTGTGCCAAACAGATCTACAAACTTCCCCCAATATGCGCAAGGAGTGGTCAAACCATCTAGATGAAAAAGGAGGTTGTCTGAAATGTGCAGTGCAATCAAACCCATGGCTTCATCCATTTTTTTCCTGTGCTGAAGGACCTCAAATAGACATTGCAGAGCAAGTTGGTTCTCATCCAGACATGACCATAAGCCACGTGACATGAGTAGCCTGGTCATGTGTGCTTTCTAGGTGTGGTAATTGTGTGATGTCAGTCGGGCCACAAAGGGGTCCAACATTGAGAGAAGAAGAAGAAGAAGATGAAAATAGAAGGGTCATTTCTGAATTAAAATGACAGAAAACAAAAGTACCCCCCACAATGTATAATTCTATCCCCCGTACAACAAAGAAATAATTACTGAAAGCACAAAAAATAAGAAGAAACCTAGATGCTAAATGCAGAGATGGAGGAAATAAAATCCTCTACTTCAACACCAAAAATGAGGGATCAAATTGCCAAATCAGCAATCAGGACCAGCACCATTGCGTCTTGCTTGGAAACACCTTTCTGATGATGTTTCATTTTTTGAAAATGCACACTGTATGCTCAAGTTATGGCCAAAACACCAACGATGCCGTTGAAAAATAACAGTCTGGAAAAAACCAGAGACAGGAAAAAATTTGACGTTCAAATGACTGTCACAGTGCCTGTGAAAAAATTTGATGGTCGTTGGCCCTGTCACCGAAATTTTTTTTTTTGATCACCGGAAAAATAAAAATCTGCCAAAAAATTTTAAAAACTGGCCACAAAAAAAATCTGGGAGGGTGACATCAGTAGTGACATCACCACTGCATTGTTGGTGGCGGCAGGTGGTGGGTTACTGGTGGAGGCGGTGACTGGGCAGCCCCCGGGTGGTGACTGGGTGGCTCCCAGGCAGCAGTGCTGGTGGCGGCAGCTCTGCTGGTTGTGGTGGTCGGTGGGCGACACGGGCCGAGCCAAGGTGGTGCTAGGGTGGCACGGGGGTGGTGCATGGGGGTGGTGCTCTGGCTACACTGAAAAACATGCAAAAAATGAGTTTTTTTTAAAAAATTATTTTTTTTCTTGAAACTTGTGTTGTACGGCCTAGGAGGGAGAAAATTTTCCTCTAGGGTCACTGTGACCAAAACCAGCAGACTTTATATGTATTTCGACTCTCCCAGACCTTCTGAATGTAATGGTGGAGTCTGTTTTGGCTCAAACAGCTCCAAAAAATAGTGCCTCCTCCAAAATGAAGAAAAAACCCTAGAGAAGCTGTGGCTTTCATTTGCAACTCACAGCTTCAAAAAACCCTCAGACTAGGTAGCAGCAGGGAAGCTCTGATACCATGTAGGATTTGATTAATAAATCCACAGTTGCCAAGAAACTTGCATGCAAGATCCTGATATAGAAGAGAAGCAGGAAGAGAGAGAAAGAGAAGAACTCAGAAGTTGCTCAAAAAGTGAGAGCAAAAAATATAATCTGGATTAATGAAAAAGAAACTACAAAGTTCAACCTATAAAGGTGAACGAAACCCTAAAACAAGAAAATCTAGGTTTCACATTAATAATTAATATAAATATTAATTATAATGCACCTAAGAGATAGCTTAAGTAAACTAGAGTAAAAGACAACTTAATTAATTAAATCAAAATGATCTAATTAATAAGTGTGAATAGATAATTACTCTAACACAATCATTAATTTTTGCTTGGTTCTTCTTCTCTCTCCAAGTCATCCAAGTTCTTGAAGTAGTGGGGATCCCACTATCCAACTCAACTTTTCGATTATCTCACATTCTTGTCCTAGTATTCATATTTGTAAAAATGTTTTTCTTTTGCACTGATTACGGAGATTTTATTTTAGAGTTCCCACCCAAAACAAGCATGGGAAATATGAATACTACTAGAATGACGTAGACTGGAAAAAAACTCAATTGTGGTATTTATAAATCAACTTTCAACCAGAGATTATGGAATAGTACTTTTCTTCCCTGACAGAGTCGCCAATTTGTTAGTGTGAATCAGAAGGGAAAACTTGACTGAAACTGGATTGGAATAGTTGAAAAAATGATGCACTAGAGATTCTAGGATATAAACTCTTTTTATTCCCCTGTAGAGTCACCAATTTGTTAGGCATTTTTCTTGCAAGTAACTTTTAAAACCAATATGAATGCTTTCTCTTGTATATTTCCAATATTATATATGCAAGAAAAGCCTAATTGCTGAGGATTGGATAATATCCTCCTTTTTTGAGATCCACATACTCAACCAGGTATTACCTTTGAATGATTACTGATTTACAGTATCTATTATAGTGGATTATGTCTTCTTACTAACTTGTTGAATGCCTTTTACTATATCAATAAGTAGATAACTATGCAAATGACTATGAATAATCTGATACAAAGCTTAATAAGCCAAACTAGTATTTTGACAATAGAAAATAGTAATGTGATAAGCATTCTCAGCCTTCTTCCTTTTATAGTTCTCTAAACTTAGGAGGGGCAACCTATTTGATTCTCTCTTGAAGGAATCAACAAACTAAATTGTATAGTCTGTGAATACAATTACTTATGAATGTATGCTTTCTAATGAATGTAATGTAATTGATTGATTGTTCTTGAATATTTGGATGATGAACAATTACTTGCAAAACTATAAACCAGTACCTGATCCTATGGGCTATAGATTCAATCTTGAATACAAATCCACAATTAGGTGACTAATGAAAATAACATGCAACCTAGATATAATTCCTTAAAAACTATCCACTCACTCCTATAACTTTTTTATCAGATCTTAACATTAGTATTCAACTTCCTTGGATCACCTGAAAGAATTATTCCTTCCATGAAGGACCTCACAAATGATTTCACAACTACCTTGTAGTTGATGTATTTAAATGCGTTACAAATAAACACATAAAACCTTGAATAAAGATAAAAAGAGACAACACAAGATATAAAATAGAGATTGCAATGTATTTTATTAATGTATAACTGCTTCAAAATACATTCAATAGACAAAAAGTATAGAGGTTTCAGACAAACTTTTAGTAGTCTTCCTAGTAATTCTATTCCATCATCTTTCAAAATGTTACAATAAGCTCTATTTATAGGCTAAACCATCTTGGAATCCTTAAGAAGTAGGGATGCAACAAGCTTTGTATGGTTTTAAGACCTAACCCTAAAATATAGAAAAGACAAAAGACAAGAAGGAACCAAGCGGTGGATAGAAAAAAATGAAGAATGAAATCTGATTTTTTATTTGTCTTCTTGTGATCTTTGGTGCCTTTGTCTATATATGTTCAGGATAGCTTCTGATATTTATAGAGAGACCTAGTGACCGCCATTACAGGCTAATTTACACTAGTCTTCAAGATAGCTAACCTCCCTGTGCTCAAAGAGCAAGTGCCATGTGTCCTATTCTTCATCAATAATGTCCAGGTCAATAGTGACAGGATTTTTCCTCTTGGGATTTCTTAAAACATCCCATGTTGTGACATCATCTTCCTTCGGCCATTCAAAGCTCTATATGTTCTCCAATTGGGTCTTCTATCTCTCCCACCTTACATGTGTAATTCTCTTGACATCTATAATGAATTTATTAAAATCTATTTATGCCTTAAAGGCTTCATCTAGAACCTCTTTGTATCTTCTCATATCTAATTCTCCTTTGTAAGAAACATACACCTCTTTATTAGGTAGTACATTGTCAAATTTCAGGCTCCATACCCCTAGTGGCTTGATCAGATTATCTTCTGATCTAATTGGTGGCACAAATATGTTGTAATTAGTCTCAAACATGTTTAATATTGTCACAATCCAATTTTCCTTTCCTTTGAAAAAGGACAAGGTTTCCCCTATCTATTCTATCTTCACCCCAACCTGGGTTACTATCTCTGGCAGATCTGATCTATGTTGTTGAAAAGATGCCAACCTCTCAAATAATCCTATTCTTCCTGACCATGTAGCATAGTAAGGGTTCAAAATTGATACAAAATTGTTTACTTCCGCTTGCAAGCCTGGAAATTTACCATAGGATCCATATACTATATCTATTTTATCCTTTATTACATTGATCCTATGCTAAAAAATTTCATTCAATTCTCATAAAATAACATTTTTATGCTCACTAGTCCCCTGCCATGTTTTTGTTACAGAATGCTCTATTTCCATTGTTTGAACTTCAACATATGTTCCTTCTTTATGCTCTACAAGGGTAACTTTAGGCATCTCTAGCATTTTTTGTGTTAGCTCTTCTATAATTAACTTCTCTTGTGCCTTGATGTTTATCATACACAACTCCTTGTGCTTAACTATATCACTAGTTTCACTAGCCAGCTTTTTGAATTTCTCGGACATCTTGGCAGCCTTAGCCTCATTTAATTGTACAAAATGGGTGATAACTTGAGAAATTTCCAAGTCTCCTATGTTCTGGATAGACCAAATGATCTTGTCCCCATACATTTTCTCTTGTATGTTCAGCAAGGAAGGCTTTCAATCCTTTGGAGCTAAGCTCCACATTGCTAGGGCTTGGGATATTGGATAGTATCCAAATCCTCTTATCATTTCTCTAACCTGTATTTCTAATGATAGCTTGACATCAGGTTGCTTCCTTATCTAGTCAATTATGAAGGCTCAGGCTAAGTCTCATCCTTCCACTAACAAAATTCTACTGGGCCTTACTATCTGCCTAGCTTCTTCTTGTGTGATCTATTCTGAATCAGGATCATAATCTTGCAATGCCTGCAAGGCCTCACTTGTTAATGGATCTCCTCCTACCAACTTTAGTTGTACCCCTACTTTCTTCTACTTGTTCGAAATAAGAAACTCTTTAAACTTTTTAGTCTTAATAAAATTATCATCATTTAAGAATTGATTTTGATGTAGCAATCTCTCATTAGTGCATGTTAGAAGAGGCAATTCAATTTCCTCTTGATCATCCCTTTGCAGCTTTTTTCCTTGTCTTATCTTCTATCTCAGTTGATGATCATAGGCTCTATCACCAGTGATGAGAGCACCAATTCTATCCTTTTTCTTTTCTTTCTTGTTATCATGAGATGGCTCCCCTATTTCTACTCTTTGTTTCTTTAATGGGGGCTCATTAGTGACTTCAGTTTTTGGTACCTCTGTTAGGTCAATTATATTTTCTCCTGCTGCTGCCTGTTCAACAAATGGTTGATCCATTGGAAGGGAGCTAGGAACTAAATATTCTTCATAACTATCCTCATCATATTCAGATGAAGAATACCCTTTATGGCCTTTATCCTTCACTACAAGTGCATCCTCAAGTTGATTACATAATAAATTGTAAGATTCAATCATGGCATCAAGTCTTTTCAAATATGGTAAATCTGGGAAGAAACCCCCAAAAGAGATTCCTTTCCTCTTTACTTGTGTCTCCAGGTCCATCAATTCATTAAAATTTTCAGCCCTTTAATTGACCTCTTCATCTTCCAGTATGTTTCTAATGAGGTCTTCCTCCATGCACTGTTCATGTTCTTTAGTGTAAGGAATAGTAGGTGTTAAGAGCTTCTTAGCACTAAATATGAAACCTTCTATGTTAGTGTATCTAAACAGGGCTACATTCATCCTACAATGGCTCATCCAATTATTCACTAGATCTACTGCCCTTTTACCAATTATGAAATTGTAGATTCTGAACTATCTAGGGATAAATGTACCCTTTCTATGAGGATCTAGGTGCTCTCTGTCTTTTAAAATCACTTGTCTGATGAACTCCATTGCTGCAATTCTAGGTGGCACATTGAATGGTATAACATGGGGTGGGTGAGTACAACCATAAACCTTGATCAAAGTATAATTCTTCTTATAGTAAAAATCTGCCCAATTGTGGACTCCTGGTCACTTATCAACATATTGGCATGGCCTCAGCAACTGTAGCACCTTTACTGGTAGCCTAGTTTTGTCTACACCTAAACATTTGAGGATTGGATATACTATTCAATTTTGAAAAGCACATAATTCTTTCTCACTAGAGGTGTAATTCCACACTCTTAACAAAAATTGTATTGGGTTGGCCTGATTTTGATAAAATCTTTGTGGTCTCAGATTATAGAAATCCATAAGAGGAAAATTGTCATACAAAATTAAATGCATCAATATGCAATAATGTATGAATTTAGGGTTTTTCTCCTTATTTCTGATATCAACAAATCCTTGATGCATTTTTTCAATTTTATATTGAATATAGTCATAGCTTGTGCTGATATGAGGGATTTGCATATCTAAGACAATCGTAAGAATATATGCACTTATTCTCCTAGGCCCTCCATCCACTTCCAAAACTCTGCATAATGCATAGAAAATGTACTTCATGTAAAAGTTGAGGTCCTTGTAATAGTAAGGAGCATTTTGTGGGATAGGTGCTATGTAATTCCTCATCTTTCTAGGCACATGATACTCTTGGATCAACTTTGATGCAATGCCAGACTCTCTTGTATATCTAGCCTCTAAATCTTTTAAATTTATCTCTGTAGACATTGGGTAATAGAAATTGAATGCCTTCATGAATGAATTCCTATCTAGGGTTACTAGGGCTTTCCCATCATCCATTTTTATGATCCTAGTAAGGACATCATACCTATTGGCCATCTCTAGAATGAAATCAACATCTACAAAGATATCAAGGACTACTAATTTTGCTAGTCCACAAGTCCAAGGGTTTGAAATTGGAACAACTTCATCACTATTTTTGTAAAAATAATTTAAAAGTGAATAACTAAAAGAACCTGGAGCTTTAGCATCCCTAATATATGACAAATCATCAATGATATTGTCGGCATTTACCTTTCTATTCTGACTAGATCCAAGAAAAAAAGTGATGAATTCTTCTGAGTAATTCCTCTTCCCTTTCATATCATCTTCTGCATCACCACTTTTCTCTCTGGTAGAACCTACGCTTACTACTTGACTCATCTTATCGACTATTCTGATCACACCTTATCTTTACCAATATTGAAATGAATCTATCCCCAGAAACACTTACTTCCAACTATAAGTCACTTACTTTCCTCTAGAGCGTTGATTATCACTATAATTCCCTAGATTCTGGAGTGAAAATTGGCTTGTTTAACTCTACAACTCTGAGAAGCTTTATTTTCTATGTATGTACACTGATTACTTAGCAAATTTTCTCTCTAAAACCAATAAACTCTTGGTAAAATGCACTGATTAATGGTAACCTCTATTTATTTCAGAACCATCAATGCACAAATCATAGATTTACAATTCAATCACTATTGTCTTCAATTCTTCATGCTGTGAAATCAATCTCTTTCCTAGTCGTAGCCTCTAAAAGTGACAGGAGATCAATTTTGAATGAGTTCCTGTTCATAAAAACCCTTATTATATTAAAAAGAGGATCCAAATTTGATCTGATTGGATATCTTGGATACAGCTCAACTACATCTCAACACACTTGTTATAAATCTCTTAATTTCCATTGGCTGGAAACTATACATCTTGGCGTCAAAGAAAAGTCTTTGTTCAAACTTTGGTTCTCTTATTAGCGACCTCGCGACTGCATTCTCTCCTTATCACTGAGAGTTACTCTTAACTATGGTTTCTTACTGAGACTTGGCGACTACCACATGATCAACTTCTTGATCAATGATTATCTCCTAATTGCCAAATAAAATAACTTAACTCATATTCTTTCTAAGACTTGGTGACTAAGGCTTCTACTAACTCCTTTTAAACCTTGGTTTCCTCATAGAGACTTGGCAACTATGTAATTGCCTTGTCACTGAGAAAACCCTTCAAATGATAATTTATCTCGAGACAACACAACTATACTTTATCTCTTAAACGCTGAATAAATTTTCACTTATCACTTTTATCTGGAGATTACCCAACTACCATATATCTTCTTTCATCTGCATCTAATGGTCTACTCTAAGTCTCCATATCTTCAAGGAAAAACCTAACTTGTCATGAGACTATGTGACTATCATCTCTAAGTCACCAGATGAAATCTTTACTTTAAATATTTCTCACAGACTATGCGACCAAAGGAACTGAGTGTCGCTAAATGATTTTCTAACTGTTGGGTTTATTAGGAGACTTCACGGCCACCGTTAGATGAAACTGGAGATGGATGGTCTGTGCTAGGTATCCCTTCCATTTGAGGTATATTCTTTTCCTTCAGAGATAATGCGACGAGGCATTTTCACTAAGTCTCATGATTTAATGGAATATTCTCAGAGCTTTATGAGACTTAGCGACTTACCCATGATATATCAAGGACTTTAAGTTACAATAAAGTAACTTCAAAATAGAATTATGACTGAGATATTTAGGGTTTTAGCCATTTTCAAATAGAGGATGACCTAGGACTTAGGGTTTTTTGCATTCTTCACTAGGTTCGTTGCTAAAATCATCATTTGCAAGGAAAAATTACAGCATTGGACAGGAATTTCAACTCTCAAGTATGGAAATGATTGAGGATTTCAAAAAATTTATGGTTGGACTACAAAATTGGAAATACAACCAACAAGATACATGTGATTCGAATGAGGTAGTGTTAGCCCTTTTGACCTAAGAGATCTCCAAGACTACAATAACAAAATAAAGTATAATGATCAAGCTTACTTTTGAAGTCAAGTAAAATTTCTTAGTCACAAAACTTTAAAAAAAAAAATAGAAAATAAAATAAGACATCCCCTGGTGAAAACCTCTCTGAGACACCTTTGGATGGAGAAAAATAGAAAAAAATGGAAAAATCTTGGTGGAACCTAGATTTTTTCAGATTAAAATTGCACATGAAAATAGTTTAGGGAAGTGTTCCTTATATTCATTATTGTGATTTATATTTTATTTCTTCTTTTTATTTTATAGTTTATGCTTGTAGAAATCCTAACTTATGCATTCATCTTATTAATTTGTGCATTTATCCTGTTAAATTTGCTATGTTTAAAATCTTACATTCTACGGCCTGCAAATTTTTGAATTCATAAACTAGTCATTGTAAGTCTTTTTACAGGTTATTTAAACAAGTTTTACCTCTTCACAAACCCACTTAAACAACTTTCCCTTTTTGGAGGATCGACGACTAGTACTATCCCTCGATCGACAAAATGAAGATCTTTAAGCTTCAAGGGAATGTGCCTGGCTAACACATGTCCTCTAATCTTGGTTAAAAAAATTCAAAAGATGATTATACACAGAGAAATTAAACATCCATTTGATGGTCGGTGTGTTTTCTCAAAAAAAAGATGCACTTTATCTATCCATTAAGGCATCACGCCTAATTCTCATGTGTCTCGGTCCCACTGAAGTCTCAGCTGTATGAAAGGGTGATGTATGGTTAATATTTGGATAGAATCTACGGATAGAACTATCCCTTAAAAGAAAGATGAACCTCCTTTAACCTTTAAGGCATCACGTCCAGCTAACGCATGTCATATAAGATCTCAGTTAGGCAGGGTCAAAGTCAGTTTAGTCAACGAGCAGGTCCATCTTCATCTAACAGCCGATGCTTTTCCTTAAAGTAGATGATGAATATCTTTAACCTTTGAGGCAATGTATGATGTTGACACGTGTTCCACCTCCACTAGGGTTATAGGATTAAACAATTTAAACATTGGTTAAATCAAACAAGAGCTACGATTGGTGTAATGACTCGGACCCATAAATACAGATTTTTAACCTTCAAGGGAATGCACCTAACTGACATGTGTCTTGGTCCCACTACAATATGAGAGACAAATTAATGGTTAAAGCATTATTTTTATCAAACCACATCGATGGTTAGCACTATCCCTTAAAGCCAGAGATGAATATATTTAACCTTTAAGGGAACGTGTGATGATGACAAGTGTCCTGGACCCACCGAGACTGAGATAGTGTGACAACGAGGATACATATGGTAGAATGTGGTTAGTTGAATGAGATGACAATGTTACATGGTGATTTGTATGACAGATTAAATTTTGGGTTACTAAAGCCTCATCATTTAGCACATGGGTCTAATCAACAGTGTTATTTTAATCAAGATCAAAAGACGACCAAGTTTTAACAACAAGATGAGATTAATTGGCGGTTAAGTTCAGAAGTGATCTATAGTTGGCGTAATGCCTCAAACCCAGAGATGAAAATTTTTAACCTTCAAGCCATCATGCCATAATGACACATGTCTCAACCCCACTATGGTTATAACTAGCGACAAAGGTTGAACTATGGTGAAAGTTTGATGATGATCGACGATCGGCGTAATGTCTCAAGGAAAAGATGCAATATTTTTAGTCATCAAGGGAATGCACCTGAATAACACGTTTCCTAGGCCCGCAGACATTCTGAGCAATGAGACAGAAAGGATACACTTAGCAATTTCTAATTTGTTGAATAGAATGATGAGGATTACACATCATTTCTGAGGCATATTAAAGTTTGAGATACTAAAAATCTCATATTTTAGCACATGGCTTTAATCAATGATTATGTCTTAATTGAATGATTAAGATGATAAGGAGTTTTGTAAGTTTAAATATTAATTGGTGATTAATTTTGATGGGCATCTACGGTTGGTGTAATGCCTCAAGGAAAAGATAAAATCTATTTAGTCTTCAAGGGAACACACCTAGGTGACATGTGTTTCAAGCCCACGATGGTCTAAGCAATATGATCGGCTATTAAACTATGGAAATTATCAACGGTTGGTGTAATGCATATAAGTGGAGATGCACAACCTTTACTCTTCAAGGCATTACGTGATCCTGACACGTGTCTTCGACGATCGAAAGAGAAAAGAACTCAGATGGTGACGTCGACAGGGAGTTTTCTTTAATATTTTATTCTTTAATATAGTTTATATTAATAAATGTCATATCTATTTAATTTATATGTCAAAAATTGCATGCAAGGTTCGAAGCCTGTGGTGAAACATGGATCCATCTGCCGATAGAATAATGTGATCTTCATGAAATACTGAGAAAGACAAAGTTGTGAAAATATAATTGGAGGAATTTTTATGAACATGAAGAATGCGAGAAGATGGTTGATGATGTCGACATGCCTCTTTTAAATAAGGATGATATTCAACATGCCAGAGATGGTATCCATTAGCAGAAGTAGAGATATTTGATAAATACATATGGTCAAAGTAATATGATTATGTAGAGTCATTATTTGATAATCAGAGAATGAATCATCAAGGATTTACTAATAAATTATGGTTGAAACCTAATTGGTCGACAAACTATTCTTAACAAGGATGATTAGTCATTCCTTTAAATGTACTTAATGTTCAGTTGTTGATTTAGGGATTATGTTCTAGTTACCAAGAGGCACATTGGTCTAAGGCTTGTTTGTATCCTTTGAACTACATATAAATAAGGATACCAAGGCCATGTGGATGAAGAATCATAATGATAATTGTTACTATAGTTAGATTGGATAGTTCTGATCAACAACTGTAACATGGACCTAATTGTATCATTTTTCTAAAATTAATAAAGATAAGTACCCCTTTTCTCTCATCTATGGGAATACATTCATTTTAATTTTCAATTAGTCCCTTAGATAAAATCTATAGATTTTCTTCAAAGTGATAGTTTTGTGTAGCATATTCCTGATTAAATTCATAGTTTTTATTATCAATTGGTCTTTTCATCTTGCATGGTTAAATTCAATTGATTGTGGATACAATCAATCAGTCTTTCATTTGAAAATTGGTATTCAATTGAGATAATTTTGAATTATCTTAGGTTATATGCTCACTTCATTACACCTTTGAAGTGATATATTTCTTGTAAACTATCTCTAAGGTTGTACATAGGGTTGGGATGATTTTGACTCTATTTCCCATGAGAAGATAAGGAACTGGCCTATATACACATTGGTTTATGATTATTTAGTTCATTGTTCATAGTTTTGTGATATTCTATCCATCTGCACTTTTCAATTTACATTTATATTCACAAACATTCACTTAACATATTAAAGAATTTCAATTAGCATTTTGTGAAACACTGCTTTTAGTTGAGATTTCTTTCAAGTACCTTTCCATATTGTGAGAGAAAGAAGTTTGAAGTACACTTTATCTGCTATAAAATCCTTGAGATTTGGAGGATAAAATATAAGGTATAGGCTTACCAGCCTTGGTTCTATAGAGCTATAATTATAGAAGGTTTAGCCTTGTCTTTGTTGAAACCTTGATAGTTGGCCAAATCACTTGGGTTTCCCATCATTGGATTGACAAGTCCATAGGAAATCCAATTTGTTGATATGAACACCAACACATCTTTTGGTGAAAACCTCTATGAGGCACTAGAAGAGAGAGAGGTTGAATTTCCTTTCATGTCTCTTCCTCGAGATAAATCTTATATCCTCAGTGAAGATACACTTGAAGTAAACCTTGTAATCAATCATGAGCCTAAGATTACATTCATAGCAACATCCTTGAACAAAAAAGAGAAAGCACATATGATTGAGTTTCTTCAAAAATAAAATAATGAATTTGTCTAGACCTATGAAGATATGCCTGGACTAGACCCTAATCTAGTTGTATACCATCTTTTGGTAGACCCAAAAGTAAAACCAATCAAACAAAAGTTATGCAAGATGCATCCATAAATAGAATTGTTAGTGAAAGCATAATTACAAAAGATGCTTGATGTTGAGTTCATAAGACCTATAGACTATCCTGAATGGGTCTCCAATATTGTTCTAGTAGGTAAAGCTACTTGGGGCATCCATTTGTACTTTGACTTCATATACTTGAATAAATCATGTTTAAGGGATGATTTTCTACTTCCCAACATTGACATTATAGTAGATTTTACTACAGGAAATGAAATTCTATCTTTCATGGATGACTTTTTTGGGTACAATCAGATTAGAATCATAGAAGAAAATCAACAAAAGAATACATTCACCACACCTTAGGGTACTTTATGATACCAAGTCATGCCCTCTGGACTTAAGAATGTCAGATTAACATATTAGTGCACTATGACCACATTCTTTCATGACCTCCTGCATAATTTCATGGAACACTATGTTGACAACAACTTGGGAAAATCAAAAACTAGAAAATCACACATCATTTTTATCACAACATTATTTGACATATTAGAGAAGTATAAACTATGGTTGAATCCCAATAAATTTCTCTTTGGTGTACAATATAGAAAATTGTAAAGTTACATTATGTCTTATAGAGGAATTGAAGTAGAACCAAAGAAGGTGAAAGCTATCTTAGAGATGTCACCTTCTAGAATACTGAAAAACTCCATATCTTACAAGGCATACTTTAGTCCATCTGCGGCTTTGTCTCTCAGCTAGAAGACAAGGTTCATCTTTTCTCTCATAGTCTACAAAAAGATACCAAGTTCCTATGGGATTTCCTATGTTAGAAATATTTTGAATAGATCAAGAAGAACCTAGCTAACCTGCCAGTGTTGATCCCGCTTGTTCTAGGCCAAACTTTGATCCTCTACATATCTACTACTATTTTTGCATTGGGAGAACTCTTAGAACAACCAAATTATAATGGAAAGGAACAAACAATTTATTACTTGAACTAAAAATTAGTCAGATATGAGTTAAACTACACAAGTATAGAGTGAGCATGCTTAGTCATCATATTTTGCATGCACAAACTATGTCACTACATGCTTAATCATAAGACACAACTCATTTAAAAGATTTCCCCAATCAAATATTTATTTTCCAAAGCTTTATCATTGGTCTTACAACTAAAATAGTTATGATCTTGAGTGAGTTTGACATTGAGTATTTAGAGAGGAAATCTATAAATGGACAAGTGATTGCAGAACAGTTAGTAGAATCTCCTATCCTGGGAGATCATCCTATCATTCTAGACTTTCCTAATGAATCTATCATGATTGTGACCATGATAATACAATGGAAACTCTATTTTGATGGATTATTTACATAGAAAGGATCAAGAGCAAGAGTTTTATTTGTGACAATACAGGGATATTTTCATCCTAAAATCCTATAAGTTGACATTTGTGTGCACAAAAAACATAGAAGAGTGCAAATCCTTGGTCACAAGACTTTATCTATCTATTCAATGGAAAATCACTATAATACTTGTCTTTGGTGATTCTCAGTTTTTTATCACACAAATTAATGATGAGTATCAAACCAATGATTATAAATTCTTTCCCTATAGTACAATGGTTAAATATTTAAAACAACACTTTGCCAAAATATAGATCAAATAGATTCCTAGAGCCAATAGAAATTTATTTATTCCATGGATACAATTGGATCCTTGATCTCCATGCCTATAAATAGTCATAGGTGTGAGTTTCTTGTTGATAACATTATGGTCCCTACTTATGACATGCCAAAATCCAAAGTGGTGTGTGAAATTGTTGGTCTTGATTCCCCCTAGTACCAATAAATTTATGCCTATCTGCACAATGAGATCATTCCCCTCCAACTAATGCCTAACCAATGAAATAAATTCATTCACCACACATCTTGATATACCTTCCTAGGTGATACCCTCTTTTGGAAACACTATGATGGAACCCTCCTTAGGTGCCTCAATTCAGAAGAAGCTAAAAAACCACTAGAAGAGTTTCATTAAGGAGTTTGTGGGGCCCACTCTGGTGGTCTCACTTTGCAAACTAATTTGTTGCATACAAGATACTACTAGTCGACCATGGAGCAAGATGTCAATCATTATGTGAAGAAATATTTACCTTGTCAACAACATGATGATTCGATACATGCACCATCTCTATACCTATATACCACTATCAACCCCATGTCCCTTTTCTTATTGGGGACTCAATCTTGTTGGAAAAGTATATCTTAATTCCTCCAATGGCCATAATTACATCTTTTCTACCACTATGTACTTTACAAAAAGGGGTTGAAGCCATACCTCTTACTTACACTATTGGAAATCAGATCTTAAATATGATCCTCAACTATCTCATTTTTTCTATGGTGTCCCATAAGAAATTATTACTAAAAATGTAACCCCTTTCAAGAATAGGGATGTCACTAAATAATATAATAAATTTGGCATTAGACATCACTATTCATCCAAATACTACCCATAAGATAATGGTCAACCTGAGGCTACAAATAAAACCATCATCAAAATACTCAAGAATATAGTCAATGATGTTGGCCACGAATAAAACCTCCAGTTGAATCCCACCCCCTAGGCTTATCAAACCTCCATCTACACACCTACTAGAGCCACTTCATTTTCCCTTATTTATGGCAGTGAACTCATTCTCCCCATCGAGATCAAGATCCCTTCCCTCAAGATTTCCCTAAAAAAATTACGTGTATCAAAATTTCCTACAGTAATATTATAATAAGAAGATAAAACCTCATGAGTTTGAAGTTAGTTATAGTATCAAAAGAACCTCCAAAGATACAAAAAGAAGGGAAAGTTTCAACCTAATTGGTTGGGTCCCTATGTTTTCACAACTAAGTTTGGATTTGGATCTTATTAGATTGCAACACTAGAAGGAGATCCTCTACCTGAACCAATATATATCATACTCCTGAAGTTATTCTATGGATAGTACATTAGGGTGTTCCCTCCCGTTAAAATAAAAAAATGCTAAAAACAAAAAAATATGCAAAAAAAACATAAAATAAAATAAAATAAAAAAGTAAAGATAAATAATCGTTCAATGGTGAAAAATTGGTAATGAAGCACCTTGGACAAGTACCATGGTGAAAACCCACCTCAGGCACCATGCATAGAAAATTTGGATCCACCATCTATCACGTTCACTTTTCATCCATCCATCTATCATAGATTCCTCCACCTTACCCGATGTTTGTGTAGGAATCCTACCAATACCATCAATATTAACTATCCTTAGTTTCACCCCTATTGACCCCACCATCCCTATCACCCCTTTCATGATGAACCATTATTTACCCATGTACAAAATAAGGATACATCATCTAGTTCACCTAATCCCATCACACTGAGCTTAACCCCATCATACTGAGCTTAGCACAAACACTTTGATCGCACAAGTTTCATCAAAGTCATATCTTGAGACCAAGGTTCCTAAGTATTGTTCATTTAACATCTATTTCTTATTGAATTCCCATTTACATCAATCAATCTCTTCCCTTAGGATGCATCCTTCCTGGGTTAGCTTATCAAATCTATGACCACATGATTTTGTTCATGGCAAGAATTGTGGACTAAATGACTTCTTCGTTAGGAAGAATTTTTTATTTTATCTTTGTGTTTCAATAGGGCCTACTCATGATGGCCTTGATCTTCTATATCTTTATGTATTCTGACTGGCTTATATTTCTACACATTATTGTTTGTGGTATAATGTTTTATGGGTACTTTAGTGCATTTTGTTGGTTATGAAATTATGGTTATGTATGTCTCACTGGGGGTGGGGTCTTTTGCAATACCACCAATTCTATAATCAAGACTTAGGTGTATTAAGGACTCCTCATATGTGTCACTGCATTAGTTCCACCATGATTGTTAATCTACCTCTATGTTTCTAAATCTACCTTATCTATCTAAGATTCTAGTCTACACAAAGGAACCATGTCATTCATGTTGTTTAGCATGCGTTGCATACCTCCTTTTGCAAAATCAAACTAGGATATTCTCTCCAACATGAACATGATAAAAACCAAAAATCACTTTTGCATTTTTTAGTTGCATTGATAGGTTCATTTTGTACTTTTCATTTTGGGGATCCTATTTATTTTCTTATCCCCCGTCCCTACTAGCTAAATGTCCCTCCCAGTTATTTTGATACACAAAATTTTTGCATTTACGGGTCTTAGTTGCATTAGTTGCAGCACCATGTTGCATTACAGTACATTTCATTCCTAGTTGCATTAATTTTATTTCATTACAATAATATTAGTTACATGTTGCATTAGTTAAATATGTATTCTATTAATTAATTTCATTAAGCATTTATTAAACATCTATTATCATCCTTAGATCATATTATGTCATTATATTCACTATCATTATATCCATTTCATTAGGTTTCATTACACACTCATTTGCATATAATCATTAAGGGTTATTATCATTATCATTTAATTATAGGTCACTTTATATAATTAATTGCATATTCATTACCCATTCACTTCGGTCATTGCATTAATTACATCTCATATCATTATTTTATTACATTATTTGTTTATTTCATAAATAAAACTTCACATTAATCATAACATCATATCTCCATTTACCTATTCATTAAATATTCTAAGTGCATTTCATCACATTCTCATGTCTAGTTACATATCATATCCATTTACACATCCATTACATAACATATTGCATAAATCGCATTACATAAATCATAACATTGCATTAATCACATCATTTAGTATCCATCACATAAACATTCACATACATATCCATACATTCGGCATATACACATCATACATCTATTTTGAATCACATCCATCATATAACCATACATCATATTATGCTCCACACATTCTTGTATAAAAACCATTAGGATCACCATCATAATCATATCATATAGTTTGCATCACATAAACAGACACATCCTACATCACAGAGCATTAATATCCTATACATGTGCATCATATAAACATAATTACATCCATGCATAATCAAATAGACATCATATAGGATCAACTTTATAATCAATCATCATATAGATCATAATCAATAAATGTCCATATATAGTCCATCAATGTCATAAATAATGTTGACCAAAGTGCCTAATCAAACATAAATCATATAGAGTCCATAGAATAGTACATCAAAAAAAATACATCATAGAATGCATATGTATTCATTGTATAACTCGTTTCAAAAATAGAAATTCAGATCAAATATATGAGAGGTTCTCATTTTGTTGGCTAGGATGGCCCTCCCTCATCTCTCCGCAGTGGTCTAGGTGGTCCCATGCCAACTAAACCTTGTGATCCACCTCCTATAGTTTGAGAGCGTGTCTTCTCTGATTATACTTGGGCCTGCTAGTCCTCTGGAACTTCCTGATAGTAGAGACCCATTTAGTATGTGGTATCTTATCTTTCCCTAGCTTCCTCCCTATGTGCTATGAAGGCATCAGTCAAAACCTAGGACATCCCCATGCTAAGGCTACCTATCTCAAAATCTCCCTCTTAGCTCAGTATGCCACTTCCTATCTCTGAGCCTCATCCCTCTCTTCTATTAGTGTCACAATATTCCCTAGGAGTCACCGACATTAGGACCCACCTCTATGCACTCCTTAGCCTACCCTACCTATCCTACATCAACCCTACACTAGAGAACTCTCAAGGCTATCTCTAGACTAGCACTACATGCTCTCTCAGTATCTAGTAATCCCTATAGTTGGGATACCTCTGTCTGCAAGATATATCACTCTATCCTATCTATATCCATCTCAAATATGGCTACATCTCTAGCCCTCTCTACATAGGTGACCTCAACCCATATCTGATCCTAATCCCTACTAAAATAATTTAGTCTATTCTATATACTATCATAGTCTTCCCTCATAATTGTGTTAGGAACATGTTCTTGTGCATGTGCATATGGATGTTTTTGAACCTATACTTGGGCTAGTCCCCCATGTACTTTCCCCTATCCTTGAGGAACTTATGCTTGTGGTCATCCATACTATACCTGCACTCAAGGCTCTCTTTGTGTGGTATGTGTTATGGGTGCTCTTTTCTAGGGCACCCTAACTTATCCTACTTCATCCCCTCCCTCATATCCCCCATCCCCTCTATCTCCCTTGTCATATGTAGTATCGACATCCATGTCATCTCTTTGCTACTCCTCCAGGTCCATGTGTCCAAGATTTCTCTGTCTAACTAGCTGATGAGAAACCCACCATGTTTCATATCCAAGTGTAACACTTGCGTCTGCTATATCCTGACCCCTCTTCCATGGGATTGGTATCAAAGAGCTCCATCTTGATCTTGTTGAAATAGGATTTGTGTAACTATGCAAGGATCCTGCCTCTCTGGTCACATGAGGATGTTGGTATCTTTTTCTTACCACATACTGAACCACACTGAGCTGATACATCACCCGAGATGGGTGGTATCTCTCAAATATGTGAATGGTGTTTCCCAAGAGCCAACAATTTATCTATATATAGGACATTTAATACATATCCTCACTATCATGTTTCTCATCCCAGAACCTCCATGGCTCATAGTCTCTGAATAGTTTACACTCGAATGCTACAACCTTGTCTAATAGCCTCTGCCAATACCTAGAAGTCCCCATCAATGAGTATCTGATTGGATGTCAATATCCACATGCATATGGATCATAGGGATACCACCTGTCATGTAGCATGATCGGTCTAAGAACTATTATGTGCTTCTATGTCCACACCAACAAAAGAGAAACTCATGTGCCTAGGTTTATGTACCCATAGTATGTACACATGTGTAGATCATGTTACAACTGACCCAGGATCGTGTACCCCTAGCAATAAACTATGCTAGTCTTGAGCATGTGGTATTTTACCCTTGACAATCCAAATATAAAGCATTTCCCTGAGGGGTTTGGTAGCGGCCGACCTCCTATCAACCCATCCATGTATAGAGCTAGTCTTGGTAGTATTGGATCTACTGCCACCTACCATGACATCTGATTTTAGTCCTTCGGGATGTCCTATCTACATCTCTAAAAGCAAAGCTCCATATAATTATTTGGATCCTTGTATTTGTACTGTGGGATCACTCCTCTAACCTAAACCTGATAGATCCTCCATAGTTTCCTCCCCTATGGGTTTTTTGAAGTGCCACCTCTAAATCATGGTTGTCATCAACCATTGTGTGCATATAGCTAAGGCTACTTGGGCAGATGATCTAACGTGCATAGTGTCACTATCACTAGCTATGTTGTGCTCATCTACTCTTGTATCTCCATGGTCATGGGCCAATGATCTCTTGACCCTAGCAATAGCTCTTGTGCCTGCACTCGTTGATACCCGTGTCAATCAACATTTAAGCCTAACGTTTCTTCCTAGCTCGATCTCGATTGGGGAATCATGTCCCAATTTTATCCTTCTCCCTCTATGATTCTATTTTTCTCTCTAGAGCTGTAATTTTTAACTTGGAAAGGTTGAAAATGAACTCTCATAGGGCCCTCTAGACATACTTATATCCCCCTAGTGAGCTTGATCTTTTTCTCAATCCTCATTCTTCCTACCATTTTCTCCCATCACCTTGTTGGTCATGTAAATTGCTCTTTTCTGCTATTTTCTTCCTTCTTTTCCCTTCCTTTTGCCTTTTTCTGAGAAAATTCCCAAAAATATATTTTTTGCATTATTTTCTTGAGGGGGCACACCCTTCCATCTTCATCGCTCCGACATGACTCTGAGGCCTTTATTTCCCTCTAGGGCATCTTATTTTCTTTTCTCAGACACAACGCTACTTTCGACACTGCATCAAAGAGGGGAAAAATGTAGATGTCTAAAAATGTCCCTTGACATCTTTATTCATCTTAATTAATTAAATTTTATTTAATTAATACCCCCTTGTCCATATAGTTTATTTTTAATTAACTATTTATAGTTTCCCCTTCCTCCGCATATTTAATTAAATTCACTTAATTAAATAGATAGGTTATTTCCTTGTATCCTAAAGTATTTCAATTTAATTTAAATACTATCTCCTAATGTATTAAATCTTATTTGATATATTTATCCCCTTCATCCCTCCTATTTAAATAAATATTTTTATTTAAATCCCCTTTCTTCTTAACCCATGATTTAATTATATTTATTTTAATTTAATCCTGAACCTACCCCTCAAAACCTAACCTACTCACATCTCCATCACCCTTAAACCTACCTTTTGTGTTAATCCTAGATTAATTATCTAATCTATGTGATTCCTAAAATTATTAAGCCTAAGTGGTTTCTCACACATGTGTGAGAAACCCTTACTAAGATGGTCAAACACCTTCCATAAATGGACAACTACACACTTACACCTTTGTCTCCTCTTTCCTCTTTCCAATTTTCTCACACATGTGTGAGAAACCTTGAGCCATTCCCCTCTTACACCTTGTATCCAACCTTAAATGCCCCATATCTTTCAAATTTTCTCACACATATGTGAGAAACTAACTTTTTCCTTTTGCATGACCATCCATGTTAGCTTATGTGTCTCCTATGGGGATTCCAGCTAAGCTCCACCTCATCCAAGCCCTCAAACTCCATCAAAAAATCTATAAATAGGAGCTTCACTCCTTTAAAAATATTGATTGTAGTTGCATTTTTATTATTCCATTTATCTTTCAACCATCTCTTGCATTGCAATGTTATAATTTAGTTTTATTTCTTAGCATTATCATAGCATATTTGAATCATTCTAATTTTAGTCTTGAATCTCATCATCTTAGTCGTAGTTTGAATAATTGTTCTTCATATCATTTGAATCCATTTTAGCTCCATTTTAGTGCATTGTAGCTTCATTTTCATTATTCAAAAAGCTTGCATTATCCTCGGGGATCATTAATTGTGTTTAGGAGAGCACATCCACATTCTCCTCAAAAGAGAAAATCAAACGGGTCTTGGGTGCACTCATTTTGGCTCTATTGGAGGTATTTGTTGAGATTAATTTCTTTTTCATGTTGTTTTAACAAATGTTTGATTTGTTTACACCTTACTACATAGATTGATTTCTTACATATACACATAACTACTCATATTTAAAAAATAATGCACAAGGAATATATATCATTCATTAAGAAGAAAGGAATTTGCATATTATTATAATGTAATCAACACACATTTTGCAATTTTTTTATATGATCAATCACACATTTCTTAATAATTAATATAATTTAAGAAGTTCCATATATAAATATATATACACACACACACACACATATATATACACATACATACATACATACATATATATATACATATATATATACATATGTATATATATATATATATGTATATATATGTATATATATACATATACATATATATATACATATATATATGTAT
>MU225692.1:3688928-3702167 GCA_018584345.1 Thuja plicata
TATATACATATATATATATATATATACATATATATATATATGTATATATATATATCAATTAAAGCACCTAACTAATCAACATTAACATATAGTACAAATCAAGTTGTGATGTTATCCCTTGTAAACACTATCAGTGGTTCATAATGAAGATGATAGAGGAAAAAAATCAACAAAAAAATGGGGCCAACAAGATCAAACATTCAAAATAGACACCATAAGATTTGAAAATGGAAAACCCTAGTGGGCGAATTATCAATTTCAACATTATAATATTAAATGTCTATGATTTTAACAATAAATCATGTGTGAAAAGAGTCAATAAATAGATAGAAATATGAGTTTAGTGGCCAGTCCAAGTATAAGAAAATTTAAAAATTTATTGCTAGCCAAAAACTTGCATAGAGCATTTTTTCAATAAAACAATGAATCATCAATCACAAAAATTTCACAAAATAGAGTGACTAACATTAGCCATATACGAGAGAGTAACTATTGCACACCACCTAAAGGTACCACTTCTAGGGTGCATTAGATAATGTACACTAGGCACAATAGATAATTGATTCATTCTATACTCTATTGCAAAATAAGTTTCATGAGATAATATAAGTAAACCTGATTTCTACTTGCTATCATTATCATTTTAATACAATGTAGTTATTTTATTGAACAAGAAGAATTATGCAATCATCTCTTAATGCAAGAAGACATATTCGAGGGGATTATACAGTGTCTCACACATTATAAATATTCTTAATACATGGCAAAGGTTCACTTAGAATTTCTCATTCAAAAAGTAGTCACATTCACATGGGTTTGACACAAACTCTATCTTAGTATTATTTCACAACACAAGGTCCCTCATGATCCCATAACACAAGGAATTTGCTGAAGGACATACACAATGGTGACTCACATAGATCACATAATGTCTTCTAATAGGGTCATGGCCACCATGAAAAACATGATATCAAAATTTCAATAAAATACTTTATGGTACACTACACAGGGTAAACACAACACAATAATATGACTTTTAATGCATGATAGAAAGAATTTAGATGAATGCAATACTATACACAATTCCCTGGGGAAATTAAACCACTCAAATACTCATATGCAATATTAAATGAAAATTGGGGACATAGGTCCTTAACCCTATTTCTCTACCACGATCATATACACAAGCTTCTTTTTTGCATTCCTCATTTGCATGCAGTACTATACTATTTATAAATATTAATGCATAATGTTTTCGAAAAAACATAAAAATTTCAACTTTCATAAACATGAATTAACTCTACTTCTATCACAATAAAAACAACACTAACATGCAATATGGTAAGATATGATCAGTCAAACATGTCATCTCAAAATGGACAAAGAAATAGGGTCACTCAAAATTTTCCAAACATCCAAGAGAACAAGGATAATCCTTTGTGGATGTTGTCATTCAAGAGATAATTCCACACCATAAGAGGGTAACACAATTTTTTTTTCCAAAATCAATCCACACACATCAAACAAAAAATCGTGAAACAAGGCCTCACTCTATTGGATCATCCCACTAACAACCAATCATTAGCCCACTCAAGGGATCTTTAATAGGGTATACATTCATCCTTGAGGATTTTTAGTGACCTAGGAGGTACTCTTCCTCCACCACATGCTACTTGGGTATATTCATCATAAATCTCCAATGAACATATAAGGAATCCCAAGAAATAAGTTGTAAAATAACTCTCTACTCAAAATATTACACATTTATGCACCAAAAACCCAACAGATTAATAGGAATCATCACAACTAGGGATCTCAATTTTGTATCAGGAGTTCTGATAATTGTGTTGTTTCTCTTAATGATACTTCTCCTAAGAACTCTCAAGGAAAAAAACTTCATGTTGGACTATGATGACTCTATCTACCCTTACCTCAACATTTTCATCTACCCTTGGGCATCCTTCCTAAGCATGAAACATAAGACAAGGCTACAGAAAGGTCTCCAATGCCACATTATGGAATGCAAAGCATAGAGGGACAACTTTCATAATTACTATACATAACAAAGAAAATAAATATCTCTGAACATTAAATTCAAGAATAATTATCAAAATAAATAATGGACACTATTAATCAACTAATGGAGATGATGAAGACCAAGTGATAATAGGTATACATGTTTGTAGAAATAGTTAGATCCATTGTTATTTTTTCATTGATGTCAACCAATTGATTACTGATTTTTATTGAGTTACCATATCATAAGGAGAAGTTAAATGGGTGACAAATATAGATCAAAAAATGATGAAGTAATGTTGATATAGTTGTTTTCTACTATATATTTGATGTTATCAAGTCGGTGCATTTGATTGATTAAGTCAGAGATTGCAAAGAGTTAAGTTATAACTGAAAAGCGTTACTCTACCGAGCTAGACAGATTCAGTCGGTATAGAGTTGTGTTAGTCAGTTTCAGTTATTGAGAACCAAGAATGAGTTAGGCACCGAGAAGTGAACAAAGTTAGTTACCAAGTTGTAAAACAAGTTACTGAGTAATATTGATTGATAATGATGATAAGATCAAAATTTAATTCGAATCTATGATGATCTAGATGTTGATAAGGATTAAAGGAAGTTTTTTAGAAGATCTACGAGCGAGAAAATTTAATAAGAAGATCTAAGGAGATGATTAAGAGGTTAAACCTAATTATTAGAGTTCCAAGAAAAATTTTAAGCTACGAGGAAAAATTTAAACAGTTTAGCGAGCTAGAATTTGTGAAGAAGATGATTGAAAAGTTGAGCGCAAAACATGGAAAACCTGAGAAAGGAGATTAAGAAGAAAAAGTTTGTCCATATAAAGGATGATAATTAAAATAGAGAAGAGATGCTAGCAATTTGAATTGAGAAGAAAAAGAAGCTGAAGAATAGAAGATACTGAGTATAACAAAGAAGCAAAAAGAGAAGAATCTACAGTCTAGAGTAGAGACAAATGGAGTATGTGATGTCAGTATTCATGTGATCATAAAGGATCTGACCCAAGAAAAGGTTGGTGCAGTACACCCATGACTATCACTGATCGATTGTCACTTTGCAAGATTTGAGTTTGTAATAACTAGATTGGTCTTAGAGGGTCATCATATTTTGGTTTTCAATCCATGTGTTTGGTCAAGGATCTCTTAGGCAATCTTATGAGCCTAGAGATGCCTTAGTCCATTTGGATCATCTATTTAGGCTTAAGTTGCTTTAAATATGTTTTTATGCTTTTAGGATTCCTAAGTGTTAAATTCATTGAATCCATGTCATTTTTTTCATATTATGTCAATTTTATAGGTTTCGATCCAATCCAAAAGTCTTCGAGTGCAAAAAGACAAGATTTTGCCAAATGTTGCAAAAGATGTAAAAATGTTGCTCATGCAACTTCCAAAAGTTTCTCGAGAGTTACAAGATGGAAGACCAATAGTCATAGGGAGTTTTAGCTCAATTTGACTTCACATATGAAGTTTTTTTAAGTGATTACTTCGAACCAAGATGGTTAGAAGTTCTGTATTGAATTTTTGATGCATTTGGAATGGAAGATGAAGAGTTTTTATCAGCATTTCTTAGCTGTATAGTCATGTCTGGTGTGATCTTTGAAAACCAAGTTGATCTTTTGAAGGCTATATGTGTTAGTTTTACTTTCCAATTGGTTTTAAGTTGTTTAGTTTTTCTTTGAGGTGTTTTTTATGCAGTTTTTCCAAAAGCAGTCTAGGAAGAGGCTTGTTAGAAGTTCATTTCACTAATGGAGTCCTAACTTGCATTTTTTTTGGTATAATTCACTAAGACTATGGAAAATTCAATTTAGGATGGTATATTTAAGGATTCCAAAAGCTTAGAACATGGCTCGAAGGGTAAATCCCTCATGCATCAAGCCCTAGGCTGAATATCTCAATATATTCAACCTAGAATGAAGGTGAATGAAGTGTTGTGTTAAGTAGATAGTCTAGTTGAGTGAAATAAAGGTGGATTTGAGTTATGGGAGTTATTTGAAGAGTTCTAAAGCACTGTATCAATCCCACGCACCCAATTCTTAGTACTTACTTTGATATCCAAGCCTAATTTCGCCAATTAGGTCTACAAATTTTGTGAGTGTTAGGTGTTGCTGGAGTGTATTTGGAACATAAGGCTTTGGGGTTCAACATAACTTCCAAAAGGGTATCTATATATATCATTATTTTTCTAAAAGGTTATCAGGAGGAAAAGTTAAGTTCAAAAAACCACCTGAACACACCTACAAGGAATTCTAGGGCAGTCCTAGATAGGTATTGTACAGAAGTTGGAGGACCAAACCAAAGGTTTATTATTAGCCCTTATGACATAAGGAAGGTGTCCCAATATAAAATTAGGTCTGGTGAAGTCACTGGTGAAGACTTATAGTTTGTGGCTTGAAATAGAGCTAGTGTCCCTAAAGCAGACAATTGCAATCTTCAATTGAATGATATTCAATTGGGAAAGGTTAGTAAGTAGTTCTAACACCTTGAATAGGTAGAAGGAATTGTTTAAAGAGTGGTCAAGGATCCAAGGTGATCATAATTTTAGTTAGGTGTCTCAAGGAAGAGAAATTACCAAGTCCACACTTCTTGTTGTCACCTCTGCATTAGGTCATATCAGAGCTTAGAAAATCTCTTGGGAATGAGAATTATAGAGAAAATTGATGAGACTGATGGAGAGATCCCTTTGAGGGTCACCAACATGGAGCTATCCAATATTGTGAGGGAGCAGGAAGCTAAGAAGAAGAAGAATATAGAATCTTTGGAGAGAGTGGGTAGGAGAGATAATAAACCAAACCTACCAATGTTTATGGGAAAGATGGACCCAGAGGAATGAATGGATTGGGTAGAGGCCCTAGAAAATTATTTTGAGTGCAAAGATACCCCTATCTCACAAAGAACAAAGATTGCCAAGACAAAATTGAAAGGACCTACACTAAGTTGGTGGAACTTCCTACAAATAGAGAGCGTAGAGAAAGAAAAAGACCCTATAACCACATGGAAGAAGATGTTGAGAGAAATCAAGAAATAATTTGTTCCTGAAGATTATGAAGTAACTCTACATAAGAAGTTACAAAATCTAAAGTAGAAGGATCTTGATAGACAAAGAACACTGAGAGTGAGAAACAAAAACTTGTTAGATACATGAATGGGCTCAAGTACAGTATTCAGGATGAACTAAGTTTTTTTTTTCCCCAATCTACACACCAGTGCTATCAGATGGCTATGAATATTGAAGAGAAACAAAAGAGGAGAGGAGAACAGAATAGTAGAGGAACGGGAAATTGTTTCAGGGGTAGAAGAAGGTTTCAAGGAAGAGGATCATCTCCAAGACCACAGGGAGAATCCAATAACCAAGAGTATGATAGAGAGAAGAAACATAGAGGTAATTTCAAAGGGGGTAGAGGAAATAGTAGAGGAAGGTTAGGAGGTAGAAGTACCTCTATGTTCACTGGAAAGTGTTTCTCCTACAATGATATTGTTCACCAATCTTTTAGATGCCCAAACAAGCCCAATACATCAAGAGGAGAAAGGAGATTCCAATTCACCCAAGATGAGGAATGTCAAAGCATGACTTCCTATCACACCACTACATCTATACCTATAGACCCTAAGAAAGGAGAGTGCATAATATTCAATAGGACACTCTTGAAGGTGCAAACTCCCAAGGAGCCCCCACAAAGGAAGAGTCTATTTAGAACTCACTGCAAGGTGCTTGGTAAGATTTGCAAAGTTATTGTTGATTTTGGTTCTACAAAGAATTTAGTCTCTAATGCAATGATATATAAGATTGGTTTGAAGAAAATACCCTACCCAAGCCCTTATAAAGTATATTGGCTTAATAAAGATCAACAAACTTTGGTAGATGAGTAATGTTGGATAGAATTTCAAGTAGGAGAATTCAAAGATAAAGTCTTGTGTGAAGTTGTGAATATGGATGCATGCCACCTTCTCCTAGGAAGACCTTGGAAATATGATGTTGATTCTCAACATGGGGGTAAGAAAAATTTGTATACCTTAACTAAGAATGGGATTAGTTACACTATGACACCCCTTCCTGATTTTGAGAAAGACAAAGCTTTAACAAATAGTGTTACCTTAGTGGGAGAGAATGAATTTTTGAAAGTCCTTAAGGAAAGACACACACCTTGTTTTTCCATCATAGTAAAGACCAAATTAGAGCCTAAGAAGATACCAAAAGGTCAAGAACCTCAGAGAAATGTTGGTCCCAAATAAGTATAAGATTTGTTGAACAAATACAAAGGAATAGTTGCAGACAAGAGTACTAATGTTTTTCCACCACAGAGGGATATTAGCCACTGTATAGACCTCATACCTAGTTCTACCTTTCCAAATAAGGCTTCTTAAAAATTGACCCCTGACCAAAATGTAGAAGTTGCAAAAGACAGATTCAAGAGTTCATGGAGAAAATCTTTAATAGGAAGAGCATAAGCCCTTGTGCAGTCCCTGCAGTCCTAGCACCTTAGAAAGAGGGTACATGTAGGCTATGTACTGACTCTAGAGCCATAAATAGGATAAACATAAGATATAGGTTTCCTATGCCAAGGATAAAAGATCTCATGGAATGTCTAGGAGGAGAAAAATATTACTCAAAAATTTAATTAAAGAGTGGGTATCATCAAATTAGGATCAAAGAAGGGGATGAGTGGAAGACAACTATGAAAACCAAAGAGGGGTTGTTTAAATGGGTACTGATGCCCTTTGGTCTCTCAATACTCCTAGTACCTTTATGAGATTGATGAATGAATTCCTTAAGCCTTTCATAAATCACTTCGTTGCTATTTATTTAGATGACATATTAATCTTTAGAAAAGATAAAGATGAGAATTTGATACATCTAGATATGGTAATGAAGAGACTACATGAAGAAAAGTTGAGGATAAATTTTGAAAAATATGTGTTTATGCAAGAAGAACTGATATTTTTTGGCTTTGTCATCTCCAAGGGTAATTTTAAAATGGATCCTTCCAAGGTTGAATCCTTACTAAATTGGCCCACTCCAAAATATTTCATTGAGGTCAAGAGTTTCCATGGGCTAGCTAGCTTCTATAGGAAATTTGTAAAGAATTTCAATGGGGTGAGTGCACCAATGATATATACTATCAAAGGGGGAAGGAAATGAAAAAATTTATGGACTGATACAAGAGACAAGTCCTTTGAATATCTGGAGACAAGAGTCTCTCAACAACCTATCTTAACAATCCCTAGTTTTCATAAGGTGTTCACCATTGAATGTGATGCTAGTAAGAGAGCTATTGGGAGTGTTCTCAGTCAATAAGGGATACCTGTGGCATTCTATAGTGAAAATCTTAATGAAGCTAAGAAAAAATACTCTACATATGATTTGGATATGTATGCTATGGTCCAATCACTAAGAAAGTGGAGGCATTACGTATTGCCAAAAGAATTTACTGTATATACTAAAAATCTTGCATTGATTTTTCTTAACAACGAGGAGAAACTGAACCATAGACACCTCAAGTGGATGGATTACTTGAAAACATTCACTTTCACCATAAAACACAAGGTGGGGGTAGCTAATAAGGTAGCTGATGCATTGAGCAGAAGGAATTTGGCTATACAAGAAGTGACCTTGGAAAGTGTAGGTATCTCTGTCCTCAAGGACATGTATCCCAATGATGAAGACTTCAAAGAAATTTACAAAGTTTGTTTGGAACTAGGAGATAGATATCACACTGAGTATGTAGAATATATGATTCAAGAAGGATTTTTGTTTAAAGGTATTCAATTGTGCATCCTTGATTTCTCCATGAGGGAGAACATCATAAAAGAGAAACATTGTGGATGTCTATCAAGCCACTTTATTTTTGACAAGAAACTTGAGCTAGTAATAAAATTCTAGTTCTGGCCCAAGATGCAGACTAAGATAAGGAGATTTGTGGAGTGTTGTCTAATTTTTCAAAAAGCCAAAGGCACCATTTCAAATGTAGGCTTGTACACACCATTACCCATTCTTAGAAAACCTTTGGAATCCATCAACATGGATTTTGTATTGGGTCTTCCAAGGACAAAGGAAGGTTATGATAGTGTTTATGTGGTTGTAGATAGGTTCTCCATGATGACACACTTCCTACCTTGTAAGACTACACATGATGCTTTAAGTATTGTAGGGCTATTCTTCAAGGAGATTGTAAGACTCTATGGTTTACCACTCACCATTTTTTCAAATAAAGACCCCAAGTTTTTGGGACATTTTTGGTGTACCTTATAGAAAAGACTTGCAAAAAACCTAGCTTTGTCATCTTCTTACCACCCTCAATCAGATGGACAGAATGAAGTCATCAATAGATCTTTGGGAAACTTGCTAAGATGTTTGACGAAGGAGCATGGAATAGCATGAGACTCAGTCCTTTCCAAATTGTCTATGGATCCCACCCTAGGGGTGTCTTGGAGCTAATAAATATCCAAAATTTTGGCCAAGGGAGTGCCCAAGCTAGGGATTTTGCAGAGGTAATGAAGAACATTCATCAACAAGTGAAAGACAGATTGCAAAAAACCTCTGAGAAGTATAAATAAGAAGCAAATGTCAAGAGGAGAGATGTCCAATTCAAGGTTGGATGCATGGTTATGGTTGACCTAAAAAAGGAAAGATTACCCAAGGAAAAGTACACCAAGCTGATGATGACATGTAACTGATTGAATATTTGATAATGTTAAGTTGAAGATAATGCAAGGCATTAAATCAGTTAATGGTTTGTATTTTCATTGATGTCAACTTGATATCATCTGTACGGTCATGTACATAATGCCAAAGACTTCAGATAATCAATGGGCCAAAGGTTATGCTTTCAGCAATGCATAAAAGTCAAATATTCACTTAGTGACAAACAACACCGATGACTAGAGAAAAGAAGAATAGTCATAGTGATACCCGACGAGCTAAAGTATAGTATTGCCCGATGAAGAAAAACCACAGGATTCCCAACGAGAAAAGTTAGAAGGTTGCCCGATGAGTAAAATTCCAATTTTTCCTGATGGATGGAGATCCCAAAGCTAACTGGAGTCATGCTGATGGAACTGTCAGTTGTCACTAACAACTAATTGCAGAGGTGACCAACGGAACAGAGAGTTCAGAAAATGACAAAATATCTAGCTGGCAAGAGCTAAAGAAATACTTAACTAGTTGTTTTCTTTGTTTTATTTGACCAGAGTCAAGTGATTGATTTAAAGATGATTTTTACAATTGGCAAGAAGATAATTATGAGACAAATTACGATTTATACTTTAAATCTATTTGGCTGGATTGTTTTTCACGCCAAGAATCAAGAATCAATAAACAGTGAATATCATGTCTATATAAGAGACAAGCTTAATTCATTTATGAATGGGATTAAGGGGAGTGAATAAAAAGAGGATGCTGAAGAGAAACTGATGAAAAATAACTTCATATAGTCCTGATTAATCAAGCTAAAGGAGAGCTAAGGAATTCTATAGACACTGACAAACAGTGAGCACAGCATCACAAAGAAGAAAGTGTGGAGCACAAAGAATTAAATTGATACATTGATCAGAGAGGTAATGTACTTAAATAGATCTGAAAATCTAAAATTCAAAGTTGCATCATGAACAGGTCATAGTGTTTCAGTTTAACCATTGAAGCATCATGTCTCTTAACTAAGTAGGACTTAACAGTCTTCTATATATTGAGGTACATCCCAAGGAGTGCAAAAAAGGTTTACTCATGAAAGTAGCATTGGACTTTCCTGATACCTATTGACAGTCTAAGAAGGAGGCTGATTCAAGGATGGTAGCAATAGATTCCCAATACTAAGTGACAACCTCTATGTATAAAATCCTCTAACAAGGTCGCACTTAACAGTGCATTTGTAACCTTTAATAGGGTTGGCTCCTATCAGGGCTCACTTCAGAAGAGTGAAAATTTGGGGTACTAGTCCCAGTGGTTTTTCCCCTAACAGGGTTTCCTATTTAAAAATTCATGTGTTATGTGTGTATGATTCATTTCTTTATTGTTTTGTATCTGACATAGTTAACACCGGATTGATTGGTATACTCTACTTATTTACTGAGTTTTGGTAAATAGTTATACTTCTTATCGGTAATCAAGAAAGAATAAGGATTGATAGAGAACACCGATGGACAGTTAATCATTATAAGTATTTCATATACTATGAAGAACCCAACACCTAGCCTAAGTAACAATGCTTAATTCTAGAACAACAAAATGTTGCAACTAACAGTCAAACTACAATTACCGACGGTCAGGATGATGATCAAAATAATGTGCAAGGTGGTGAAGAACAAAATGAAGATCAAGCTGATACAGAAAGAGTTGTACCTATACTTGCAAGATATGTAAGAAGGAACCATCCAGAGATCCACATCATAGGAGATAAGAAAGCTAGTACAAGAACAAGAAGTAAGTCTTTGAACTCAAATTGTTTAATTTGTGAGTTTGAGCCAAAATATGTCAATGCTGCACTTGATAATGAAGAATGGATAAGTGTTATGAATGATGAGATTGAGAAGATGGAGAAGAAAAAGACATGGTCACTTGTGCTAAGACCAGATGACAAGAATTTCATCCGTACTAAATGGATATTCAGGAATAAGCTAAATGAGAATGGAGAAGTCATAAGAAACAAAGCAAGACTAGTATGCAAGATGTACACACAAGAGGAAGGTATAGATTATGGAGAGACCTTTGTACCCATTTCTAGGCTAGAAGGTATAAGAATACTACTTTCTTATGCTACATTCAAAGGATTCAAGGTATATCAGATGGATGTCAAATCAACATTCCTAAATGGAATACTTGAAGAAGAGGTATACATTGAGCAACCAGAAGGGTTTGTCAATCCAGATAAGAGAAACATGGTATTGTATCATCTTAAAATGGAATAACTTCCATGTTAAGAGTGTTTAACCCTCCTTAGGGGATGTTTTTGACCTCCATCATATCATCCTCCCATTTCTGCATCATCTCATGCTTCTGTGCCTGTTCGGGACCCTGATTGGGCCTCCCTGGGCACCTCCTACCCCACCTGGCATATTTTCCAAGGGTTCTGGCCCCCTAGGTCAAGGTCAACCTTGACCTTGACCTAGGTCAGGGTCAACCTTGACCTTGACCTAGGTCAGGGTCAACCTTGACCCTGACCAGCATCCCCCTTTCAAAATAGGAAGCTTGTCGGCTGCCGAGGGTCATCAAAAATTTAGTTTTCCTGCTTCATGGTCGGCTGTTTTGGGTTCCAAAGCATTGATTCCTAAATTATATTCAATATAGGTCCTTTTCTAGGTGCATGGGTCTAATTGGATTTTAATTATCCTATGTCAGCCTCCTTAGAAGATTGTGCCCTAATTTCATATAAAAGGAAGTCCCTCTCTCTCTCTCTCTCATTTTCTCTAAGTCTTCTAAGTGCAAAAAAAAGCTCTAATCAAGATTTTTTCAAGAAGAAAATAGTTCAAGCATCCATTGTTCTACATAGTTCCAAGCTTTCAAGGTGCTCAAGTTTTCTTCTCAAGCATTCAAGTCCTCTATTGAAGCATTATGAATGATAACCATCATCAAGCAAACTATCTTCAAGGGTGATTCAAGCAAGCTAAGGAGAAAGATTTCAAAGCAAGCATTCATCCATTCAAGTATCCATTTTCATGAAGGAGAACCATTGGAGGCCATTGAAGGATTCAACCTACATAGTACCCTTTTGGTGATCTCTCCATCCACCTTCTTCCAAGCTTATTTCAAGTTTAAGAACCCATTCAAAACTTGGTGTTAGAGATCTACAAGCAAGAGATTGAAGACATCCTACCTTTGTACATTCTACATTTTGAAGCATACTTGTGGATTCAAGGATTCAAATATGCCACAAGGAATTTTTCAAGCAAGGTGAATTTATGCATTTACTTTGTCTATTTCTGCAATTTCAATTACATATATTTGAGGTTAATTCCAAAATCAGGGTTTGACCAAGGCAAACCCCTCCCCCAAAATAAACAATCCCCTTTTTCTTGTAGGTATAGGTAAAGAACAATAGATTTGAGACCGGATCTGGATACCCTTTTCAACTTTCTTACGGACGGCGTGAATAGATTTTCTATCGGACCTATGTAGGTTAGGGTCGACATTATTGGGTCAGGGTTGACATTTGTGGGTCAAGGTCGACCTTTTTCATAAGATGACATCAGAACAGAAAAATATTTCTAGGTTTTGTTCATCTCTGCGTTCTGGTTCAGGGTCAACTATCAGTTTTTCTAGAAATAGTCTACAGACCTCAGAAAATAGCATTCTCTGATCTACAATATTTTAAGGTTAGTGCATTTCTCCTATTTCTTCAATTACTATCATATATCATTTCTATATATATAATTAACATAATTTTAGGTATCTCTCTTGTTATTCTCCTTTCCAAATAGTTGATTCATTTGTGCATTAGCCCTTCCTTGGGGTTGATCAACTTGGATCTCCCATTTGTACATTTGGGAATAAAAGAGAAACATCTTATCTTCTCCCTAATCACAATTACAATACACAATGAATATAATTCAATTAAATATAAAGTAAGGTTAAGGAAATCAATATACTCTAAGCAAATCAAATCTCCATATACATGATTTCCCCCTTTACATTTTGGTGAACCCTCGATAGAAAATTCCTTCTCTTTGGTGTTAGATTTACATCTTAGATTATAATTTGCATTCCAAATATACAAAAATGCACTTTTTGCATTTTCATCATGAAATTATTTTGGTGTTTGGCTATTTTTCTTATTATCCTTCTTTTAGCATCTCTTTATAGTACCTATGATGTCTATGAGAGTGTCATTCACTTTATCATGTTTGTTAATCTTCATGTTTCACTTGCTTATGCTATTTTAAGATTAACCAATACTAGTCTCCCTACTTTCAAAACTTTAATTAAGGATTTGTGTAGTGGACTTATTGTTCTTTTAGATTATGTGCAGAATTTGGTAGATGATACTCCATTACCTAATCTTCCTAATCCTAATCTTAGCCTTCCTAATCCAGCCATTTCTAATAATCCCACTCCTATTCTTCCATCTTTCATCCCTAGTTCTTCTCATACTTTTTTTAAGGCTCAAACTATGGTACAAGATGAGGATGTGCAAAAATTTCTAGATTTACCTTCTCCTTCTTATCCTATCCATGGTGATAATAAAGGGAAATCCAAAGAAACTTCTCCTAAAACCATTGTTCC
>MU225692.1:3708971-3739746 GCA_018584345.1 Thuja plicata
GTCTAAGAAGGAGGTTGATTCAAGGATGGTAGCAATAGATGCCCGATACTAAGTGACAACCTCTATGTATAAAATCCTCTAACAAGGTCACACTTAATAGTGTGTTTGTAACCTTTAACAAGGTTGGATCCTAACAGGGCTCAGTTTAGAAGAGTGAAAATTTGGGGTACCGGTCCCAGTGGTTTTTCCCCTAACAAGGTTTCCACGTTAAAAATTCATGTGTTATGTGTGTATGATTCATTTCTTTATAGTTTTTTATCTAACATAGTTAACACTGGATTGATCGGTATACTCTGCTTATTTACTGAGTTTTGGTAAATAGTTATAATGCTTATCAGTAATCAAGAAAGAATAAGGATTTACATAGAACACTGACACACAGTTAATCATTATAAGTATCTCATGGCATCCATCTTGTAGGGACATAATAATCTAAGGTTTATTGATTGGTGGTTAAAGTTTGAAGGATAAATTTTTTAGGGCACTGATTCACCCCCCCCCCCCTTCTCAGTCATCACTAACAGCTGATGATGAAAAATATTGGCCCCTTCAAAATCTTGAAGAAATTTGGAAATAATGCATACATAATTGAATTACCTTCAGCCATTGGTTTATCCCCCATTTTCAATGTAGCTGACCTATATCAATACAAAGGTCCTATTAATGATATCTCCATTGCAAATGCTCAAGATCTGCCAAAGGAAAAGGAGCTACAAGATCTACCTAAACCACTATCACAAGAGATTGAGTGTATACTGAACAAGAGGATAGCCAAACAAACCAGGAGGTCTACTTTCTATGAATATCTAGTTAAATGGAAACATCATTTAGTGGAGGTTTCTAGTTGGTTGACACCTGCAGATATCAAGAAGACTGGCTTCAATTTAAAAGATCTCCCAACTCAAGGAAATTGAGTTAATTTTGTCTTGGGGAGTATGGTGCAGTGCACCCATGAGTGTCACTGGTTGACTAACACTTTGTAAGATTTGAGTTTGTAATAAATGGATTGGTCTTAAAGGATTATCCTATTTTACTTTTGCATCCATGTGTTTGGTCAAGGATCTCTTAGGCAATCTTATGAGCCTAGAGATGCCTTAGTCTATTTGGATCATTTATTTAGGCTTAAGTTGCTTTAAATATGTTTTTATGCTTTTAGGATTCCTAAGTGTTAAATTAATTGAATCCATGTCATTTTTGTCATATTATGTCAAGTTGATAGGTTTGGATCCAATACAAAAGTCTTCGAGGGCAAAAAGACAAGATTTTGCCAAATGTTGCAAAAGATGTAAAAATGTTGCTCATGCAACTTCCAAAAGTTTCTCGAGAGTTGCAAGATGGAAGCTCTAGATTCATAGGGTGTTTTGGATTGATTTAACTTCACATATGAATTTTTTTTAAGTGATAACTTCAAACCAAGATGGTTAGAATTTTTGTATTGAAGTTTTGGTGCTTTTGGAATGGAAGATGAAGAGTTTTTATGAGCATTTCTGAGATGTACGGTTGTTTCTGGTGTGATCTTTGAAAACCAAGTTGATTTTTTGAAGTATATCTATGTTAGTGTTACTTTCCAATTGGTTTGAAGTTTTTTGGTTTTATTTTGAGGTTTTTTTTATTCAGTTTTTCCAAAAGCAATCCAGGAAGAGGCATGTTAGAAGCTCATTTCACTAATGGACTCCTAACTTGCATTTTGTCTGGTATAATTTACTAAGATTCTAGAAAATGAAAGTTAGGATGGTATATTTAAGTATTCAAAAATCTTAGAAGATGGATCGAAGGGTAAACCCCTCATGCATCAATCCCTAGGCTGAATATCTCAATGTATTCAGCCTAGAATGAAGGTTAATGAAGTGTTGTGTTAAGTAGATAGTCTAATTGAGTGAAATAAAGGTGTATTTGAGTTGTGACGAGTTGTTTGAAGAGTTCTGAAGCACTGTATCAATCCCATCCACCCAATTCTTAGTACTTGCTTTGATATTCAAGCCTAATTTGGCCAATTAGGTCTGCAAACTTTTTGAGTGTTAGGTGTTGTTGGAGTGGAGTTGGAACCTAAGGCTTTGGGGATCGACATAACTTCCAAAAGGGTATCTAGATATATCCTTAGTTTTCTAAAAGGTGATTAGGAGGAAAATTTAAGTTCAAAAAACCACCTAGACACACCTACAAAGAATTCTGGGATAGTCCTAGATAGATATTGTACAATAGTTGGAAGACCAAACTAGAGGGTGATTCTTAGCTCTTATGACATAAGGAAGGTTTCCCAATATAAAATTGGGGCTGGTGAAGTCACTGGTGAATACTTCTATTTTGTGGTTTGAAATAGGGCTAGTGTCCCTAAAGAACAAAATTGCAAGATCTTGAAGAAGAAGAAGAAGAAGAAGTGGTTAGGAGAGATAATAAACTAGACCTACCAATGTTTATGGACAAGATGGACCCTGAGGAATGCATGGATTGGGTAGAGGCCCTAGAAAATTATTTTGGGTGTGAAGATATCCCTATCTCACAGAGATTAAAGATTTCCATGTCAAAAATGAAAGGAACTACACTAAGTTGGTGGAAATTCCTACAAATGATAGGGTACAGAAAGCAAAAGACCCTATAACAACATGGAAGAAGATGTTGAGAGAAATCAAGAAACAATTTTTTCCTAGAGATTATGAAGTAACTCTACATAAGAAGTTACAAAATCTAAAGTAGAAGGATCTTGATGTGGGATCTTACACTGATGAATTCCACAAGATCTCAACAAAGACAAAGACCCCTGAGAATGAGAAACAAAAACTTGCTAGATACATGAATGGGCTCAACTATAGTATTCAGGATGAACTAAGATTATTTTTTCCCCAATCTGTACACCGTGCTATCAGATGGCTATGAATTTTGAAGAGAAACAAAAGAGGAGAGGAGAACAGAGTAGTAGAGGAAGGAGAAATGGTTTCAGAGGTAGAGAAAGGTTTCAAGGAAGAGGATCATCTCCAAGACCACAGGGAGAATCCAATCACTAAGAATATGATAGAGAAAAGAATCATAGAGGTAATTTCAAAGGGGGTAGAGGCAATAGTAGATTAATTTAAGAAGGTAGAAGTACCTCTATGTTTACTAGAAATTGTTTCTCCTGCAATCAGATTGGTCACCAATATTTTAGATGCCCAAACAAGGCCAGTACATTAGGAGGAGATAGTAGAGTCCAACTCACCCAAGATGAGGACTATCAAAGCATGACTTCCTATCACACCACTACATCCATACCTGCAAAACCTAATCAAGGAGAGTGCATAATGTTTAATAGGACACTCTTGAAGGTGCCAACTCCCAAGTAGCCCCCACAAAGGAAGAGTCTATTTAGAACTCACTGCAAGGTACTAGGTAAGATTTGCAAAGTTATTGTTGATTCTGGTTCTACAAAGAAAATATTTTCTAATGCAATAAAAGATAAGATTGGTTTGAAGAAAATACCCCACCCAAGCCCTTATAAAGTATCTCAGCTTAATAAAGATCAACAAACTTTGGTAGATGAGCAATGTTGGGTATAATTTCAAGTAGGAGAATACAAAGATAAAGTATTGTGTGAAGTTGTGAATATGGATGCATGCCACCTTCTCCTAGGATGACCTTGGAAATATGATGATTATTATCAACATGGGGGTAACAAAAATGTGTATACCTTAACTAAGAATGGGATTAGTTACAGTATGACAACCCTCCCTGATTCTAAGAAACATAGAGCTTTAACAAAAAATGTTACCTTAGTGGGAGAGAAGGAATTTTTGAAAGTCCTTAAGGAAAGAGACACACCTTTTTTTCCATCATAGTAAAGCTCAAAATAGAGCCTAAGAAGATACCAAAATGTTAAGAACCTCAAAGAAATGTTGGCCCCAAATAAGTACAAGATTTGTTGAACAAATACAAAGGAATAGTTGAAGACAAGGGTACTGATGTTTTGCCACCATAGAGGGATATTATCCACTGTATAGACCTCATACTTAGTTCTACCTTGCCAAATAAGGCTTCTTACAAACTGACCCCTGACCAAAATGTAGAAGTTGCAAGATAGATTCAAGAGTTGATGGAGAAAGGCTTCATTAGGAAGAGCATATGCCCTTGTGAAGTCCCTGCAGTCCTAGCACCTAAGAAGGAGGGTACATGGAAGCTATGTACTGACTCTAGAGCCATCAATAGGATAACCATCAAATATATGTTTCCTATGCCAAGGATAGAAGATCTCATGGACTATCTAGGAGGAGCAAAATATTACTCAAAAATTGATTTAAAGAGTGGGTATCATCAAATTATGATCAAAGAAGGGGATGAGTGGAAGACACCTTTCAAAACCAATGAGGAGTTGTTTGAATGGGTAGTGATTCCCTTTGGTCTCTCAAATGCTCCTAGTACCTTTTTGAGATTGATGAATGAAGTCCTTAAGCCTTTCATAAATCACTTTGTTGTTGTTTATTTAGATGACATATTGATCTTTAGAAAAGATAAATATGAGCATTTGATACATCTAGATATGGTAATGAAGAGACTACATGAAGAAAAGTTGAGGATAAATTTGGAAAAATGTGTTTTATGCAAGAAGAACTGATATTTTTTGGCTTTTTCATCTCCAAGGGTAATTTGAAAATGGATCCTTCCAAGGATGAAGCCATACCAATTGGCCCACTCCAAAATATTTTAGTGAGGTCAAGAGTTTCCATGGGATAGCTAGCTTCTATTGGAAATTTGTAAATAATTTCAGTGGGGTGAGTGCATCAATGATAGATACTATCAAGGTGGGAAGGAAATGCAAGTTTTTATGGACTAGTGTTACAGACAAGTCCTTTGAATATTTGAAGACAAGAGTCTCTCAACAACCTAAGTTATCATTCCCTGATTTTCATAAGGTGTTCACCATTCAATGCGATGTTAGTAAGAGAGCTATTGGGGGTGTTCTCAGTCAAGAAGGGAGACCTATGGCATTCTTTAGTGAAAATATTAATGAATCTAAGAAAAAATACTCTACATATGATTTGGAGATGTATTCTATGGTCCAATCACTGAGAAAGTGGAGGCATTACTTATTGCCAAAATAATTTATTGTATATAATGAGTATCATGCATTGAGTTTTCTTAACAGACAGAAGAAACTGAACCATAGAAACCTCAAGTGGATGGATTACTTGCAAGAATTCACTTTAACCATAAAACACAAGAAGGGTGTAGCTCATAAGGTAGCTGATGCATTGAGAAGAAGGAATTTGGCTATATGAGAAGTGACCTTGGAAAGTGTATGTATCTTTGTCCTCAAGGACATGTATCCCAATGATGAAGACCTCAAAGAAATTTATAAAGTTTGTTTGGAACTAGGAGATAGATATCACACTGAGTTTGTAGAATATATGATTCAAGAAGGATTGTTGTTTAAAGGGATTCAATTGTGCATCCCTGATTGCTCCATGAGGGAGAACATCATAAAAGATAAACATTATGGATGTCTATAAGGCCACTTTGGTCTTGACAAGACACTTCAGCTAGTAAGAAGATTCTACTTATGGCCCAAGATGTAGACTAAGATAAGGAGATTTGTGGAGTGTTATCTAATTTGTTAAAAAGACAAAGGCACCAGTTCAAATGCAGGCTTGTACACACCATTAACCATTCCTAGCAAACCTTGGGACTCCATCAACATTGATTTTGTATTGGGTCTTCCAAGGATAAACGTAGGCTATGATAGTGTTTATGTGGTTGTAGATAGGTTCTCCAAGATGGCACACTTCCTACCTTGTAAAACTACAGATGATGCTTCTAGTATTGCAGGGCTATTCTTCAAGGAGATTGTAATTCTCCATTTTTTACCGCTCACCATTGTTTCAAATAGAGACCCCAAGTTTTTTGGTACATTTTTGGCATACCTTATGGAAAATAATTGGAACAAACCTAGCTATTTCATTTCCTTACCACCCTCAATCAGATCGACAAACTAAAGTCATCAATAGATCTTTGGGAAACTTTCTAAGTTGTTTGACAAAGGAGTATGGAGTGGCATGGGACTGAATCCTTCCACAAGCAGAGTTCTCCTATAATGATTCTGTCAATAAAAGTTTAGGACTCAATCCTTTCCAAATTATCTATGGATCCCATCCTAGGGGTGTCTTGGAGCTATGAAACATCCATAATTTTTGCCAAAGGAGTGCCCAAGATGAGGATTTTGTAGAGGTAATGAACAACATTAATCAACAAGTGAAAGATAGATTGCAACAAATCTATGAGAAGTATAAACAAGCAGAAAATATCAAGAGGAGAGATGTCCAATTCAAGGTTGGAGACATGGTTATGGCTCACCTGAAAAAGGAAAGATTACCTAATGAAAATTACACCAAGATGATGATGAAACATATTGGCACCTTCAGAATCTTGAAGAAATGTGGAAATAATGCATATAGAATTTAATTACGTCCAACCATTGGTTTATCCCCCATTTTCAATGTAGATGACCTATATCCATAAAAAGTTCATGTTACTAATATCTCCATAGTAGATGCTCAAGATCTGCCACAAGACAACAAGCTACAAGATCTACCTAAACCACCATCACAAGAGATTGATTGTATATTGGACAAGAGGATAGCCAAACAAACCAGGAGGTCTACTTTCTATGAATATCTAGTCAAATGGAAACACCATTCAGTGGAGGATGCTACTTGGTTGACACCTAAATATATCAAGAAGACTGGCTTCAATTTAGAAGATCTCCCAACTCAAGGGACTTGAGTTGATTTTGTCTTGTGGAGTATGGTGCAGTGCACCCATGACTGTCATTGATTGACTGTCACTTTGCAAGATTTGAGTTTTTAATAACTGGATTGGTATTAGAGGATCATCCTATTTGGTTTGTGGATCCATGTGTTTGATCAAGGATTTTTTAGGCAATCTTATGAGCCTAGAGATGCCTTAGTCCATTTGGATCATCTATTTAGGCTTAAGTTGCTTTAAATATTTTTTTATGATTTTAGGAGTCCTAAGTGTTAGATTCATTGAATCCATGTCATTTTGGTCATATTATGTCAAGTTGATAGGTTTGTATCCAATCCAAAAGTCTTCGAGTGCAAAAATACAGGATTTTGCCAAATGTTGCAAAAAATGTAAAAATGTTGCTCATGCAACTTTCGAAAGTTGCTCGAGAGTTTCAAGATGGAAGCCCAATATTCATAGGGCGATTTGGATCAATTTGAATTCACATATGAATTTTTTTTAAGTGATTACTTTGAACCAAGATGGTTAGAAGTTTTGTATTGAATTTTTTATGCATTTAGAATGGAAGATGATGAGTTTTTCTGAGCTTTTCTAAGCTGTACGACCATGTCTGGTGTGATATTTGAAAAAAAAAGTTGATTTTTTGAAGGCTTCCTATGTTAGTTTTACTTTGCAATTGGTTTTAAGTTGTTTAGTTTTGGTTTGAGGTGTTTTTGATTCAGTTTTTCCAAAAGCAGTCCAGGAAGAGGCTTGTTAAAAGCTCATTTAACTAATGGAGTCCTAACTTGCATTTTTTCTAGTATAATTCACTAAGATTCTAGAAAATTCAAGTTAGGATTGTATTTTTAAGGATTCCAAAAGCTCATAATATGGATTGAAGGGTAAATCCCTCATGCATCAGGCCCTAGGTTGAATATCTCAATGTATTCAACCTGGAATGAAGGTGAATGAAGTGTTGTGTTAAGTAGATAGTCTAGATGAGTGAACTAAAGGTGGATTTGATTTATGGGGATTTATTTGAAGAGGTCTAAAGTAGTGTATCAATCCCATGCACCCAATTCTTATTACTTTCTTTTATATCCAAGCCTAATTTTGCCAATTACGTCTGCAAACTTTGTGAGTGTTAGGTGTTGCTGGAGTGGAGTTGGAGCCTAAGGATTTGGGGTTAGACATAAATTCCAAAAGGGTATCTAGATATATCCTTATTTTTCTAAAAGGTGACCAGGAGGAAAATTTAAATTCAAAAAACCACCTGGATAGACTTACAAGGAATTTTGGGACAGCCCTAGATAGGTATTGTATGGTAGTTGGAGGACCAAACCAAAGGGTTATTCTTAGCCCTTATGACATATGTAAGGTTTCCAAATAGAAAATTGGGGTTGGTGAAGACTTCTACTTTGTGGCTTTAAATAGGGCTAGTGTCCCTAAAGCACAAAATTGCAAGATCTTGAATTGAATGGTATTCAATTGGGAAAGGTAAGTAAGTAGTTCTACCACCTTGAATAGGTAGAAGGAATTATGTAGAGTGATCAAGGATCCAAGGAGAGCATAAGTTGAGTTAGGTGTCTAAGGGAGGAGAAAGGACCAAGTCCACACTTCTTTCTATCACCTCTGCATTATAAGTAGTTGCTATATTTACATATCAAAGTTTTATTGTTGCTTATTAGCATTTGTAAAAAATAAAATATCTTAACCAAGTGGATTTAACAGTCCTATTTGTAAATCCTATAAGTAGGTGACATTCCAAAAGAGTGTTTACAGACCTAGATAACAAGGCCACTCCTAAAAGGGTGAATATCTTGATAGATCTGAGGTAAATCCCTTAACAGGGTCACATCTAGAAAATGTGTTTTTAATCTTTAACAGGATAAGTTATTAACTGAGCATACTTTAGAAGGGTGAATTTTTATTGTGGGTCACAAGTCCTACAGAGGTTTTTCCCTTATTAGTTCTCATCATTAAATATGGTGTTAACTAAGTTTGAATAATTGATTTTCATATTATGATATGTATGGTTGTTTAAGTTATTTTATGATTCGTTCATTGCTGCATTTAGTTCTACTGAGTGAATCAGTGAGCTAAGTGTTGAGTATTTAAGTTTGATTAATTCTAATTCACCCCCCCCCCCCTCAGTGGACCAACAAACACATGAATCCCAAAGTTCCTAGTGTAGAAACTTGTGGTNTTCCCCCCCCCCCCCCTCAGTGGACCAACAAACACATGAATCCCAAAGTTCCTAGTGTAGAAACTTGTGGTCTAATACTAGTTGTGAAGCGCATCTAAGGAACCCAAGAGGGTGGAAACTAAACTAACAAAATGAAATAGATTTTATTTTGTGGAAATACATCTTAATATAACTTCTATGATTTCATTTACAATTATGAATGTGGAATTAATATAAAATAACATTTCACAAATGTAATTATTAAGAACATAAACAAGAAGATAATCTTTATCTCTAACATGTGTCATATATGATTCCCTATCGTCATTACTTAAGAAAAAAATTTAAACAACTATCTAACATGGTAATGAATATCCTTTCCTTCAATAATATACATTAACAAATTATCATTATCTCTAGGTTCATTTTAAACACTAATATTAAATGTTCATATATTCCTTTTCAACATAATGATAATATCTTATTTAACTTCAAGTGTAAAATAAATATAACATATGCTTCACCTGACCATTTATTACATGATCTAATATTACATCAAATATAATAAAAAATTCATCAATCCTAAACACAACTGCATAATACTATATCATCTTAAAATGGAAGCACTTCCATGTTAAGAACATTTATCCCTCCTTAGGGGTTGTTTTTTACCACCATCATACTGTCCCCTCCTTTCTGCATCATCTCTTGCTTCTGTGCATGTTTAGGACCCTGATTGGGCCTCTTCAGGCACCTTCTATCCCACCTGGCACATTTTCTAGGGTTATGACCCCCTCGGTCAAGGTTGACCTTGACCTTGACGTAGCTCAGGGTCAAACTCAACCTTGACCTAGGTCAAGGTTGACCTTGACCTTGACCTGGGTCCCCCCTCCAAATCTGGAAGCTTGTCGACTTTCGGAGGTCATCAGAAATTCATTTTTGTTGCTTTTGGGTCAGCTGTTTTGGGTTCCAAAGTGGCAAATCCTAAATTTTATTTAATATAGTTCCTCTTCTAGGGGCATGGGTCTAATTTGAATTTAATTCTCCTATGTCAGCCTCCTTAGAATATTGTATCCTAATTCCATATAAAAGGAAGTCTTTCTCTCTCTCATTTTCTCTAAGTCTTCTAAGTGCAAAAAGCTCTAACCAAGATTTTGTCAAGAAGCAAAAGGTTCAAGCATCCATTGTTCTACATGTTCTCAATATTTCAAGGTGTTAAATTCTTCCTCTAAATAATTCAATCACTCCTTTGAAGATCAAGGATTCAAGCTTTCAAGCCTTTGAAGGAATTTGGTTCAAGTATTCAAGATTTATCATTCAAACCCTAGATCTAGCCATCATGGTGGTGTGATCCTCCTTCAAGGTCCTCTGTGCATCCTCAAACACTCATTCATTCTCTTCAAGGTGGATTTAAAGAATACAATCATGGAGGTTTATGGTTTCTATTGAGTCCAAATTTTCATATTTACATACTTGCTTACATTTGAATTACATTGGCATATCTAGTGAATATCATAGCTTCATTATTAGATTCAATTCTACTACTTGCTAGCATTCTATACTTTATTGATTTAAAGGTTAATTCCTAAATCAGGGTTTGACTAAGGCAAACCCCTCCCCCCAACAAAAAAGTCTCCTTTTCTTACAGGTACAAGTTCAGGATTGAAGATTTGAACTCAGATCTAGATACCCTTTTCAGCAAACTATCAGGATTCGCGAACAGATTTTTTGTCGGACTTGTGGAGGTCAGGGTTGAGATTATTGGGTCAGTGATGAGATTAGTGGGTCAAGGTTGAGATTTTTATCAAGACAGTTTCAGATTGGAAAAATATTTTTTGGTTTTGTTCGTCTCTGCGTTTCCTTTCCGAATCATATTTCAGATTTTCCAAAAATAGAGTACAGACCCCAAAAAATAGCATTCTTTGATCTGTAATTATTTAAGGTTAGTACATTTATCCTACCCATTTCAATTCAAATTCTTAATCATTCTAAATCTATCACACATTTACATCCATTTCAAAACACATTTTAAGAGGGAAACCTAGGATCTCCTTCTTTATTTTTATTTCCAATAGATTGATTCACTTATGCATTGATACATTTACATAATCATGAGTATAAATACATCGATTCTCCTCATGGATTATTATATTACATCACCAAGTACAAGTAATGAACTACATAAAATGGTACAAATACAAAGAAGTATTCCACAAAGTGAGAACATAGATACATCAACCAAGATCTATCCAAGAATATGAACAAGTCCACCAAACCTCTTTGGAAGAAGAATCACTACCACTCAACCATGTAGAACCCAAATGTGTTAAGTAGATAGATACAAGGCCCCACACACACAAGCAATCCAAAATGATAACATCGATAAAACCAACTCCAAGGTACAAAATAAAACCAAGAACTCATGAAATACATTGAAAAGCTCACAAAATCCAACAACCAAATACCAACTACCAGAGGCAACCAAAATCCTATAGAGGAAACCTAGGCTACATGTACAAAGAGTGTCATCAAATAGCCCTCCCTCTTGGGTTACCCTGGATGGCCTACCTAGACCCTGGCCCTCAAGTGATAACTCATGTGGAACCAGACACTCCTTTTGTGAGGAGAAGGAAGTTTGATCATGCTATCTGAATACATCTCGTCGACATACATGAAGCATATCCCACTCCTATCCTTAGCCTATGCTAACACTCAAGACATGGGTGAGGAACTTATAATTATATATTTTGTACTATTACTTGTTTACTTTGTTAAGTTATTAATTAATTGATTACAACCTGTCAATGGATTACCCTGGACTAACCACTTTAGGACCCTGGCCCCAATTGAGAGCCACTCCCCCATATGTATCTAGATAATGTACCCCTAATACTCAAAAAAAAAGCACAAGAGCATAATCACATCATGAAAACATGAATCATATCAATATACACCTATAACAACATACAAGGTCAAATGAAACTAATTCATGAAAATTTTACAAAGCCTCTCTCATATGCATGTTCCAAATCCCAAAACAAGGATCATACTTGAATGCATTTCAATATAAAATGAACATTATACATGTGATCATGGTATACACATCATCAAGAAATAGAATGGTAAATAATAACATATTGAATTGGAGGAGGAACTTTCACAAAGCCTTTCCTCATAGACAAGTTCTGGATACAACACATGATGCATAATTGAAACAATCTTACAAAAAAAACATTAAAAAAAACATATGAATCACAAAACCACCATTAAAGTGATCATTTAAGCTCAAATGAATGATAAAAAAAAATGCATAATCCAATCATGATAACATCAACCATATCAATATGAATTTATGACAACAATAAAGTCATAAGAATATGATTTAGGGACCCTTTATAATAAGGCTTTCTCATAGGCAGTCCTAAACCCTCAAATATGAAGCATAACTAAACATCTAAATCACACAACCGAGACATGATGCTTGCAAACCATGAAAATCACCACCAATCATATCATGAAAGCTAGAGAAGGTAGATAAAACACAAGGAAATCAAGTCCCTAAGCCTCTAGTATACAACTATTTATAAAATTAAATCAAAACCCTGATCAAAATGAAGTTGCACAATTGTACTAAGAATTCAACCCAATTGTACTAAGCATTAGATATAATTGTACTAAGCATTAAATACAATTACAACTTTTTGCAACACATTTACAATTCTAGCAACAAAATTGATTGGTTAAAACAGACTATGTAACACAAATGACTAACAAGGCTTAGGGCTACAAATAGGACATCAATTTGATCCCAAAATTAAAGTCATGTAGTGCCCTCAATTAAGCATGTGCCACTTTTTATGTATTGTGATTGTTTCTTTTACTCTAATTAATTATCTATAATTTTCCTAGTGTTATTGATAATGCTTGATACAATATCATTTATTATTATGGATATTAAATGTAATTTAATGATTATCATTATGATTAGTCATATCATTAATTTAATATTTATTTTAGCAACTTCTTATTAAATGTTTCTTTTATCTTAATTTATAAATATTAGAAAAATATATTATTATTATTATTATTATTATTTATTTTAATGATGAATATAATTATTATTTACATATGTTATAAAATTGAAATTAATTAGGCATTATATGCATGTCGTCCTCGTCCTCTTTTAGGCATTACCTCTGCAATTAATTGTCTGACTGTAACTATTTCGTTATGGCCATTTTTGGACCATCTTTATGTGGTAACATAATCAATTAATCTTGCTATGTGATATTTCTTAGGGTGGTCTCTCTTGCTGTCTTAAAACATTCTTTTCATATATGGTCAAGGCAATCATGATTGGAACGGGCAGTATATCACCTTTATTTCCTCGAAGTATATTCATTCATAGTCTGATCTGCTCAATGGTTCTCACTTTAAGTTGACTATGTTCATGCAATTAGTTAGAGGGGGGAGTTGTTCTTGCATATACCTCTAAGGTGGTTTTGGGTAGATTGGAGAGACTTCACATTGGTTTGGACCTGCAAATTGAGACTTGTATTCTTCCCTATTCATCCATTGATGACATTGGACCATTATGTCTATTGAGACTTATATGTCTATTTTGTAATATCCTTTGGTTTTATGAACCGCCTTCAATAGAAATATAATCTAATATAGAACTGTAACATTTAGTAAATCCATATAATTAAACTAAAAGGTCAACTCAGAACAAACCAACTTACTCTCTATAAGTAGCATGATATGGTTAGTGGGTTCATGTATTCTACAATAGCTTCAATTATATATAGTTATATCACCCTAAGTAGATTCAATTAGATATAGTTATATCCTTATCAAGTACTAGGGGAGAGGACTCGGTAGTTGAGCACCCTAACTTCACGGTTCTCAAAATCCTACATGGAAATTTCAAATCACTCCCATTCTTTTACAATAGCTTACCTAGCAAGTCCCCTCCTTATAACTAAGGTTTCAGGGTCACATCATCAAATATGATGCCACATCAGCATGTGTTTTTCCAACATGTCCAAAATAGCCCAAAAAAAAGTGAGACCAATCATAGTGCATTAGGGACCCCATACTTGTACAGCTGATGTGGCATCACACTATTGGTTTCTTTTTAGGAAAAGGGACACATTTCATTCAATTATGGTTAGTCATCATTATCAAAAGCAACTTTAAATTCATAATTATTGATACAATGTTGTTAAAAATATTGGATATTAAATCAGCAAGTGTGGGTATTTAATTAACAACTACCATCACAACTATTAGAATGCACTCAACTACCAGTTCCTCTCCCCTACTTCCTTTAAAGGAATCCAAATGGCCAACATTTGAAATTTCCCTATGAGTTCTATGTCTTTCTCATAGCTCATGATTAAGCATTTCCTCTAACTAACCTTGACCTTGTGTCATATACACAAATTGCATGCTATGAGTACACTTAATAGTTTATTTTCTTCTTAATGATTTCTTGACAATTGTTGAACACACATGAATAAACCTTACTTCAGTATCCCACTATAGTGGATATTAAAATACTTTAGAAAGCCCTCAACGATCAATCTCACATTTCTCTAGTAGTCACCAATTATACATTCTTCAATTACCTTAGTAGCCTTAAATGGTGAGTCTTTCATTAGGTATAATAGCCCTCACAGGGGTTTCCTATTCTGAAAATTTACCTCGGACTTGCAATGCAATTCATTCTCCTTCATTCTGATTTCTCGTTTGTCCTTCATTTTGATTTCTATTTGTCTTTTATCTGACAGTTAGTTGGGAGAAAAAATAGGGTGGATTGATTATAGGGAAGGCACATAAGTCTAGATTGCTATCGCGTTCATCTCCTTTCTAATTGTCTTTTGTTGACTCGATTTAGATAGAATTCTTAGTTATTATTTATAGTATTTGTATTTGGATGTGGCTAAGCTCCCTATAAAATGTACTATTGACCAAATTTCAAAAACCAGAAAACCTAACAGATTTTTGCAAAATTTTCAGCATCTTGTTCATGATGTGCATATTTTGTGGTTGAAAACCACAAAAAAATTGCAGAAAAAACACTTTGTTTTCGCAAATTTGAAAAACAAAAAAATTTGACATTTTTTTTTGTCTTTTGTCTCGAGCTTAGTCCGTGTGTATAACCTTATTTAGAGATAATGATACTTAGGTCCTTTTAAATTATGGGTACCTTGATTAACTAAGAAAATACATAGCTAGGCTCAATTATACTCTAGGTTAGGTTCATTAGGATTTATGTTTTGTTTAAGTTGGATTTACTTGTGGAAATTTTAGACAAATTTTATGTTTTGTTTAAGTTAGATTTACTTGTGAAAATTTTCAACAAATTATATTTGAATGATTATGTTTTGTATTCTAAATTTGATCTATAGCTACTTATTTATGATAAACACTCGTTCCTTTGTTTTTAAGTTACTTGGGAAACCTAAATGTAAGAATACAAATTATAATAGATTGTTGAAAATTTCTTTTTGTTTTGAACTTAATTGAGTATGATAGATTTCATTTTAGTTCATATATGTGTCTTTGCATATGAGGATGTAAAGAACAAATATAGATAAATTTAGAGTGGGATGTATTATAAGTATGGTTAGAGCTATAAACATAATTCTAATTTAGTTTTTATTGGTTTTCCTATGGTGAAGTATTATTGGGTACATCTGTGTTGAAATGGTTGAAGTCATGGGTTTTTTTTCATAGAATTAGTCTCTTGGTCTTTATTTCCTTATGTTAATATGACATGGATGTTAATTTCATAGAACATTTACCTAATTTCATTGTTATATGTTTGTATAGTGCAAGGATTTTACTTAGCTATTGGTGATGTGTCGGTGGACACATTTTTATCTTTGTTATATGGTAGTTCCTTCACTATGCGTGTAGTTGGTGATTTTGGGTTTCTTCACATGTCTACTAGAGGTGAAGAATAAGGTTTCTAGGCTTTCCATAGTACCAGCAATCTTTCTTTCCTTTAGATTGAGAACGTCCTTTATTTGACTTCCCTCATGACTTACCATGCGAAGGGCCTTTTCCTTTTTCACTTGTTCTTCCTCTGTTCTCCACATTTAAAGCAGAACCTGATGAGGTTGAAGTTTCACCTATGCTTTTCTATCACATTTCCTCACTTAGGATAACACCAACAAATTCATCAAATTTCAAAGTATTTGAACTAGAGACAGAGTTGCTTACAGCCATAACTAAACTATTCTAGCTTTCTGGCAAATAAGATAAAAGTAAGAGAGGCCTAACCTCTTCATTAAATACAATTTTTATGGATGACAATTGACTGGTGATTGTATTAAATTCATTTAAATTATTCGATACAGATCCTCCCTCACCATTTTGTATTAAACAAATTCTTCATAAGAAATACCTTATTTGAGGCTGAGGGTTTCTCATATAACTTAGCCAATGTCTCCATCAGCTCTATGGTTGTTGTTTCCTCTGATATGTTGAATGTTACAGATGGTGCAAGGCACAAACGAATAGATCCCAGTGCCTTCCTATCCAAGACCTCCCAGTCCTCTACTGACATAGTTCCTTATTTCTTGGTTTTTCCTTCTAATGGCTTCCATGGGTCCTTTTGATACAAATAATCTTCCATCTGCATTTTCCACAACTGAAAAAATCTGGCCATTGAATTTTTCAATCTTAAATTTGGAATCATCCATTGCTCCCACTAAAATCTGAAAGTCCTATCAATCTACAGCAACAAACCTTGCTCTGATACCAATTGTTAGGGTTTGACAAAATCGAAACAATATAAGAATAAACAGTTATACGTAGAAACAATAGAAGAAAGAAACTAAACACAGATAACACATAGATTTAACGTGGTTCACCCAAAACCTAGGCTACATCCACCAACACAGTCATCCAACCTTTCTTATTATCTAGCAAAAACATACACAACCTTACAATGCATTATACATCTCAAACGCTTATAACATGCATTTTACAGAAACCTCTAAAATTGACCATTTTAGGGTTTTACACTGTCGGTCTTCTTTTTTCTAAAAAAGAAAATCAGTTTCCAGAAAAAGCACCAAAAAATTTTGGCCCTTTGGGGCGGCCTCCAGTTTGGGGCTACCACCCCTCACCTCTGGCAACTACTAGACATGTCACCACAATATCAACAAGGTTGTTTAATGATCTTGGATATTTTATGCTTAGAACATGATAAAAGTTGATTGATGATGATTGTTTAGTATTATTGATGGAATGGATCCAAAGGGCATATGAATGAACTATGTTGTATCCAAATTATGGCATATCTTTTGGAGCCTAGAGAGGTTCCTATGAGAATTTCAAGATCAGGCATATACGATTATATTTTAGATGTCCCTTGCAATATGATGCCATATATGTGGATCCTATTAATATTTTCAAGATTTTATGCTCAAAACTAAGATTTTTTTATTTCTTCATATATGAGGATTTTATGAGGATTATTTTGTGGTTATTTGGTTTTCTCACTCTTTTGGTTTTCTAGGAGTATGGCTAGGGGAGTGGCTCGCAATGGGGGTCGAAGCCCTAAAGTGCCTACCATGGAATACACATTATAGGTAGAAAATCTAATGATAACTTGATAAAAAATTTGGGTTGGGATAAAATACTAAACAAGATAATTATGTTACCTCCCTCATAACCTTGAGTTCTCGTACAAACTAAGGATGAGTTGGAAAATGCCTAGATGGAAAATTGTATCCTTTTCCTCATAGAAGGTTGTTGTTTCCATGTGAATCCTCAATTGGGGTTCGGGGCCTAGAGAGAGACTGTAAAGGAAAACCCAAGATAGTTGGGGGCTATGTGATGACACTGGTAGGACTGCAAAATTTTTGGCTACCATGGTGTTGTTCCTTCCTTTTTCTACTATGTTTAAGCCTGGTCCTTAAACCCTAACTTCCATGATGGTTAAACCCTAAGTCCTTTGGCCTTTTATAATTTGGTGTTACTTTTTCAGTCACTTAATTTGTTTTGTGTCATGTGTCTTAATTTGTCATAAGTGAGGCCTTTTCCTTCTAAGTCATGTTTCCTAGCGGGGTCTATGTTTTAATTTTTCCTAAGTCCTAAATCTCTTCGGTGTTTTATTTAACGCAAGATGTCAAGCAACTTCTTTTTGATCCAATAGTAGACGTAATGCCTTGAAGGAAAGAAGCACTAAAAATACTCATAGCGGCATCACGAAATAATGAAAAGTGTTAATCTTTAGATTGTGGGGTCAACAACTTCAAATCTAGCGGCAAGTTAAAGTCAGGTTAAATCTAAATTTATCAAACGATTGACGGATCAAAACTTGCATGGAGGATATCCTTCGCGGCATCGCACCTGTGTGCTGAATAGAAAGTGGTAGGACCATCGTAGATCCAAAGGAATGTTAAGGACAAATATATTAATTTTGGTCTAATGGTGTGTGCGATCCCATGAACAAAAGATGAGGATAGTTTATCCACTGCAGAATCACGCCTTTGTGCCCATAGCATCTAGTGGGTCTTTCCCAAAGCTAAACATAAAGTAAAGGTTAGACAAATCAAAGATGATCTATAAGTTCTTTCCTCTTCTCTGTGGTAAGTGTTCTAGTTTTTATGTAGTGGGAAGGAGGTTCCAAAAAGGGGCTCCATTTCCTTTGTTTTGAAGGTAGGTTCCAAGTGTGGTTCCTCTATAGATATTTTTCCTTTTCTGTACATATAGGGTTTTCTTGATCTCTTTCTAGTTTCAGAGAAGGGAATCCATTTTAACAGTTATCTTTTTTAATGAAACTTCAGTATTGTTGTAATGTTATCAAGTGGTCTCTATTTTTCTTTCTGAATCATATAGATTAAGGCATCAAGGGTGTTTTGGTCTTGTATATTGTAGATCTGCAATAGAGTCATTTAGAGGATGACTGTGATTTGAGATTTTTTTTAGATATGTATGATGTTGGGGTATTAAGGATATTTTAATATTGTTTTTCAATGGATGTTGATTAATGTGTTTCCTATTCCAGGGTCTCTTCCAAGGGGAGGGTTAAATACTTTGAATAGGTAGTTGTGTATTTGAACACATTGGTGGATCCATAAGTAGAAATTGATTGACACGGTATGTTTGATGTAAGGAATTAGACATATTAGAATGTGTTGTTTTCTTTGTTCATAATCTTTCTTTTGCATTGAAAGGTTTGACTCTATTGCCGATTGGATAAGGCACTGGCCTATGTGGGATCTGGGGTATTTTTCAGGGATTCATTAATCAATATATCAAAGAAAATATTTTCCCTCTATGTTTATAGGAAGGAGTTAGAGTAGGTCTTGTTTTCAAACATACATTATGCAAGTGGGATACTGCATAAGATTTGGTTAAAATGTTGAGGTACATCTTACCTATACATTCAAAATCTATTCCATAGATATATATCTGCAAGCTATTGTTTGTCACAAGGGTTTATGTGTGTGCAGATTAGGTATACCCACCTGAGTGATGTGGAGCTCAAAGTGTAGAAGGTCTTTGAACCTTGTCAATGTTGGCTTTCTCTTGTCTCCTTTCTACTGAGGGTGTTGGTTTTGTTTAATAGGTTTTTAATCCCACAACCTGGTCTCAAAATCTTATCTAGGAAAGGAGTTTGCAAGAAAAAGAACTAGCAAACACTCTCCTACACATGTCTTTGGATTCCCTCCATTTAGCCTTGTATTTAGCCTTTGGTATCTTATGTTACCCCTTTTGTTTCCCTTGTCATTTCCCCATGTTATTCCCTGGATGTGTGGTTATTATGTTTGTTCCTTATTTGTGTTTCTTGTGATGTGTGGGACCTTGTATCTATCTCCTAGATCAAAGGGAGTGGACCTCTGGGTTTCACGTGGTTGGGTGGCAAATATTTTTTTCGTTAATTTTTTTTAGAGATATTTTGAGAGCTTATTGGATGGTCTTGCTTCTTCTGTGTAGTTTCATTTTTCATGCAGTCAAATGATTATCATTTTTCATTATATTATGTTATGTAACTTATTGCTAATGTATTGATGTAATAATGTAGCCTCTTTAAGGAAATGATTGTAAAATGTATATGTAAACATGTCTCAGTAATTACATGTAGTGCAATGATAGAAATGGATAAATGTTATTCTGGACTTTGAATATTATCATGCGACTGTATGTTATTTTGGTTGTATTACTTAATTGAGTTAAACCATATGGTAATATTCTCATCTTCTTGTGATTATACTAATTGTCTTAATCATGTTTGTCATATGTTGCTAGTAGTGATGCTAGGGAACCTAAGAGGACCTTGTTAAATGATTAATGTTTAACATTAATGTTGTGTATTAAGTAAAGTGTCATGGTTAAGTTTAGGTTTTCTTTTTAATGTGATTTATCTTGGATTAGATCTTATGTTGCACATTTGTATGTATAATGATATTTCTAATCTCTATTTTATTTTTGAAAAAAAATTACTTGCCTTTTTCTTAGTTGTTGTGTTGTCCTCTCAAGTTCCCTAGTGGGGAGATTACAAATTAGGAAAAGACGCAATTAAGATCTTGCTAATAACTTCTAGAAACTCGATTAATTCAACCCCAAAGTTCATTCACAAAAAACTATTAATGAAACTTTGAAAATAAGACCATAGAAAAGGCTAGGATCCATAAGTAGAACTCGATTAACACTTTTAAATTGAGCATAATCAATACTTTAAATAATTAGCATAAGGATTTAGTGAAGAACACAAAATAATAGAGGAAAAGGACAAGATGAAAAACCAATTCAATCCCACACACAACAAAAATCTTGTCAAAAATCCACAAAATAACCATAAGTTCTCAAATAATTGCACAAACTCTCTCAATCCTCACAGACAAAGCAACATTTACAAAACATTAAAATAATAACTTCTAGAATGTAAAACCTCTTCCTTCTTCTATCCCAAAAAAAAATCCCCCAAATGAAATGCTAAACCCCCATTTATTAATCCTCATATAAAAACGATTCCTTAAAATTCCTACAAATCCCCTCAAAAACTTGCATGAGAAGAAAATAAAGCTTTCCTTAAAAAATCCTCAAAAATATCCAAGAAAATAAAAATGAAAAAAAATTAAATAAAATTTCCCAAATTGAATTCCTCCAAAAGTAAAAACTTTCCCTCACAAGTAAGGGCACGTCCCCATGCGACTGCTAAGATTATTTTGGCTAGCAACCACTACTCAACATTTTTAGGAGTAATTTGTGGAGCTGGTGGCTCTATGCATAGAAAACATTTTTCCTTATTTTTAAGTACTGCTCTAAAATGATATTTAAAATGAAAAATTTAACAAAATTGGTTGTAAAGAAAATTTGGAAGCAATTTTTTTGGCAAATAAAAAGGAGAGGAAAAAATGGTAAAGACATGTGGCATTTTTCCAATAAGCAGTTGCTCCTTATTTCCAGCCCCCCTTTTATTCAAAGCTTATTTTTGGGTTTCAAGCAGCTCTCCCCCATTGAAATAGGAAAAAAATCCAATTTATCTTTCCCCCTAATAAAATTTTACATGGGAACACTCCAAATGCTTGAATTTTAGCAGAACTTATGAATAAGTAGCCGCATGGGGACATGGGACAGAATATGGATTTTAGAAAATAATTGAAAATCCTTTATTAAAATCTATCAAATATATTAAATTAAAAAGGCATAATTTATTTCCTCATAAATATTATTTTCCACAAAGGCTTCCAAAAAGAACTTAAAACATTACCTAAAAAATAAAAAATAAAACATTTCCTAAAAAGCAACCAAATCTCCTAAATTTCCAAAACTCATCATCTAAATAATATGTTTTTAAATAATATATTTATGCACACATAAAATATAATTATCCTTAATTAATAATAATAATAATAATAATAATAATAATAATAATAATAATAATAATAAACTACTAAATAGTTAATATTTAATAATTAAAATATATCTATTAATAATTATCTCAACATAACTAATCATTAACATAAATTATAATACTTAGGCTATTATTATTATTATTATTAATTTAATCACATCAATAATATTAATATATAACAAATCAACAATGCCCATAATACTGGAAAAAAATATCAAGACCAAATCTCACATAGGCACAAGCTTCTATGTCCTTGACTACATCAGATGGTATCAGAGCATGGTTTGATCTTGTTCTAGTGGCTACCGATATGATTTATGGACTTGTGGTGTTCCTGTGGCATTATTGTTAGGTGGCATAGGTTGGATCTAACTTGCATCAACAAAGGAGTTGCACAAGGTTGCGAGAAGGAGCATTTGGTTCTACTTGTTGAGTTGTTCTTGAAGAACTAGGGTTTGCAAGGGTTACGGTATCATCATTCGTGAATGAATCCTAAGATTTGGAAGCATGCTTTCAAGAATGAATCCTAGGTTGATGGAGTAGATGAAGTGAGATCTCCGAGCTAACATTAGGAATGAGATAATTGGTTTGAGGGATGAGGTAATTGAAGGGATCAGGACTATTGTTGTTGGATTGTGCAGGAATCTTGGATTTGATGATGCTTTTGAGGAAGCTTTAGAAGGATTTGGAGTTGTAGATGTTTCTAGATATGTTTAGAGTGATGGATCTGACTGGTTGGTGAGACCTATAGAAAGGCTTGGTGTTGGTTATAGTTTGGAAGTATCTAATTACTTAGGTACTTTGAATCCTGAAGACCTAATTTATTTGATTGGTAAGTTAGAAGTGTTACTCCTACTTGATTTATTATGTTTTCATTAGTTTTTCCAAATTCATATTGTTCATAAGAGATAGTCAGTAAAGTGCAAAGAGATAGACAGAAAATCAATACAGTCATACACCGAGCAAAGACATACATCAAGAAGAGACATACATCGAGGAGAACATGCATCAAGCAAAGACATGCACTGAGAAAAGATAGTTACCAAGCAAGTCAATTACCAAGTGAGTAAGTCACCAAGTAGTAATAGTTACCAAACCAAGCACACTATGTCACCAAACAAGAACAGAGCATGTTACCGAGTTTCACAGGGCCAACATAATCATTCAATGCATATACATTGAATCTGGACACCAAGCACTAGATGTTTTACAGAATCCAAGGCTAGTGTTATTTAGAACATTGGGATTAAAAAAATTAGATTATACATGATCACGAGGTAGATCCACCAATAAAAATAAAGAAGGAATAATGCATTGGAAGTGTAACCGATATTGCACCACTTCATCTCCACCTTTGAAGTAGGAAGCCCTAGATCTTTATAAACCGCATGGAAGTCATATAAAAGATCAGAAACATAATACAGAAGATGATGAGATGATGAGAAGATGCGTATGAAGTGGAATTAAGAAGTGGAGGAGATATATGCAGAGGAAAGCAAAGCTTAAGTTATTGAGGTACCAAATACAATTTGAGGTAAAAAAGTCAATGACCACAATGAGTCTGAACAAAATTTGATTGATGCACTTATACAAACATTTTATAATAAGTTTTGTTGTATTAGGAGTAGTACAAATCCCATTACTAGGTAGGCCCTAATAGGTCTTATATTGTAAATCCTTCAACACAGTACAATTCTTAGATTAGAGATTGTAAAATCCTTTCACAAGGTAGACTAAATCAGTCTTATTATACTCCTAACAGGGTAAGCTATCATAAATAGCTAACATTATAGTTCTAATCGAGCACCCTTTTTTTTGTAGTAGTGAAGGTTGTGGGTGTCATCCCTACTGCAGTTATTTCCTCTAACAAAGGATTTCTATGTGAGCAAAAGTCTTGGTGTTATGAGTTGTGTTTAATTGTTTTTAGTTTATATGCTTCACTTTAACTACTTGGAATATATTCAGTTCAGTATAAGATCAAATTGTAGGTTTAAAATTTTTATTGGTACTGATTCACCCCTCCTCTCTCATTACTTAAATTTCCATAGTTAATCCAACAATTGGTATCAGAGATAGTCTCTTGAGTTAAAGGTTTAAACACCTGAGAGTAAAGATCACATCCATGGAGAGTTACAAGCAAGCCAAAAGCATTGAAGTGTTGAGTTTGAACTGGAAAATGCACAAGAGGTGATTAATGATCTTAGGAGGAAACTAGAAAATTCTTTGAAGGTGAGGAGGCATTTATTTAATGAGCTGAATCCTACACAAGAGCATGTTGATGTACTTGAGATTGCATCTTAATGGATTCTAAATGATGAATCTGAGACAGCCATTACAGACCTAATAAAAAATAACATTGTACTTACCGAGTAGTTGGACTTAATGAAGAAAGACCAGGAAGCTCAAATCATAAGGTTGACATAAATACTTGAATCTAAGGGAAAACCTCAAGATGAAAAGAGGATGGTAGAAGAAGGAAAAAGACAATCTGAGATAATACTTACTAAGAAAGACAATGAGATCATGAGAATCACCCAAACTCACTATGCTATGACCAATCAGTTAGTAAATGCAAATACAGAGTTAACCTAGAAAGAATTTGAGAATCAAGCATTGAAAAATAAGATTGAAAGAATGAGTAATGAACTTAAAGAAAATAAAGAAGCCAATGAGGTACTAAAGAAAAGTGAAGAATCAATAAGGACATTGGACAAACAGATTAGAAGTCAGAAGAAACTGAAAGAAAAAAAAAAAGACTTGGATTCAATGAAGACAACACTACTGAGAAAGGTGAGTCCTCCAACCGACCTAGAAACCAAGATACCACTACCCCACTAAAAAATAAAAAGACAAATTGCTAATATTATGGGAAACCTGGACATAGAGCCAATGTGTACAGAATACAAAGAGGTAAGTCATCAAGTACACCTAAATTTGAGGGATACTGTTATAACTGCAACAAATATGGACATCAAGCATTTGAGTGCAGATCATAGATTGTTAAAAATAGAAGGAAACCTAAGTTTGATGGTTATTGTAATCATTGAAATCAGTATGGTAAAAGATCTAAAGACTGTGGATTACAAAGGAGAAATGATAAATGGATTCCTAACTAGCATAATCCACCAAGAAACCTACAAGGCACATCAATACCATGGTACTATAATATAAGAATCTCAGGTGCAACATGTGGGAGAGATGGACATATCACAGAAAACTATATGATGTTGCATTTAAGGAACAATCGACGAGCATGGAGAAATCTTGGTATGACATGTTTTCACTGTCACAAGGTAGGACACCTAGCCAAAGACTCCAGGTCCTAAGGTAAAGCTCCAACCAAGGAAGAAAAATCTAGCGTAACATAAGTAAATGTTGAAGAAGTGAGAAATCAAATGAACAAAACTTGGATAAGGAAGTCACAAGATGATGGGATGTCTTTTGGAATAGTTGGTTGCACCGAAGCCTCTAGTTCGGGTGCACCTAACTCCACCTAATTGGTCAGAGGTATGTATAGGAACTGCAAAGTAAAATTCTAAATTCTAAATCGGTTCCTAGTATCTAAGAACAGATCCATGTGAGCATATTTAGATGCATTTGGATATATTTTATGAAGTTTATGTTTCATATTTTATCGATAAAGGAATTGTGATGTTATATCAATTGGTGAAAGGAAATGAGAAATAGTAATCGGTAAAAGTAAGTCGGTAAGAGCATTAATTTATACATATATAAACATTGGAAACCCTAATGGAGAAAAAGGTATAAATAGACCACATCACATATCATTTTTACTTACCATTTCCAAAGAGCATATTGAGGAAATTGTAGAGTTGAGCCTTCTAGAAAATTTGAGCAAGTATTAAGGTAATTATATATCATTCTAAGATCTTTCAAGCATATTTGAATTGATTTCTACTATGGACCTAGTTGTGTAAAGAGAAGTCGAGTCGTGGTAATCAAACCCTATTTCTTACGAGCATTGTTGAATCTGGAAGTAATGGCACCAAAGGCTAGAAACCCAGTTGTTATAGAGACAGTTGATCTTGTCAATCTAAAGTATACGCTTCACCTCACTAAGGCCACAAAACTTGATGTGATGGGATCTCTCTCATCCATACCAGAAAGGGTTATCCTAATTGAAGATATTCAAGCTTTTAGTCACTGTAAGATTGAGGAAACCTATGAAGCTACGATTGATACTTCATTTCAGAAGTTATGTGTGAATGGTAAGTTGAAGGCTGACCACACTCATCTAGAGACCAAGGGTTTCACTCATGCATTTCATCTATTAAGGGTCTTCAAGACCAAATGGATGAGGATGGTACTTATCTGAGTTCACAATTAATTTATGTGGCTTGATCAACCAGTCAAAATCACTAAGGACATTCTACACATTGTAACTGGTTACCCAATCGGTGATAGACCAAATGCCATCAAGAAAATTCACAAGAACAAGATGATTGAGGTAACTAAGGCACAATAATATGGAAGAGGTTTAAGGATATCAATTGTGGAAGATCCCGAGTTGATATTTGCATGTAATATTATATCATACCGAGTCTTCCAGTCTTCCCAAGTTGATAGTGTATCATGTGGTGCAGTAGATCTGGCATATAATATTGTGAAGAAAGGAATGTAGATTGATTTATGTGAGGTTTGTTAAAACAAATTGATGATAACATGAATACCATATGGAAAGCCAAGACCAACATACTAAAGTTTGGATCATTGTTGGTAATCATATTTTTATATTTTCATAACTTCTTTCCATCTGTTGGCAATGTAACATGGAGTATAGATAATCCTATTATACATCAGATAAATGATTACATTGTGATCTTAGGAGATAAATTTGATATGGTAATGAATGAGTATTTCTCCAAGTTTTAGACCAAAATGCATAAAAGATATAGGATTCCACCTCAACTAGTAGAGAAGTATGAAGACACTATATGTTTTTAGGTTGATACTGACACATGTATTATTAAGTTTTTTGAGCCTAGATCTTCTTGGATACAACCAATGGGATATGAAATAGATATTGATATTTCTTCATAGAAAATTGAAGCTTTACTACCTAAGCTTGCTGACAAAATAGAAAAACACTATGGAACCTATGAGGAAGTGAAAGAGATAATTAAGAAAGAAATATTAATGCTCAAAGCACAGAAGAAATCAAGAAAAATTATTGTTGATTTGACTAAGAATCTTGGAGATAATTCTAAGGAAGATACTGAAGAACCATCTGTTGAGAAATAGAAGAAACCACAAATGTTGAAAGCATCACCGATCATCAGAGATACAAAAAGAACTACAAGGTCTTTGGTTACACCAAGAGGACAGAAGAAAACTGAAGCTGAGCTACCAAGAACCCAAACCTATGTTAGAGGGAAGAAGACAATAAATAAACCAAGGATAAATTTGAAGCTAACACCAAAGAGTGAGACTGATTCTGAAGATTTAACTAAATTCAAAGTTGTGGAAAACAAACCCCTAGCACCATATATTTTAGATGAAATTCTAGACACATTGAAGAAGTATGAAACATGCATAGGAATGAGGTATGCAAAGTACAATACATAGAGTGAAGGGAACAAGGAAAAAATTGAAGATGAAATTTTTTACACCTTACACAATTCAGATGCATGCCACTTGAAGTTGTCAAATTTTTACCTATTGAGTTATACAACAAGATAGATGCAAGATAGAAATATGCAATGAATGCAGAGAAACAAATGAGAGAAATATATCTAGTACTAACTGTACCAAAATTATTTGTAGCTGAAAGTGAAGAGCCATTGAAGAAATATTCCAAATGATTCCTTGTAAAAGAAAGATCTTTGAGGATTATGATAGGAGAATTGGAGTCGGTACAGTTAGAAACCGATGCTAAATAGAGAGAAATTTTCAACATCAATGTAACTGAATCACAAGAAAAACAATAAAAGGATAATCAAACTGATGAAATTGTGAAATATGATCAAGGTAAGACTAATCCTATTGATTTGACAATTGACACCGATGGAGTTTTTATTGAAGATATTACTGACAAGGATCCAACATATGAGATATCAATAGATGAAGATTTTATGGCCACCAAGGATACATATATAGAAGTAATAAATATAAATGATAAGGCTACTACTGATACAATCATACAACCTGTTCTTGAACAAGTACAAGACTATCCTACAAATCAAGGTGATATTGCTACAGTTTTGATAAATACAGAGGAGACAGATACAAAACCCCAAAAAGAAATAGAACATAATAAAACTGAGGATCCTAAGGATACCGATACCACTGAGAAATAGAAATCTGAGTTGAATCCCTCCACCGACAATGTAGGATAGCAACAAGAACAAGTGGATGACACACCTAAAGATCAAAAAATAGAGGAGATAGACGAAGCAAAGAAGGCAGAGAAACAAGAAGCAGAGAACAAAAGTGAGGAAATGAAGGAAGAGAAACAAGAGAAGAAGGAAGAGATACAAGAGAACAAAGCAAAGAAGAAGAAGGAGCAACATACTGAGGCATAAAAAGGTAAGCAATAAGATAAGAATGAATCAAGCATTATTGAAACTAGCGAGACTACATCTGATGCATTAAAGGCATTATGTTCCCTAAATCCTTCTACAAATGAAAGTATGCTAGTGAAGAATAAGAAATCAAACAAGAGGAAGCATGTAGATATGAGCCAACCAATTGTCATACCCAAGGTATATATATCTACTATGAGTCCTGATGAAATGTCTGAGTATGGAGAATTGTTGCAAATTAAGGTAGTACAAGATAGATTATTTCAAAAGAAAAAGAAGACTGATGTATTAGAAAGTGTTAAGGAAGTACTACAAGATATTGTCTCAGATGCCACTGTTGATGAAACTGACAGTCTCATTAGTCAAGTAGAAGGACTAGTGCCATAAGTCAGAAATCTAAATCAAGTCACTACTGACTATATGATGAAGGTTCATGTGAGGAAGATGGAACTACAAATGATTAAAACTATTCTAAACAACATTGCAATAGATAAGGTATCAGTTTTTGAGGCCTCTACAAATATTGAGACTAACTTGTCTCATAATCTTTCAATATTTCATAAAATTTGTTCCATTCCCAATTCACCAAGGATATAAGGCTAAAAGATGAGTATGTTGATACCGAGCTGACCGAGAAATTGAAAATTGTAACTACCGAGCCTGGTTCACTATAATTTTACTAATCAAGGTTGAAACATTTAATGGGAATGCAGCAAGAGCTTAGACGAGAATAAAATAAGAGAAGGATGGAACTTCTTTGATCTACAAGTACTTTTGATTCCCCACATTGAATTAATGCAAACACATTTGAAGAAGGCCAAGGATTTGGTCAATACCCCTGATGGTAGTTCACTGGACACCATCATTGGATTGGTAGTTGATGTTTCTTCTCATATTTTTCTACTTCACACACTTAAAGAAGCATGGTACTCAACTCTAGCTAATGTACAGAAGATGTATGCACATCTTTTTCCTTTAATCTGTCCTAAGGATAAGGGTACATAAGTTTTTTTTGGAATATTTGTAAAAAATGGGGGATAGATATTGTATAAGTACACAAGGGGGATATATATAGATAGAAGTACATAAGGGAGATATATGTATACAAATTTTGAGGAGTATTATCCTAGGGGTATTTTTGATATTTTTGGAAGTTCTGAAGGTTTTGCAAAATTTTGATGACTTTGAAGTTTTTGTCAAAATGCCCAACTAATGTCAAAGGGGAAGATTGTTACTCCTACATGAGTTATTATGTTTTCATTAGTTTTTACAAATTCATATTTTTCATAAGACACAGTTAGTAAATTTCAAAGAGACTGTCGACAAACAAATATAGTCATACACTGAGCAGAAACATACACCAAGCAGAGACATGCACCGAGCAAAGAAAGTTATCGAGTGAGTAAGTGACCAAGAAATAATAGTTACCAAACCAAGAACACTATGTCACCGAGAAAGAACATAGTATGTTACTGAGTTTCATAGGGCCGACACAATAATTCAATGCAAATACATTGATGTTAGTAATAACTGAGAGGGGGGTGAATTAGTGGCCTCAAAACTTAATCCTTAAATCAACCCTTTAAAAATTATTACCACTTCTAAGCTTTCAGTTATACTCAGTCCTACAAGATAAATACCTTGAAATACTTATAACCAATTACTACTTGTTGGAGTGCTTTGTAAAACCTTCTTTTGTATGTTTACCGATAAGCAATCTTTCATTTACCGAAATACAGTAAATAGCTAGAGTATACCGATCAATCCAGAATTCCATATGTGAAATGTAAAATAGTAAAGTAATGAAACATAAACACATAACACATGGATTTTTAACATGGAAACCCTGTTAAGGGAAAAACATGTAATGTCCCTCCAACCCTGTCAAGTCCTGGTTATGCTCACTAGAAATTAGGAAAAGCTATATGTGAGAATGATCCTTCTTGAGATGGTTGCTTAAACCGAACCTCTTACAACTCACCATAACTTCATATTTGAATAGGGGAAATAATAATATTTACATAAATATGTTCCTTTATATCTTCATGTGTGTCAGTGACAGTTTAGGACCTTAATGCTAAAAGGATCACCTGATAGACTTATATGCTTATATGTGAGATGCTCATTATTAATGTTTAAAATTATCTTGGGTTAATTAATTATAATTACTTAAAGAGATTAGATGTGTTATGTAATGCCCACCCTAGAATCTTTCTATGTTAGACTGACAGGACTATTGCTTGATGCCTTAGATTTTATGATGGACTATGATTATTATTTAGTTAGCATTTTATGAGACATTTGAGGATATATATATTTGGTTACTACAGTTCATTTATAAATATTAAATGAGTTAGAATTTAATGATGAATGGTTAGAAATGAACTATGAGGAAAATGTTTTACATTGATTTGTGTTATGATGTTTATATTATGATCTAATCCTACTGACCCTATTATG